>OX419758.1:12131157-12553932 GCA_948567375.1 Lunularia cruciata
CTTTGAAGGGCTGAAAGCTTTTGGAGATGCCTTAGGACTGTGTTTTGGACCAGGATAGGAATTTTCAAAATGTGAAAGGAGTCTTGAAGGGCTGAAGGCTTTTGGAGATGCCTGAGGGCTGTGTTTTGGACCAGGAGAGAACTTTCCAAAATGTGAGAGGAGTCTTGAAGGGCTGAAGGCTTTTGGAGATGCATGAGGGCTGTGTTTTGGACCAGGACAGAAATTTCGAAATGTGAAGGGAGTTTTGAAGGGCTGAAAGCTTTTGGAGATGCCTTAGGACTGTGTTTTGGACCAGGATAGGAATTTTTGAAATGTGAAAGGAGTCTTGAAGGGCTGAAGGCTTTTGGAGATGCCTTAGGACTGTGTTTTGGACCAGGATAGGAATTTTCAAAATGTGAAATGAGTCTTGGAAGTAGATTTGTGTTATGAATTGTGACTAGAGTTGAGGAAACTCCATTCTGGGATCTCTCAGTTTGGTCCAGGTGAAAAGCATAATTAAATGATCTGAGTGCCGGATTTATGTTCAGTTAGATCACTCAGTTGTTGTTTATTTTATTTTATCAAAGGGCCACCGGACCTAGGTCTATGAACTGCCAGATCCCGAACCATAGCTTGAACCTGATGAGAAAATAGGATATGAGACCAAGCAGAAGTAGAAACCATAACACCAGCCTCGCATGACAAGATTGGTTTTACAAAAGTCAAGGATAAAACAAAACCTTCAGGGTGAGTCAACCTCAGGAAAACTAAGCACAAGCAGCCATGTGCTCGGCGCACTCTCAAGACCGAACGTTCCCCACGACACCGTGTCCTTTAGCGAGCCAGGCGGTTCAGATTAGAGGAGAGATACCTTCTTTGAGTATGGAAGGATGGTAGAGTATGAGTAGTACCACTTACATCTCAGAGATCACAGTTGGTCCATCATGCTCATGAGGAGCTAGGACATTTTGGAGTAAAGTGTACATATAGCTTACTCTAGAGTCATTATTGGTGGTGCAATATGCAGACCGAGGTACAACAATTTGTTGCCAGATGTGTGGTTTGTGACCAAGTTAGAGCATCATTCAATGCTCCTATGTTACAATTACACCCATTACCTATCATGGGATTGAGTTACCATTGGAGTTTGGACTTTGTTGGACCTTTACCACTGACTATGAGACATCATCGGTATGTTTTGGTGATGGTGGAGCACTTCTCCAAGTGGATTGAGTTGGTGGCACGTCCTGAAAAGTTTAGTGAAGGGACAGCTTACTCATTCACGATTGAGTTCTTAGTCATTTTGGTGCACCAGTTGAGGTTTTGACCAATCAAGGTACAGAGTTCTTGGGGGAGTTTCAGGTCTTGTGTGAAAAAGCTTTGATTGATCATCGTCCTACATCCCAAGATCACCCTGAGGCAGATGGCTTAGCAGAGATAGTGGTTCAGATGGTGAAGAGAGGATTGCAAAAGTATGGTTTGTAGAGAGGTCACTTGGGAGATTGGGATCTCCAACTACCTTGGTTGGCTATGGGCTATTGGTTCAGCCAATGTCAAGGGGTTCGTCTGGTCTTGAGAGTGCCTCGGGTACATGGCTGGTTGCCCCTAAATTTCACAATTTGTAATGGCTCGAGTGGCATGCATGGAATCTAATAGATGGGACAATGAACGTTTAGTGACTATCAAACCTCAATGCAACCAAGTTTTCCCTCTAATTTCCCAATATTCCTCCCAAAAGAACCTATAGAAATTTGGTCAGTTCTATTTGGCTTTGATTCCTCTTGAAAGAACCAATAGAAATTTGGACAGTTCTATTTGGGTCTGTGATAAGCTTTTGCTAGGTTGTGTATGAGTATGCTTACCCTTGTAGTTGGAGCTCTTAGAGAAAAACCGTTGATGGTGTAGCTGCTATATTGCTAACTCGCTTGACTGTGCCCATCTAGTCACATCCAATCATTTGTGATGCTGACAGTTGCAAGAATAAAGAGCTAAAGAATTGCGCATGCATATTTATTACTCTTTGGAGAGTCTGATGGTTGCTTTTCTGCACTAGCTTTATCTAAAGAAAGGGGTTGCATTGCTATCATCCCACCAGGTTACTCACCAACCAGTACTTGATTCAGCAAGGGTCTTGTTATTCTCTAGCACCTTTCCAGCATTAATTAACTTTATATCATTTAATGTTTTGGACTGTTTGTCTTCTCTCAGGGCCATTGAGCAAGAATGCTCTCTTTTAGAGTAGAGATGGTGGTGGCGGGGCATATCTGTTAGGACCTAGATCAATGCCATCATATAGACAAAACTTGAGCTTCACTAAATCCTTCATGAACTTCGAGACCAGATCCAGATCACAATTTCATCTCTCCATACACTCATACTGTCTGGCACCTAATCTTGACATTGCATTCCCAACTTCCACTCAAAAAAGAACCATTGTTGCAAAATGTCATTCCTTATCCCGACTGCCAGATGGAAAGCTCAACATGGATTTGTAACGAAGCAAATCAAGCCAAGCCTGGAACTAATGCACAAACTCCACAACATTTATTTGACAACTACCTTCATCATATAGGTCAGTCCACCAAGCAGAACACAAATCATCATGTGCTCCTTCAAACCCATCACAATTCACCATTACATCACTTTGCAGTAACCAAGATACAAGAAGATGAGCAAGAAAATGTATGAGGAGAAGACTACCGCTGTAGCCCGACCGTAGTAGACTACTCGTGCAAGGAGAACTGGCATGTTTCAATTCTTCTGTGTTGTTCCTATTTCATCCTTCAATCACTCATTGTCACACACACTCTTCTTTAATCCTTTCCTTTCTCTACCCCTCTTGTTTCTTCTTCAATCTTGTCTGATAAAACCTCTGTCTTCATTTTCTATCCAAACTCTGTGCCCTTTCAATTTCCTCCTTTCTTTTGATCCTTCACTGAAAACCTTCTCTTTTGAAATCTGAACTCCCTATTTTCTTTGTTAGTTCCACCTACCTTTCTTTCTCTCTGCTGAACTCTGCCCTCGATGGTTTTTCCTGTTCTCCTGATTTCTTGATTTTGCTTCTAAGCACATCGCTCAGTGAAGATCATCACTGATCCACTCTGTTGAAGATTCACCATATTATTGTCACTGCCACTGTATTTGATCACTCTCCTCTCTCTTTTTTCTGCCAATTCCTTAACTCCTTTACTGCCTCAGCCAATCTTCATTGTTTCTTTTCCTTTCCTTCATTGTCACCTCCTTCAATCCTTCCAGCCTATTCCTTCACTGTCACTTCCTTCAATACTTCCTTGTCTATTCTTTCAAAAATCTGTCTACCCCGGACCTAATCTTACAAAAAATTATCCTGTCCCCCCCCCCCCCCCCCCCCCTGGTCTGTTATTGGTCTGTTACTGCCAAAGACCTATCGAAGCTTTTCTTCACCAAAAAGAAAACTCTTTTTTGTCTTTCCCTGCTATCCAAATCCCTTGGATACTTCCACTCTCTTCTTGTCCTTTGATACCTTCCCTTGTCATTTCTCTGAACTTTCTTGTCTCAAATAACCTCCATGTCTTCCCTTCCTTTCCTCTCATTTTCTCTCTCTCTCTCTCTCATTTTCTTTGGTCCTTTTGATATTTCACCAAATCCTCTTCTTCAATACTCTGTCCTTCCTGCCACTCTCCTGCATAGGCCTAGATTCTTCCTTCTATTCTTCTCTTACACTCTCTTGTCATATCAAAGCCCTTCGCTAGAAAATTTGATCTTCCAACCTTCCTGCTCAGTCCAGACTTTTTCCTCTAAGGTTCCCCTGTCTAGACTCTTAAAACCCTTCCTCAAGAAAATTCCTCAGACCTCTATCCAGCCCTTTTCTTGTCCTTTTTGAAAATTCTCCCCTCTCCCAGCAGCCTTTCTCTCTCAAGAGCTCCTTTTTGATCCTATTTCCTTCTTGCCCAGCAACTTAAAACCCTTCACAGCCAGGTCTCTCTTCTCAAGATTTCTCCTCTGCAGCCACTTCTCCAATGTCCTCCCTTTTGACTTCCCTTCTTCCTTCCTTCTGTCCCCGACTCTTTACTCCTCCTTCAAAAAAATTCCCCATACCTCTGTCCAGCGGAAACAATTCCACTTCACCTTCTATGGCCTGTCACTTGCCAAGACCTTCCAAAACTTTTCTCTCCTCACTCTTGGTAACTTCAAGCCTTTTTCCTAAAACCCCACAGTGCTCTATCCTCCTTTTTTTTGTGAGATTCCCACCTCTCTCCTCTTCGAGCTGAATTCCTTCTTGTCCAACCAAACTTTTTTCTGTTGTTCTTCCCCAAACCCTTCACTATTAAAACTCCTGTAAAGCCTCCCAAAGTATTTCCAAACTCAAAGGACTCTTTTTGGCTCCTCCACTAAAATGGAACACTCTTCACTCCAATAATATAAAACAAAGTCCTGAGCTCGTGTAACCCAAAATTATTTCTCGGCTCAAGCCACATTAAAAGAACCCTTGAGCTTATAGCACCACAAACTATTTCCGGGCTTCACAACAATATAGCAAATATCTCCCATGACAAGGCAGCATAAAACAACACCCAAGACATATTGACATAAATCTAAGTTCCTTACAACAACAAGAAGAGTAAAAAAGAAATTTTATCGCACCAAAGACATCAAGGGTATGTGTGGGCTATTTTCCCAACAACACCGGCAAGCCTCCTTAGCATCCTTCTATCATTACTTTCTACTCTATGGACAAGATCCAGTTTTACTTGTAGCCATTTGTCAAGATGCTATTGTAGTTTTGGACTTGGATGATCCAGATATATGGATGAGCCCATGTTTTTAATGGACATAGATCTTTCAAAGAGTGATGCCAATGGCCTTTGAGAACTTGGCAATTGCTCAACATAGAGATACCTTACGTTATGCTAGCATTCAAGGAGGAGGTTATAGACCCTCAATTTGTCAATTTTATCCAGGAGACTATGTATATCTACAGCATACAACACCAACAACACTTGATGTTTTGACAAGCCGTACTATCTTGAGAGTACGGGAGGTTTTGCCATCTGGAGTCCTTGTGTTGGAAGAACGTGATAGTGTTTTTTGGAGGATCATGTGCACAATTGTGTGCCATGCCACCTCCCAAACATTGATGGTACTATAGACCCAAGCTTGGCACTTGTACATGCAGGCTTGAGGTGTTTGTTATGTGGCTCTTCTGGTGGAGCTGCTACTATGTTAGTATGTGATAGTTGTTTGAGAGGATGGCATATGGCATATATGACTCCTCCTCTCATAGTGGTTCCTTAGGGACAGTGGTTATGTCCTAGATGTACTTGACCTATAGCTAGTTCATTCTTTATATGGTATAGATTGCAGACAGGCGACTAACGATGGGGCTCCATAGCACCCGGCCTTTTGATCTTTGCCCATCATAGGATATACCATATACTTAGAGTAGATGGCTATCTGGAGTTAGAGGGACCTAACCACCAACTAGGGGGGTGATTATGGCACTTTAGAGTCTGTGTATGACTTATGTATGAATTGTGCTTCTATAGTGTATGATGTTTACAATGATGTATGTTGTGTAGTGATGTATATACGCACGACAACTATCACGCCATTGGTAGTGTTGCATCTAGATTGCTCAAACACTGGAGTTGCAATGATAGTAGTTAGAGGTATTTTAGCAATTTCCCATAGACTACTTTCCGACGGTCAGATTTTGTGTTTGGGGTACTGACTTCACAATGGAGCCCACTGTCACTTTGCACCTTTTGCACCATCAAGTGTGCCATCAGCAGGACCATTAGGGTTCTAGACCTAGCTCAAGTCTAGGGGTATACTTTCAAAGTGCAGCTCCAAAGAGCTCACTTCTTTGATGTTGAGCCTTAGAGTTCCTAGTTATGGTGGACAAAGGCCAGCAAGCATCACTTGGATTCTCTTAGCTAGAATGGGTGTGGATTGATTGTAATCAATGCCCAATTTTTGGTAGTTTATAGAGTGACAAATCAAGTACTGATCTAAGTTGAGTTGAGTTGAGTCTAGAGTTGTAACCAATCTGATTTATTGTGGCACTTTAGAGTCTATGTATGACTTATGTGTGAGTTGTGCTTCTATAGTGTATGATGTTGACAACAATGTATGTTTTGTAGTGATGTATATATGCATGAAAACTTTACACCGTGAGAAAAGTGATCATCCAAACAAAATTGGGACTTAGAGTTGTAGATATGGATGGGATAAGATTTTGAATCCTCTCCCAAGCAAGATTTCATAAATCCTCATACTAAAAAAAAGACCATTCCAATTTAACATGCAGAGTTCTTCAATCTTCCACCCACACACAAGAGACTATGATTTATTAGGTATTCACAAATTCTCATTTTGTGATGGAATCCATACACATTTTCATAATCATGGATCTTTTTTCTTCCCATGGTGGATTCTCCAAGGGATCAGGATCATCTAATGCACCTTGATCACCATCTAAAATCTTGTTCTCTTCTTCCTCTTCCTACATGTTTGATTGATTAATGAAAAAATTATAGAGGATAATGCAAGCACTAATTCACTCAATAAAAAGCCTTTTTTGTTCTTGGTCTTCAATTGAATCCTTAATTTTGGAAGAGAATGCCATCTCACCTTCAACATGCCTATGTGCATTCTGTACATGAGCCCTTGTAGCCCATTTGTTAAATTCTACTCTCTCCTTAATGTGCGGATGTTTGAATGAGGGGACTAATTGACTCATGGACCCCAAGTTTCCTAGCAAGTATTGTTGATGATAAAAAGGAACTATTCTCACCTTGCTGCTCAATATCATTTCATAAAAGAGACTTTAAAATACAAGTCTTGTCATGATACAAACCCAACATCCTTGTTGAATAATGAAGAAACAATTGTAAGAGATTTTCCACTCACTTTAAGTAAATCAACACTTGCTCAATTGTTAGAATTTCAATGACTATAACAAAATCAAGTTCAATTGGTAGATTTAAATGACTATAACAAGATCAAATAACTAGGACTTAGAATCACACAAGACCAAATTTCACAGACCAAGACTTAGAATCACACAAGACCAAATTTCAAGTACAAATCAAACTTTGAGAATCACACATAAGGAGCACACTCTTGCACAAATCAAACTCTCAGATTTACCACTATTGCAATGAATAATTCTCATCACATTGTCACATACAACTTGCCTGTTAGAATATGAGCCTTTCATACTGAAATAAATCTCTCCATCAATCTTTGGTCTTTGTGCCAAAGGGTATAATATCTAATCCACCAATCCCACACATCTTTGACATTCCTTCGTGGCAAAAACTTTGGAAATTCTGGATCTTTCTTCTCAATTAGGCCATATAACCTCCTTTCCAAGAACAAACACAAAGGCCATCATGACTCCTTTTGCATAATTGATGATTGAACCAGCATTGATGACCCATAAACTTGTGCCCCTAGCCTTACACACTCCATTTCCACTGTGTCTAAACCTATCAAACTCTACTGCAAGTTGTAGCCATATGGGTGTTTGAACCCAACAAGAATCATTTCTGAACACCTTGTGCTCTTTAATAAACTCAAGCAATTGATGAAAGGATTCCAAGTCCATCCAAACTAATTGTTTGAAAGCAGAAGTGTCCGACCTCTAAAGAAACATGTCAAATTTTTTATTGCAAATAAATACAGTCCTTGTGGCCAAATATCATCGAGAGTAAGAAAACCCACCATTTCATGATCATCTCATCTTCATCAAGTGAAAATTCATCATTGGTCCAATTTTGTGTCCATTACGTTTATCCCATTCCTATTCTAGTATATTTTCATCCATGTCTTTTTCCATCTCTAAAATCCTTTTCTCCATGCATTTTTTTAATTCCTTCACAAGAATTGGCATGCACTGCGATGCAGCACAAATTACCCTTTCCTTTTGGAGCAATTGCCTAACAGCTATCCAACAATATACACAACTACCCACCAATTTAAACTCTCCTATATTTTGTTAATCTTATTGCTCATGAACTGTACTACTTTTGAATATGCTTATTGGCATAGATAATTGTCCACACTAATTAAACTAAACCCTAAATCATGGTCACATGGGGGAGGCATCAAAGGAGGAAACTTCTTCAATCACTACACAATATATTTCCAATATGAAGACTACATCCCAAGTTTGAAGAATACATCATAGTAATCGCAATAGAGCATTGGGCCATTAAAACTCCTTCTCTTTGGTCATTGCATGATAGTTTGGGTTCTAATATTGTCAAAAGAGTGTGAACTTTTGATTGCACAGTGCTTTTTTTATATGTGAACACATTCATCTCAACCCCCTCCATCCATGGGTACTTTCCTTGAAAAGACATATGTACCACTTCAAATTCAAATTAGTCCATCTAAGGGGACGACTAAAATTAGCCTATGCTTGAATATTGGCTGATAACAGGTCACTAAGAGGTCATCTATCACATTTGGGATGGCTTACCCCCTTATTACTATAGTTGCATGATTGTACCGAGGCCATCCGGGTAATTCTACTCTAGTCAAGTGAAGGGTAATTTTAGTTGTCCATTTAATTCTCGTTAAGACTTATGGGTTCATTAAGCATTACAAAAACCCTGAATAAAGTTAATTCTAGTCTAGTCAAGCAAAGTGTAATTCTGATTGTCCCCCTTTAATTCTCATTAAGACTTATAGAAACCTTGTATAAATTTATGGTCACAAAAATAGTGACCCGGAAGAATGTTACAGGGTTCCCATACAAGGCACCCCTCGGGCTGTAGCCATCAACAGCTTTTTAAATATCAATATACCCCTCGTGCTTGTACCCGCAAACAATTTTTTAAGTACCCTTAGAATTTCTTGAGGGAAAGCAACGTGAAGTGAACATCATGAATTTGAAGGGCCCTAACACAGCTTCACCCACATGAACCTATCCCTAGGAAAATATTCATGAACCTCACTAGACGTAGTCCGAATTGTGTGCGCTAGTGAGCAAAAGAGATAACAATCGTGGCAGCCATTTCCTCTGCTCATGGGTACTGATACATAGTCTTAGTCGGTATTATAATATAAACATAACTGATATACAACAGATAAAAATGCGACGATCAGAACATATGAAAGATAGAAACCCTATCAAGTTGTACAAGGGAAAGACAAAAAGAAGTAAAATAGGCTAAATTCCAATAATATCTATAGGAGAAATTTGCCTTATTGGACATAAGATATCTGAGTTATACAAATAGAAAGATCAACAAGTCATCGGACCATCCAAAGAATTATCATCTAGAATGATTTTTCTCCCATAAATTATTCTACCTAATATTTTATATAAATTAATGAACACATTTTATCTGAAATATAATATATAAATGAAAATGGTACCGAGGCGTATGAAACGATAAGTTCTCGTGCACTCTTCGTTACCATTCGCAAGTAGGTTACGGGTTTCACATTTCATACGAAGCGGAACCCCTCGAGCCAAATTCTCTTTTGCGGGATCGTCGTGCGGAATCGATCGACTGTGACGTGTTGATGTTGAGCTGTCTGTGTCCAGATGACCTGGACCGTGCAATGCTCAAGGACAACCGGGATGTACCCACAGGCGCCAGTAACGAGGCACAGGCTCTGCAACTGCGGATTGCGTCCGTTCCGGGTCTCACCTCTGCGGAGAAACGATGCTCCACCCTCGATTTATGTGCAGAAATTCCCAACTTCTATTCTCTCTGGCAGGAATGTAGGATCCACGGAAGATATTCATCATGCATCTCGTCCACTCGTCTAATTTGTGGGAAGCTGGAAAGAGATGTGGTAGCGTAGGGGGACGCGCGGGCCACACAAAAGGTTTGTCTGTCGACAGCGAGTACCACTCCCGATTGCAGTTCGGGTTCATGTCACTTCACAATGCAGAGTTCTTGCAATTTTAGTACGATTGCAGCGAGTCCGGAAGTTGTCATCTTATTAGTGCCACAATTTACACGCCTCTAATGCTCACTTACCATGACGCGCCTTCGCAGAGGATGTGGACATCCTAGGTTTTCTCCAAAGATGGACGAACATATAGGTTAACGAATTCCACTTGGTAAATCACATCTTAGAACTTGATCAGCCTCAGTGTAGGACTTCGAGGCCTCTCTGTAAGTTATTGAGTACATGTGACAGGCGAAGAGATTTTCCGTCATGCAGCAATTGCTGATTCGGTTGTCAGTCCTCGACGCAAACTCATGGCGTACAAACTTACGAGAATAGTGGAAAGCCAGGTGAATGTGCGTTCCAGGCAAGTTTAGTAACTTAGCGCTAAGTAAGCTCGTGACCAAACAACGTGGGAAGCAATAGTTCACAAACTATAACTTTGTCCGAATATCCATTAGGTTCTTGTTGCAATTATCGCTTCAGACGTGTTGTCACACGGAAGAGTATCGAGATTTCAAGAATGTCGCTTCGGAATAGCATTGCCTTTGAATCGATCCTGGACAAATAATGAAATTTCCTGTCTATTTGTCTCGGACATTTTGGGAGGGATGACAGTTGTGGCAGCAGACAGGCGTCGTCCCACTTTTCTGGTAGAGAGATTGCAGGAGCGTATTACAAACTTTCCGACCTACAGCAGGTGTTGTGAGTATAGTCTAAGATTCACTGGGATCTGTTTTCATTGGGTTTAATCATCTACAGTAATGAGACGTCAAAGAGCTCTCTTCAACTTGCTTCTTGGCGTACCATAGTCAGGCAGCCTTTTCTCCATTTTCCCCTTGCCCTTTGACCTACTCAGCCATAATGTGCGAGGTGTAAATAGATTTGAAGTACCTTAGTACCATTCCAGAGCCGTTTCAGTACTGTCGTCCATTCGAAGATTTCGTCGCCTCTTCTGCACTCTTTGAAGAGGGTGTACTTCACGTGCCTGTCACGAGATCGGCTGCTGGCAGGAGAAATTGTACCAGTCCTTTTCGGTTTTTCGTGGTAGTTGATTGCATGTGCCAGCCTGCAAGGGTTTCTGTTTTGCTGTACTATCTTACAGAAGACATTTAGGCGCTCTTTCGAACTTGTCCTTGCTTGGGGAGATGTAAAATCGATCAGCTAATCATGTTGGCGCTGTTCTGCCGACATGACACGAACTCCAATTCTTAGTAGTTGTTTAAAATCTCAAGTCAACATGCATCTGGACATTGTGCAGAGTGACCAGCGAAAGTGCTACGACTGCAAAACGTTTCTCTGGATTACTCCTCGGTCAATTTGCTGTATCTTGTTGAGATAGTTTCCGAGCTTACAACCGTCTGTCTTTGCCACAGAGCGTAGGCAAAGGTCCAGCTCCGGATCCCATTAAGACCCTTTCATCAGAGGTGTTGGCACTAAACTCTTTTTACGTGAGCCATCTATTATAATGGTGCCACCGCGAAGTGCTAGCATATGTAGCAACAATTGCCAAGTTCTTTATATCTCTCCACGTCATGTATAGGATCAGAGCAAACGGATATGACGATGACCCTCGGACCGCAGACCTCGAGGCTTCCTCTCTACCGTGAAGTCCTTGTGCTGACTGGTAAGAGACAGTCCAATTCTCATCTTGGGTTTCACTTCCTCCTAACTTGTAGGGCCAGTGTAGAGGGAGCTTAGCCAGAACTTCCGGGGACGTCCCAAACCTTGGTTCGAGGCTCTCACTGCTCGTAATCTACACGGTAATGTTCAGTACTTACCATAGTAGCTAATAGTGATGTTGTGTTTAATTCAGTCCATTCCTCTTTTCCTGGATGAAGTTTCGCGCTTGGAGATTTAAGCAGAGGGAGGTTCTAACTAAAGCAGATGGACAGATGGACAGATGGATTATGGCACTTGCGCATGGATATTGACCCCTCAGACATTAGCGGAGTTTAAGAAAAGCAAAGTTCTTTCAGCTCAGCCGAGGATTATTTAGTCATCTTCCTGTCCACAACCACACCGGTGAAACAGGACGCGGGGATTTCGTCAGTCGTTTTCTTTCGTGACATGAGATAAACGAATTTTTGTACAATTTGGTTATGTCATGAAAGTTTGGGATCTGGGAAACTGGATTTTGTGCTGTACCCGGATAGATTGGTGGAACCAGGATCCAGCTTGAAATTCACAACTTGCAGGAAGTACCCGGATATCCTGACTAGCACATAAGTGAGTGAATAAAACACTCCGAATCACACAGGGGAACTAAACTGAGGAGAACTATCTGTTGCCTTCAGTTAGGGAGTTTCAAGAATGGGTAGACTTAAAGCTAGCACTGCAGCTGAAAGGTATACCTGGGAGCACCCACCTTCGACTGACGACAACCAGTCGGTTGAGACTCCCCAAACAGAGAGAAGTTCCATAGACGGACTACATTACTTCACCAATTACTGCTTTCAACCTGAAGATTATGTAGAAGACCCAAGTGTCATGAGATTTCATCTGGCAGCAAGAGAGAACGATGTACCTTCAATCAAGAAGAGTATTGAGAGGGGGGTGAGCGTTTATCTACCAGACGAGGTTGGCCGCTCAGCCCTTCATTGGGCAGCGGTGTTTTGTAAACCAGGTGCAATAGAAGCTATCCTTAAGCAGTTCCCCAAATCACGACTGGATACGGGAGATATAAACGGGTGTACTCCGCTTCATTATGCAGTTCTAGCAGGAAGAACGGACGCGGCCAGGATGCTCTTGAAGGCAGGCTGCCGTGTGCACACCGAAGACAACTGGGGGAGAACACCTCTACACTACGCAGCTCAAAATGCGAATATAGTTATGGTTTTGTTGTTAGTGAAACGTGGGGCAGATCTCACACACTTTGATAAGCTAAAGCGCATGCCATTTGATGTAGCTGTAGAGTATAATAACACACAGAAGATAATAGAATGTCTTAGAGCAGAAGTCCCAGACATTGTTCCTGCCCAGAAACAGCTAAAGCGTGTAGGAAGGCACCGGCACAAACATCTCTCGCTCAAAGCGAAAGCCATCGAAAGCGATGGGAAACTATCGATCACTTTTCTTGCCCAAAACCTGGAAGAGGATCCGGAGTCGGCACGCGGGGACATAGGATCGACTACAGGGGAAACAGAGGTAGACATTCCGGTAGAGATCGTCAAGGAAAGAATGGAGAGGGATGCAGATAGAATGGGACAGAAGTTGCGGAAGATCAAAACAGTGAAGAAGGCCCCTTCGGACGAAAAGGTCAAGAAAAAAGCTCAAGAGATGGCCCTCCGGGTACTTCTGAATCGAGCCAAGAAAAACGCTTTGAAAGAGCAAAGAAGAAGATGGGTTGAGGAGGAACGGACGAGAATGCTAGCGCAAAATAGAACAAGGAATATAACGCCTCCCTCAAGGTCACCTCGTAGTCTCGACGAATTCATAGTGGGGCACTTTGAGACATCTCGTAGGCCCTCCAACGCAAGCTCTTTGCTGGATGATACAGAGGAGCAGGAAGAACCAGAGCCCGACAAGCTCTTGCAACTCAAAGATAGCTTCGGATTATACAGGGGGCAATTTCAACCGGCTTCACCATCTGTTGAGGTACGGCGCTTCAATGCGAATGTGAATCGTGAATTTGGTAGGAAAGCGACAAAACATGTTTCTCCAAGAGCAAGTTTTAGGGAACTTACTTCTGCAAAAGCAAACGCTATGCTTGGAGAACATGCTCCCCGGAGAACAAGTACAAGCTTTGGGGAGATGCGAGCGGATGCCCGTGATGGGCATTGTCAAGCACCTCCCCAAGATGCTACAGGTTCAACCCGTGATTTTCCCGGTTATGTCCAGCAGTGGTTTGCCAACGCCTTCACTTACCCCGGTATTCCCAATAGTGTCTGTAGATTATGGAATCCGATGGGACCTTCTTCTGATCCACTATTAAGTCCTGGGCAAATGAATCCCAATACACCACCTTCAGCGTCAGCTCCATATACACATTTGGGACAAAGGACTTCTGATGAACCCTCACTCACCTCACCACAGCATGTAATACAAGCAGATACCGGTGCACCTTCTGGTGTCGGCCAGGGACCTTCGTGTCCTCCTCTGGATAGATATCTGCGACAGAACATTTCGATATCATGTCCTACTCCATATCCATATGAAGGACAGTGGACTGAGAATCCAAGTAAAACTCAAAATCCCCCGATCGCGAGTGTAACAGGAGATATTTTCACTCCCCTCGCTGCGGTCGCAGAAAATTTGATTTCTGGCACTGCAGGATGTGGGAAATTGCGAGCTGATGAAACTTATACTAATCAGATGAGTGAACAGAATGGTGAGTCTGAGGATGAAGACCCGTTCACTCGTCTAGGTTATTTCCACTTAAAGAAGGCACCAGTGACATCCTTCAATGCACCTCCGAACAGGCACGGATATGAGTGCTGCACAAGTCCTAGTGCTCGTGGGAAAACAAACAAGGTACGTGCAGGTGCGGACTATAGGTGGTCACATGTCCAGCCATCGCAGCCCTGGTCGACAGATGAACCATGGAGACCTGGTGGAATCTCCAGAACCGTGAAACACGCTAAGTTATATGGCGCTCTGCGGACAAAATGTCTGGAGAAATCTATCCACTCAATCCGGGCTCTCGTTCGAAGAACATCGATGCAAAGTAAGACTCTCGAGGAGATGGTGAACATCCATGTAGATCCCCTTGCTAAATCTGAACCTCAAAACGAGGCACTTTGGTCGCTGCGAGAGACTCCTAAACAAACATCTGATTCCCACGGGAATAAATCCGCCACGGTTTCTTGTCAACCCCAATCAGGAAATTATAAACCTGGAATGAGCCGGCCAAATTTCCTGGCTCCTGAGGACTCACCTGATACCTGTCCTCATCAGAAACAAACGGACATTCTAACAACAGTACCGACACAATGTAGGTCGGATACGGTCCAGCTGGCGGATAGGTTACCAAATGAGAAACCGCCACAAACAATTTCAAATTGGTTCTATCGACCAGCTTCGGTAGACCCGTTTCAGCAGGATCAATCAGATCCCTTCTTCTATAGGAATACGTCTAAGCAACCTGCAATGGCTTCTTATCCGTCAAATGCATATCAGCAACCCGAAGACGCGAATGAGCTACCATTTTTCCACCTAAGCCCAGTTCAGCCATCGCACACAAACTCACCTCAATCTTCAAACCAACAACAGCAAGCTCAAACTATTTTCCCAGATGCACCAGATTCATTATACTCTGAACGTTCAACTGAGCAACAGCAATCTTCTCCTTCAATGCCATCCCAGTTACCTGATCCATTATATTTGTGTCCTCCGAACGCTAGTCAAACGCTGTCGTCGTATAATGTAGGCTCAATCCCCATGCCTGGTACCATGCCTTTCCGATCGCTTCATTCAAACCCTTCAAGTCCACCAGAGCTGGCTACTTGGCAACAGCTCAATTTTGGACCTGATGCAGGAGAAGAATCTCATTTCATGTCCTCTCAGCAGGACGAAGTCGCGCGTAGGCGAACAAAAGCATCCAGGCCAGAAACTTTTCAGCATATAACTTTCCACGAAAACGCAGTAGAAGCTAAATATCAAAGACAAAGAGAAGGGAAACCGAGATCACACTGCTCGGAGAAGATACCACATTCCCACAGCTCCCTTGAAAGACTTTCTCCAGAGCGTCTTGCACTTATGGACTATTACGGCCAATCCTCTCGACCTCGATTTCTCGGACTCAGTAGGGGACAGGCTCCGGTCCACCAGTGTGTCGATCTCAAATCTTTGCATGAGCAATGGCTATGAGAGTAATAACAACAAGTATTACGGTAGTGGTAGCTTGTTTCGTGCACAAATTTAGTTTTTTTCCTTAGTGCAGCGGTAATAGTTCCCGGTTTTGCTCGATTACGCACATCTCGAACTCCTCGCACAATCCAGACTAACTCAACATTTAAACCTTCTTCTGTTTCGAGATGTGTGCCACTAAGTTCCGTTTAGAGTCTGAGTACTTCTCAAGTTATGTATGTCTTCAATCTCAAAAGCACGTACACTTGAGACAAATTTCAGAGAACGCATGCGGATTGATATTTCTTCATCTTATATTGATCGGTAAGAGAGTGTGACAGTCAATTGGAAATCCACAATGCCCTGAAAGAGTAATAGGAAAATCGAAGGACAAAGTGAGGAAAGGATACTTGTTCATATCAATGCATGTTTGTCTAAGAACGATCTTTGGATAAGCACTCTCTTATTTGTCTTGATTCACCCAACCTGATGGCTCGGTGAACATGTGTTCACCATGACACTAGCCCACAAAGTCCACACGATTCACGGCAGACGGAACTACAGGTTTCCTCACTAACTAAAAGTCTACCCTATCGAAGAGACGCGGATCAGTAAGTTTTGATGCTAACGGTACGATCCATATAAGTATGGTAACCAATCAGCACTCACACAATATGAGAGGATCTTGAGGTTCCTGCTTAAGATTGTCAACTTACAGCAACAAATTCATCCCAGAGATCGTGTGCTCGTCAATGGTCGCGACATGGTTCACGATATATCTCTTTAGAAAGGCGAAAGAAGGTCGAAACAAAGTCAAGAAGATATTGGCGGCTTAAGGAAAGCACATCGTCAAATGGAAGCTGGCAATATGCGAATTGAGATTCTTTGGTCCCCGCCAAAATTAAGCAGGCACCGTACACTAGTAATGTAGCAGTAACAGGATCTAGGACTAGTCTTCGACAATTGCACAGTTCATGCAAGTATTGTTGTCCACAGTGCTATTGAATCAACAGTGCATATGTATGTCATTCACAAAAACTGTTAGTCCGACTGACTGCCACTCAATTCCCGTTTGGGTGAACCAGTTCAGTCCACGGTCAGCAGTACCGAAAGAGTGCTTTGGGAGATTCCTCGCCCAACAGGACAAATAAAGCAGCTGATAAATGGATAAAGTCCATTGTACAAAGTTCTAGGTTGTCCCCAGATCTCTACTATTGCACCGATTTTCCGGAGCCTTAAAGGCCCAGACCTTCGGTCGGATCTCTCGTTCTAACTCCTAGTCACATACGTTTGTTGGAATCTTTAATCTTTCCTTGCTTGAAGCTCAAGACCTCATATCGGTATGTATGACTGCAGAAGAGTAGCAGGTACACAGTGTTCACAGTGTAGCTAGTACAGTTGCCACATCTACAGGAACAGCATAGAAGCATGCCTGTGCGAGAAATCGAGTCTCCTCTCTTCAAGTGAGAAACAGATATCAACGGTTAAACAATTCTCAATAAACTTCTGTCTGGTCTCTCCAGTGAGAGACAAAGAGATCAACGCTTATACAATTTCTCAATAAACCTCTGTAGAGCCGCAGGAGAAGTTGATATCAGGTACAATTATGTCTCTGTGTGTTCCATTTTGGACATTCTCTCTTTCTTCACGCGACAAAGGAATCTCCATTCCTTTCCCCCCAGGCCACTATTTAGGGAACTACTGGTCCGACTCCGCATCCAGTTGTAATAATGGGGAGGTCACTATGTGCACCACTTGTTTTAAAGGAGGAGACGTCTAATGAACCATCAGCTGACTAACTAAAGGAACTACGAGCCACGTTATCCAAGCGCAACGTACTTAAAGGAGGAGGCATCTGCAGAAGATTGCTCTTTCTTTGGCTTGATGAAGAACGAGTTGACGGTCCCGTCATGACACGGTAGAGCTTGAACGCTAATGGCACACCCATATTTCCTGCTGCCAACAACCAAATACTGCACATTCACTATTTGCACGATAGTAACATGAAAGCTCCTCAATACATGGAACTAAATGTAGTCAGCTCGTAGCAATCCACATTCACTGCTAAAGACACTGCGCCTTAAAGATCGAGTTTGATGATTCCCCTCGTTGACAATCAGGAATTTCGAACCGTCAGGTTCAGCCAAAGACGTGTTGCGTAAGTCAAACCCTGAGGGACACAGAAAATGTGTATGGTATCGGCATCTGATAAAGACTTTGGCCGAGTATATTCACTAGAGATGACCTGAAGATGATCGGAGCAAGTACCTCATGATCATCAGACAATGTGGTGGAATTTCGTCAAAAAGCAACGCGAGTAGATGGTGACCTCTTCGCGTATCGTGCCAGCTAAATTACTGCACTTTTTCTCTGTTCTATGTACTTTCCACGTTAACATCCAACTGTTTTCATGCAACCTAGTAACGTCAATCTTCACGCGAACCCGTTCGCCTGTACTTCGGCGATTTCGACACATTTTATTCTTGCATGTTTTCGAGCCTAACGCATGCAAATATTTGCTCCGCAAGGACACTTTGAGAAAACTCTGGCTCTAAATTAGTCAACTGGGTTGGATTCTTCACACCTCATTGCGATTTATTTCACCGCCCTTGGTAACTCTCGTGTTTCGTCGTTCAGAATCTAAATCAATACTTATCGACAGCATTTGGTTGGATTTTTATTTTCGTGTTCATGAGTTGTTGACTCTAAGAAGAGAGAAATAGGTTCTCGTCTTGGTATGGATATTTCCTCCAGCATAGCATGAGGTGCTGCTCTCATCCACCCCAGGAAGATTCTCATAGCTTAGCTGACGATCCCTCCGGCGGGGAACCTGGATGCGGCAACACAATTCACATGCATTAAGCAATCCCCTAATTCAGTGATCTCCATGGGCCCAAGACTTCAACAGTACCCCGTTTCCTTCCTCACCAAGGCAAGTCCTCTGTTCAACTGATCCCTTTCACAATCTAGAGTGGTTCCATCCAATATTTGTTGCTCTGATGCTTTAGAGAGAAACCTGAGTCATAGATTTGCGTGATGTTCCTTTTTACCAGTGCATCATTGACATTGGCAAGTTGGTCTTCATTCAACGCAAAATCTTCTTTATTTATCCGTTAATTGAAACCAAATGCAGTCGATTGGGAGATTGAGATTGACCCAAACTCGGACACATACGATTTCACACACTGCTGTTCAAACGCAATTTGGAATCTCGACTTACACTTGCCGAACCACTCGACTCCATCTGTCTTATAAATTGGACTGTCCAGTTTGACATATTTCGAGCAATGAGACGAAACCGTTCTACATCACTACGAATGTCAATTTAAACACAGCTTGTACCAACTAGTTGTGTATTATAACTCTTCCGAATTCAATTCGCACATTTAGAAACGAAGATGAACGAGGTTATGAAGGCCCTTGGGTTCGCAAACAACCTCCATGGTCCCTGCAAGTTCTGTGGGTCCACCGTAGACGCCATACCTGCAAGAGATATACAAAAAGTGGCCCACAACGTGCACCTGGTGCAATTGTTCTTGTCTGAAAGTTTAAATCCCCGGCCCCATGACCTGCCAAAGCAGGTCGTCCTTGCCTTCTGTCAACCGTTTATTCCTCCTGGTGCATGACCTAACCACACGGACCAGAGCACGGACCAGAGGATCAACGCACTCACGTTATGCAAACCAGCAAAAGTCTAACGAGAAACTGGGGTTAAGGAACTACAGCCACAACTGCATGACAACCCTGGTTAAGGAGGTACTGTTAGTACGCGGCTCAGCACTCATTAAGAACTCAGTTCGAGGGACCAGTACTAAAACCTGGGAGACGCTCCCATCGCCGTTCTCTCCATTTCTGACAGGACCGCGTACGCGTACGTCAGCAGGATCTATATTGTCCCTTGTCCCAGTACATGAGTTTGTCTTTAGTCCACGTGGACTCCTATGTTTGTTGGAAATCCTTGTATTGTCCACAGCAGCAGGTCCCCTCTCTCCTCGTGGGTAGGAATAGGGCTACTCATCGCCTCCCACGTGTACAAGACAGCTCCATTTCAGGTCCACTGCCTTCACTGTATTGAAGCTGTTCTAACCCCAACCTGCACGTCCGATCCAGTAAGCTTGTTCAATCTCGGACATTCTCGTGAAGCTAAGTATATTCCATTTCAACTATTTTAATCAATTTAACTGGACGATAAGCCCTGCTACATGAGGTTCTGGATTGGATAACCAGATTAGACCACTGACGGAGACCAGATAACTGCCGGGATGGGAGCTGACTGGCAGCGTGGGAGGTCGACGTAGGAGTACATCTCAGCAGAATATGCCTGCGTGGAGTGAAGTGGCCAATAGTATGAGCAGGTAGTGCCGACGTTGGCGTGTCTGAAACGGGGGGAGCCGGTGGAGGGAACGGGATTGCGAACATTTGCGAACGGGATTGCTGTGAGATGGATCCGAAGGCGTCCTTTGGGGAGACGAGCACTCCATTTTTCCTGAGGAGGAGACGGAAGAGAAGAAAAGGAAGAGAGAGAAGAGATGCAGGCGCTCACGGGATCCAAGAGCAAAATTAGAACGAGATTTGCTATTCTCATGCTCGAGAGAGCGTGATCGGAACCGTCTGAGCGTGATGCGGAGAAGGAACGCCTGGGTTCCGTGTTGGAGATTATTGGCGGGTTCGAGGGTAATAGAAGCGGAGTCGATCCGGCTCTCAGGCAGGGGTTTACTGAGAGTTTTGGTTCCGAATTCGATGATTCGGCGCCCCTCTGTACACTGACTACAAACTTTCTGTCCAGTCCTGTTATGTTCCGTTCCAGAGCGTTCGAGAATCGGGCCCTTCGAATCCTTGCTGACCAGATCTGTTCTATTCCTGTGCTTAAACTGCTTGATCGAGATCTGATGCATCGAAATCTGCGTTTCGTCGAGATTGTCTAGTGATCTTGCGAGTATTGAAGCTATGAAATATACGGGGGCTTCAAGTTTGGGCAGGTGCGTCGAGCGAAAACAGTTAGGAGATCGCGATGGGCGGAGACGGATAAGGGGAGGAATTCTGCGGAGGTGACTAATATATAAGGCTATTTCAATACTAATCTGCAAACTCCTTCGTCGTGGGAGGATGCTGAACGTTGTAACCAATTTTTGTGCACGCTGGTTTATCGACTTCTCTCTCCCTGCACAACGAATTCGGAGGAGAGCCCCGAAGTGAATCCACACTGCGAAAGTGGCGGATTAGTTGTCTACGTATGAGTTCCTGTTCAGGAACTCGATTCTTGTTATCCCCATGCATTTGGATTTGGTCAACCGAGAAGATCAGCAGTTGCACATCCGGGGTGCAAAGGCTTGGGAAAAACAGAGGTAGATGCAGGGAAGGAGAGAATTGGAACTCTGCCATTGCGGAGTGGGAAAGGAAGAAGCTTGAACACGTTGCATTGTTCGGCTGGGAAATCATGATGATGAAGTAGTAGTGAGATCGAGTTCTTCCGCGTTTTAGGAGGCAGAATTCCGGTCGATTAGGCGGCAGCCGATGCGAGAAATGAGTCAATTGGAGTGTTTGGCTGAGAAGGAGGTGGTGGATCCAGCCCTCGACATTGCAGGATATGATTACGCAACCGAGCTTCATCTTGCAGTGAAGGAGAACGACGTTGCAGCCGTCAGAAAGCTGATAGAGAGCGGAGCGCGAGTCCATGCTCCTGATAGATTCGGGCGCACGCCGCTGCACTGGGCTCTAGTTTACGGGTATCAGGAAGCGGCCAAAGCTCTGATTCTCAACACTAACAAGAGAGCTTTGGACTCGAGAGACAGCTGCGGCTGCACTCCGCTCCACTATGCAGCGCTTGGTGGGAGAACGGAGGTCGGGAGAATCCTCATCGAACGCGGGGCTCAGGTCAACTCAGTAGATTCTAGGCGAAGAACCCCTCTTCACTTCGCTGCGCAACATCCAAAACCAGCGATGGTCGAGATGTTGATCAGTCGTGGAGCAGACAAGCACAGTCGAGATTTCAGAGAGTATCTGCCCTTCGACATAGCTCTGGAGTGGGCCAGCTTTTCTTCCCTCGCTTGCCTAAGGCCTGACAGTCAGAAGGACTCGAAGCTGAAAGTTCATCCCGTAGATCTTATAGATGGACAGGACGGGGGAGTCGCAATAGACTTTGTCCCTCGTAAGGGCCCGTCTTTAGATAAGCTGCTGGAGTCGTGGAAGAGCGCGGAGACTGAGGCTAGGAGGAAAAAAGAGGCGGAATCAGAAGTTGCTGCAAAAGCTTTTGCCGAGCTCAGAGTTAGGCTCGAGGAGTGGAGGACAGCTGAGCAGGATTCCAGGCAACGACAGCGAGGGGACGCCCGGCCTAATGATTTCTCATCCTGGAAAGAGAGAAGTGACCACGAACATGTCTCACCATTCGAGGAGAATCCGTCCCATTCACTCGCACCATCTACTACCTCCCCATCATGTTCCTCTCCACAGCCGTGGTTCTCTCAAAGTGCTCCCGTTAGAGCACTGGATACCCCTTCGTCGTCGTCATCATTTGCAAATTGCACTGAGAGCTCTCATTTCTCTTCTCTCCCCACCTCCCATAATTTCCTGGCCCCGAGCTCGTCTATGGGAGATTCGTCGGGCTTGACTTCCGGTTTTCCAGTTTGGTTGTACGCCTCAGAACATTCTTACAAGAGAGGATGGTGTAGAAAAGAGGCGCTCTTGTGGTGTACGGAATGGGAGGTGGAGCTCTCTTCCACGCCTTCGACAAATGAACCCATCATGAGCGATGAGGATCTGCAGCGTCAATGCCCTCCGACCTCTCCACGAGAGAGGAAAGGGAAGGTAAAAGCATTGATTGAGGAGGAGCCGGTGTGGGTGCAAGTGTGGCCAAAACCCTCTTCTTCCCCTCCTTGCACTACTACTTCCCTCTCTCCCCGATCTAAGACGATCGGTGCTACGTGACGCTCCGTCTCTTCTCTTTCCGCCTCCTATTTAATTCAATTCATCCTAAGTTATTGATCCAATCGAAATGCAATAATACTGCCTTCTTTTGTTTCCAATTTCTGGCCTCGGCATGAAATCAGTCACGAGGTTTACGAAGACATAGGCTTCTGTTTTGTCTTGTCTTTCTTGAGCACAATTTTAAGGAATCTCATGATCTCATGAGATCTCATGAATCTCATGCTCGTTAAATATGAGAGGTGGAAACATAATTTACTTTCAAGCGAAACGATGACGAAAATGGGGCGGTGGTTGCTATTAAGTTACGATGTGATTGTGGGAGGTGTCTTGCGGGACTCCTGTATTGACAAATGGATTTTGCATGAATATGTTCTCTGCATCACTATCTTCTGCCAAAGACACACTGCCGAATAGAGGACTTGAGGTTTGTGGTGTTCTTCCTTTGGTGCACAGCAGCAGCTAGGAGAAACCGAGGAGAATGTTAGTGCTTTCTCCACCTTCCTCACTTCGTGCATCATGAAGCAGATTTTCAGCGATGAAGAAGTAACCACTCGTTTGCTGCCTCAACTACAGCCGAAGGGAACCAATATATCCGATTTTGGATGGTTGCAGAATAAGTTCACAATACTAGCTGTAGATTGTCGGTAAATCGGTGGACAATTTTTGTATAGGGATCCTCATTCTTGTGCTCCAAAAAGCCCAGCATTGTTTCAGATTTCTATGTGCACGAAGTCATCCTCACCTTCGGTCCTTCCCCTGACCTTTATTTGACCACGACTATGCATCGTCACAGCTAAAGTCAAAATGCTCTCACTTGCTACTTTGTGCATGCGAACTAAACCTGGAAGCGAAATTTTGATATCCAAGAGAGATCTGCGCGAGGTTTTAGTTTCCAGACATGACAGCAAGTCAATTATATACCAATACAAGTTTGAATCAGGTGAAATTCTAAAGTTGAGACTAAAGCTACTAGCTTCAGACTGATTTGGGTTCTACATGACCAGATTTCATCATGTAATTTCCGCATAGATAAGAGCAAACATCAACCTTTGATAGCAAATACTACACCACAATATCTAGGAAGTTGGGACTACACTAGAAGGCATGACAACTAGAAGAAAGTAGACTGCATTTTGTCCATCTCAGTAGGCGACATAACGCACGTAAGGAATGACAGTACGAATACTACTTGTTCCAAGAGTACACACGCATAATATATCGATCAAGGGGGGACAAGAACAACACTAACGAAAATAGTTCAAAAAATGTTGACAAAATGACCGTAAGTTTAAATAGAGACCACATTCAGCTGGCAATCTTCCCATTATTCACTCCCCGCCGCCTTTCAATTCGACGTTTCCCACAATTGCAGTCAGTTTTAAGGCTACTATTCAAACTGCTCTTCTCCTATTATAAGGTATGCATGTCCATTCAAAGTGCTATTTGGAATCAACACATAATGGCATCGTGACTATCAACTAAACATTCAAGCTTGAATGCAGATGGCTACTAATTATGGGTACATTAGTATACTCTTCTAGGTAATGGTAGTGAGGGAGGTCCAGTCTAACACGGGTACAGTCACTCCGTTAAATACCGTCGGCAAAGTCGGGGATCGAAAATTATGTCATGCACAACCATTATGACTGTTAACATTCACTGCATTTACGTCTGTCATCAATGAGGACATAGTACTGATCCACCTCCTTACCAAAGGTCTGGAATAAGTATTGGCCATTCACATTCCCACGATAACTTAAATCCAAACACCCTTTGTTCAATCGGATTGTGGTATTGCAGGAACAAGTTCCTCCCCCTCCCCCCACCCAACAATCTAAAAGAGCCTGATGTCAAGTTGAAGATCATATAAATGTGCCTAGGTAGGTAGTAAACCATTTGAGCACCAGTATTAGCTACACAGATCTAAGTTGTAAATCACAAAATCACGAGGCCCTCGTTCACAAGAGAATCACTTCTGACTTTATGTGATTGCCAAATCAGAGAGGAAGTACCACCTAATCGACGTCTCCGCGTGCTAAGTCTCGCATATATCTTTCTCTACATAGAACTTCCATGATTCGCAGGTATGCACGGACAAATAATGGGACTGATCGACTGGTTAACAAAACTGTTCCAAACGTAGAGTGAGAAAATAGCCAGATTGTTTGGAAGATGTCTACCCCGAAATGGATGTGCTCTGCGGTCACCATAATAACGCTACGTCCTCAGTTGACACAACTCATTGACTAAATAAGAAAAAACTGCAACGAGTATAAGAGGCCATGGTAATTTTGAGGTATGGTAGGGCCATGTGACAAAAGCTAACCCCCGGAGTATACCCTTCTACCAGTATCCTCTCTTATAAGTACATCCTTCTCTCGCACCATGCAAGGAACTGTTATATTCTTTCTTCCAGTTCTCATTGTCCAACTGGTTATGCATTATTTCCTACAATAATGACATTGAAAGTAGCTCCTAGATAAAACAAATACCATACCCTGTCGCCATTTCTTCCCAAAACAACGATAGACTATGGCGCTCATCAAGGAAGACTTAAGTAGAGAACTCAAGCCTCGAACAGTAGATCTGGGTTAAGAATTTGCCCAAAGATGATATGCCAGTCAAAACTGCTTCCAAAGTAGGAGCTCACAGCCTCGGATGTACTAGTTGAAATCGTGTCAAAAAAGTCAACCTCACTGACAACTCGTATGATAGAAGAATTTAAACGAAAGATATTGACAGGAACGAATATACACAGGCCTGCATATTGGTGATCTTCTCTCAACAAAATGAATCAGAAACTTCACATATGATCTCGTGTTAAGGCTAGGAACCTATCTGCAATCGCCGTATATGTGGCTGATTCGAAATTCTGTCGAATCCTCGCAAGCAACTGAGTCTTGGTCGCCACAAAGGTTCTCCGCCTGATTGAGCATCTCTTCCTTATTTGGAGTCGATATCTATGTCGATAATTTGCGGGTCGACTTTGGAATCCTTCGAAAAGTCTGTTCTTGGCTGCCAAACAACCCCTCTGCAGCGACTACACTGGACGACTTGGCCACGACCACCCACGTACTGCATACCACAATTTGGGCAATTTCCCTGTACTATGGCAGCCTTTCCAATTTTACTTAAGAGTAAAGGGACAAAGGGAATGACCCACATAGACAGCAGTAACAGTCGGAAGAGCCAGCCAGAAAGAATTAACCAGAACATGAAAAGCGTAGCTGCAGACTTCCCTACAGGTGTCTCCAAAAACGCACTCATTTGCCTCCGATAAGAGGGCCATTTCAACCGGAAGTCAGCAGTGATGGCCCTAGCTTTTCTCCCCGCACCTAATTGACGGTCAATGCTTTGCACCTGCTCGGAAGCATACTGGAATGCGTCCTGTGCCTTCTCTGTAATTCCATACTCCCGATCCCACTTTTCAACCATCTTTCTTAAATCATACCCTAGTTCTTCCAACTTCCGGACGGCAGCCTGAGCCAATTTATTCAGCTTCGTCTTCAAATCATCGTCCTTCTGGAACTCCGCAGCTTTCCTCTTGGCGTTCTCAAACACTTCCTCCGCCTTGGACGTAAACGCTTTGGCAGCATCATTCGCCTTCCTTCGTGCGTCCTCCGCTACCCGGCTTGCCTGATTCTCGAAATCCCTTCCATTTCCAGTAGCTTCGCATGCAATTCTCCATCTCAATCCGCGCTGCTGCTGCTGGTAACCACCCTCCCTCCTCGATGATGCTCCTAGACGACCAGACCACAAAGCCACGAATTCGCCACAACGCCTAAACCCTACATGGGACGTTCTCACCAAAGGCAGCAAACCATAACCACTCGTCGGTGACAATGTGAACGCTGCTGCGTGAGGCCCCAAGACCACCGCCATAGACATGAATAATTTCAACCACAATTCCTCTCCCCTTCTCTACTCCCTACTAAATCGAATCCCTTCTCGCAATTCCGGTCGACCAGTAACTAATCACTGCTGAAGAATCCCACTGTGAGCGCTGTTCCAGCATAGTAGGGCACATACCACGACCGCCATAAATCAATGACTCCACCACAACGGGGGTCGAATTGCCACCTTTGTTTTCCTCTGCTTCTTCTTCTTCTTCTTTCGCTGCTTCAGAATCAAATTCTTGAGCCTGGTATGGACCACTTGTAATCGATGCGGCCCTGCCTTGATTTCATACGCTGGGAGATTTCTCTCTCGTTGTCTTCCAGGGGAAGTGTGTGGCACACATGGATGAAGTGCAGGTCACGATAGTCTACGGACCAGACCCTTCCTTTGCCTTCTCCCATGTGCCCACATCTGCAAAGGGATTACCAGGCTCGAACGGAGTCCACCTCACATCACAGCATCTGTGCCACCTTCACAACCGGTTTCCTGATATTTTATTTTGTCCGTTTCTTACTCTAGTTATCTTTTACTTTCCGCATTTGGTCATGTTCTTACTCGATGGTGAAAACTGTTAACTACAGTACATTACAGTGCTGCTGTTGTAGCCTCTCACGGTTACAATCGAACCCCATCAACCACGTAGGCACCCCGCACTACACAACTGTCATAATTCCGTACACGAGATGAGAACGGTTCTCTGTTTTGGTGAAATGCCCTGTTCTCGGTTTACGGGGCCCGTCTCGGAGCGGTGGCGGCCACTTTCTGTTGTAAAAATAAAACTTCAAGAATCAAATCAAATGTGGAGTACATGCGGATTTGAAAGTAGAGACGTTTCAAGGAAGATGATAAGAATACTACACTTGCCATTATGAGGATCTGAAGCTCATTAGTACACTCTCGAAAGTTGAGGGATCAATAACCATATGAGAGTAAGTGTACATTTCATATAAGATTCTGAGGATAAAACTGAAGTGTCTCTGTATGTGGTAGTGGAGGGTCAAGGACCTTGTCTGTTGCAATCAGAAAGAAGAGTAAATAGGGTGTTATTTGAGCTCCTGAGGACAAACACTTCAACCGTCAGCAAAAGGTCGAGCCAGAGGTGCGTCTGCCGGGAGTCGGACCCGGGTCTATTGCTTGGAAGGCAATTATCCTAACCGTTGGACTACAAACGCTTCATGATCTCTTTGCAAAAGATACCTTTCAATACGGAATAAAAGTTGCAATGTTCATCCAAGGTTTCAACTACGATCATCATTAGATTTTATTGAATTAAGTTATTGTGGTAATCTTCACACACTGAATTTAGCTCCTCTCGATATGAACTAAGGTTGCATAATGTGTTGGATTTGTTACACATAGATAAGATATATAATCACAAGTTCAAATAGCTTGTATTTCATTCTTTGATGGAATATAAGGTTTGAAATATAAAAGTTCTAGCTTAGAAATATAAAAATCTTTTCTGATTCTGCTATCTTATTACAGTGTTAGAAACAGATTTAGTTTAGACATAATTATCATGCCAATAGTTGATGGTACGGTATATGCTTTGATAGATGTGATACTCCGTTGTAATCTTGATAGATGCTCATCCGTTTCTGAACAGATGCTCATTCGTTTCTGAACAGGGTGACCGCGTAGAAAACATGAAAGATAGAAAGACCCCATCAAGCCGAACAAGACAAAATAGGTAAAATAGAGCTAAGCCCCAATAGAGTCTATATGAAAAATCAGCCCTAAGATATCCGAGCTATGCAAATTGTCTAGTCTACACACAACTCGAGCATCCAAAGAAGTATCACCTAGTGTGATTGCTCTCCTATGGATTGCACCAGCCACTGCACTCTATAGAGCAATGGACACACATTGTCTAAAATATGCTACACAGTATGAGAGTGAGAGTGGTACCCTTGGAGCCTAACATGATAAGCTCTCACGCACTCCTTGACAAATGTGTCAAACATCATGTCCATCGCTCCATATAACTCCAAGGTTAGGGGAACAAAGAGGTGGTCTTGCTGCATACCCCTATACTTGGAGACCTTGTGCGTTGCTAATGCACATTCAAGAGGATGGGTAATCACTCCCTCCAAAATTGTATCACGTGTAGGGTCCGTAACCACGACATCCGCTACTATGACATGATCATCTTGGACCAAGTATAAATGTACCCTAACACATATCATTTGCAAAGCATACAAATGCTCCTTCCAAGCCACGTATCCATTCTCTTGTGCCATAGCAAACACTATGTTCCTAATAGCATTGTGGGTAGTTATCCTCTATCCGCCAAAAGGACATTGTGTCATATGGACCACTGCTGCATCTAGTGTAGAACTACACTCACAAGTGAGTAAAGAAGATGGAGAAGGGTGGACCAAACCTAGGCAAAGCCTCATCGCTGTAGTGAAAGTAGTTGGTGCGAGTTAGAATGCCCTAATGAACGGTTGAGCTAGGACCCAAGAGCCTACACCTTTTTGGAGCAAGAGCAAAGGCGTGCTCTAGTAGCCTTAGGAATGGACAAGTTAACTAAGAGAGAATGTAGCGTATGCTTACATTGTCGCTACATCAAGGAAGATTGTAAACCTCTAGTCCAATCTGATGATAGTGAAGCTAAAGATGGAAGATCCTTTCATACTTGTTTGGATAGACTATCTCTTGTCTGCCGCAATAACATCTGGAGAGAACAAGATCCCTCCTCCACCTCTATCACATAAGTCTGCAAAACCGGCCTATCAACAACCACAAAACAAGAGGAAAGTAGGGGTGTCAAGAAAGCACAACTACCCAAAAATGCTATAAGTGCTATCTCCTCCATGGATAGCAAGCCAACTCCTCCACACGAGATTGGTAGGGATATTTTTCTACGTGCCAAATCCCTTGTCACACACTCAAATGTCCTTGGTCCAATAATATCACCAAAGACTCCCATAATCCTCCTATCAAAGGCTCTCTGACATGATAGGAAGGTCAAGGAGGGAAGAACTATGTGGAGGAGGAATTGTGCATGGGAGTAATACTAGAGGAGAGTATACCAAATGCCACTAGGGGATCTCTTAGTGATGAAAGGCCATCCACATGGAGAACATCCTTTGCAAGGGCAAATGCCTAAGAAGCATGTGATAAAATCCTTGGATCTTACTAGCACTCAAGAACACGTAGTCCATGTATAGATGTGATACACTCCTTTGGAAGCTCAAGGTGGGAAGGGATACCTAAAGGGGACCAGCCCTGGACTTTGACACCTTGATTCTCAAGCCTACTAGATGTAGCTCGATAGCCAAGTGATCAAAGGCCTACCTAATCTGATCTACAAGGCCCATGATGTGTGTATCATATGCTAAGGAGAGAAATACACAACCTGGCATGGCCAAAGTAGTAGATAGGAGAGCTCTAAGTGAGCCATGGCAAATAAAGGTCCCCTTAAAGGATCTCCCTAACATGTACCAACAATTGACTCCAAGATGGTGACTCTTTCCTATGAACAACTATGCTGGTAGTAAAGGGAAGCATGAGAGCCATAAATAGACCGCATAAAAGGAATAAGACTTGCCAAGGATCCACTAGCCTCCCTAAGCTCTCTAAAGATGGATGCTCATGAGATGCTATTAAAAGTAGTCTTAACATCCACCTGTAGGACAACCCACTCCATATGGATATCTAGGAGTGCTCTAATGCTTAGAGACATAGCCTCATATCCTCCAAGTGAAGCTACTCCAAACTGATGTGGACTAAGGTGATGTCAAAAGTGAGAACGATGTTGAAGGACAATGGTGCGGCTCACCAAGTCCAAAAAGATCTCTCCAATAGCAATTGGTCTAACCCCCCCCCCCCCCCCATGTCCTTCTCCATTGCAAGAAGTGGACTAGCACCTAACACTCGACTAACACACATATGAACATCTTATCTCATTACTATTGCAGCCACTTGAAACAACTCGGTAAAACCACTAGAAGGATCATCTGCCTAAAAGCAATGTTTAAGATGCTCATATACCATCCTTGACAAGCCTCTTAAGGAAAGGCAAGGGGCAATGCACAATTTCTTGTGCAGAAAGTGGCCTATTGTAATGTTCCAAGGATAGTAGAAAAACACACAAGAGAAAACATAGGTTTCACGCATTCCAAACTTTGGTGCCCCAAGAGAGCACCTTCTCTTTATTATATAGCCAAAGAGGATCTCCTCCAATGATGCTCCACCATAGGATTAGGTACATGGATAGGTGACCTGTCAGTGAGCTCCACCCTTAGATTATTTTCTTGGATGGGTGACATGGCAATCCTGGTCCCATCTGGTTCATCAAATAGGCTTTGACTAGAGAGAATCTTTTAGAGAATCTTCTTGTAGGAATCTCAAAATCATATGGATGAGGTATAGTTGGAAAGCTCTTGGCAAGACAAACCAAGGGAGAGGGAAGGCCAGCCTTTCCTCTGTTGGGGAGAATCTACACATTCATCCGTTTAGGCCTTTGAATTGCCTACATATTGCATATTGTGCATATATATATTGTTATACAATATACAATGCTATACAATATACATCGTTGTCAACATCATACACTATAGAAGCACAACTCACACATAAGTCATACATAAACTCTAAAGTGGCACAATAACCAGTTAGTTTACACCACTCGAATCAACTCAACTCAGATTAGTACTAGATCTATCACTCTATAAATTGCCAACAATTGTACACTAATTACAATCAAGCCACACCCACTCTAGCTAAGAGAATATAGGTGACCTTTGCTGGCCTCTGTCCACCATAGCCAAGAACTCAAAGACTCAACATTAAAGAAGTGAGCTCTCTGGAGCTGTACTTCAAAAGTTTACCCATGGACTTGAGCTAGGTCTGAAACACTAACTGTGAAAGACCAAGATCGAGGAGAGAAAAAGGAGAATGGAAACTCACACTGGGACACTTAAATGTGAGAAAAATCCAAAGGTCTAGCATGAGCTTTGGCTTTGTTATTTATAGGTAGCATACAAGGCACTTGAGAAGCTTCTCAAGAAGCTTCCTTGAGCCGTTTTCTTAGAATGCAAGCCAAGTTAACCATGAAGCTTCTCAAGAAGTTTCCTGCTAGAAGCTGCCTACTTGGTGTGCAAGCTAAGCTAGTTGGAAGCTTCTAGAAGCTACCTGCTTGGAGTGCAAGTTAAGCTAGTTGGGAAGCTTCCCAAGAAGCTTCCCAAATGCTTCTAGAATATTAAGGGCTAATTTGGCTTATTTTCTACTTTGTTAACCTTACTAACTACGTCATTAAACTCCATATTGTTATATATTCTCCCACCGCTAGTTGGTGACATCCTTGTCGCTATTGAAGCTTCAAACTCTTGGATGGCTGTCTGTGCATTTTGGAGGTGAGAAAGAGGTTCCCATGTGGCATCATGAAGGGGATACCCTTTCTAAAGGACCTTGTACTCCGTATGTTGTTGGCATCCTTGTTGAATGTGATGATGTGCAAAGATACAATCAACTTTGTACTCCTCATGTCATTGATAGGGATAGGAGGAGGAGGTTGGACACAAGAAGAAAAGGAAGATGGGTTAGGAATAAAGTGTTTTAACTTGGAAATATGAAAGATAAGGTCCATGCGCATATGACAAGATAAGGCAAGTCGATAAGCAACAAGAGAGATGATTTGGGTGGCATCAAAGAGTACTATCCAATTAGAGGCAAGGTTAAAATCTTGGGTATCAAGTAGGAAGGGTAGGTTACTAGAGGATAGCATGACTTTATCACCAACTTCAAAGATGAGGTCACAATGATGGTGGATAGCATATTGTTTCTGACAATTCTAGGCAGCAAGGAGGTGAGATTTGGCTTGTTGGAGTGATTTGGAGATGGTGGTCAAGAAGATTGAAGTATGAGGGACTTGAGATGGGAGAGGAGCAAGAAGAGAATCTAGAACAAGCCAATCTTGGCCAAAATCAAGAAAGAAGGGAGAAAATCCAATGCTTGCCTGTTTGGAATTATTGTAGGCAAATTCTACAACTACAAGACATTCATCCCAATTGGTATGGTGGACATTGACAAAGGCACGCAGCATATCTTCCAATGTACAATTTGCACGTTTGGTTTGTCCATCATTTTGAGGATGATAGGTTGTGGACAAAGCAAACTTGGTGTTGAGTATCTGGAAGAGTGTTTGCCAAAATTTCCTAGTGAATCAAGGATCACGGTTGGAGATGAGTACAAGTTGTATCCCATGATGCTTGAAGATGTTATTGAAGTATATTTACGTTAAGTTTGGAGCATCCACGGTATCAAAGGTTGGTGCCAAGTGGATTTTCTTACTAAGCTTATCCATAAACACCACGATTGTTGTGTGTCCTTTGCTTTGTCTTAGGCAAGGATGTGATGAGATCCAAACTCACATGTTTATGTCGAGCAGATGGAATGGGGATTGGTTGAAGAAGTCCACTTGGCTTATGGTTGTTGGCCTTGTTGCATTGGCAGCTTTCACACAATCAGAAAAACTCTTGAACCATCTTGTGTCATGTTGGGCCACCACCATTGGCGTTGGAGGGTACCCAAGGTCTTGTCCACACCCGTGTGACTAGCTATTGGTAAATTATGGGCTTCTTGAAGACTCACAAGTCAAAGATAACCTTTGGCTAGAACAAAAGGCATCGATCTAGTCCTCATAGAACAAAAGGCCTTCCTTGAAGGAGAAAGTGTTGTACTCCTTGTCACATGCTGTAAGATGACCATGTACCATTTGGAAGAAGGGATCTTGTTGTAAAGCTGACCAAAACTCATTTTGGATTTTGGAGTCAATTGTCATTTTTGTAATTGTCATCGTGAAGAGAGGAAGAAATTTCAAATCAAGTCGTTGTGATAGAGCATCAAGGATGACATGGAACCGACTTGGTTTGTATTCAAGTTTCCTGTCAAAAAATTAGAGTTGCTCCTCCCATCAATGATGTTGACTCTTCATGTGTCCCCAAGTGTAAGGTCTGCAACAATGGTTTGTAATCAGTTCACATGATCACTTGTTTCCCCAAGAGATAATGTCTCCATACGTTAGTGGCATATACCATTGCAAGTTGTTCCCGATCTCAAGTAGAGTAATTTAATTTCAGTTGTATATAGTTGACAAGACACAAAGTGAATAGGATGTAGTCCATCTGGGAATTCTTGTTGCAACATTGCTCCAATTGCAAATTTAGAAGCATCAAAATCAAACACACAAGGTAGTTGAGGATCATATAGTTGAAGGATGGGTCTTAAAGACACCATATGTTTACGCTTCGTGAATGCTTCTTCATGCTTGGTGGTCCACTAGAAGCTCAATTTTTTCCCCAATATATCAATCAATGATGCATCCACATGAGCATAATAATGGATGAATTGTCAATAAAAATTGGCCAATCCATTAAATGCCCATACTTCTATAGCATCCTTTTGAGTAGGCCAATCAGTAATGGCCTTTATTTTCTCCTCTTCCATCTTGATCCCTTTTGATAAGATCTTGTGACCCAAGGAGGTGACTTCCTTTTGTCAAAAAGCACCCTTTGACTTTTTGCAATAAAATTTCCATTGTCATAGTCATCTTAGGACTTCTTGCATATGATTAACATGTTATGCCTTTATCTTGTTATAGATTGAGATATCATCTAAGAACACCACCACATACCAATCCAATAGTCCATTAAACACCCAATGCATCTGATCCATGAAGAATTTTGGAGCATTAATGAGCCCGAAAGGTAGAACTCTTGATTGAAAATGCCCATACCTTGTGCAAAAGGTAATTTTTTGCAAATCCTCCTTATCAATGGGGATTTGCCAATAGCCATTGTGGAGATCCAACTTGGAAAAGTATTGTGCTCCACTCAATTAATCAAGCAAGTCATCAATTTGAGGTAAGGGATATGCATTCTTCATTGTTTGCTTATTGAGCCCACGGTAATCAATACAAAAACAAAGTACCCCATCCTTCTTTGGAACAAATAGTATTGGTGCTCCCCAAGGAGAGGTACTATGTCATATGAAGTCCTTCTCCAACAACTCCATAAGTGTTGTTCACAACTCCTCCAACTCCTTTGGTGAGAGACGATAGATTGGTCTACTCATTGGAGTACTCCTAGGCAATAACTCAATCTTGAAAGGCATACCACGATCAAAGGGTAATCCCTTTGGAAGATCATCCAGAAACACGTCCACAAACTCCTAAACTATCTGATCAACCATTGCTTGATGAGGCTCTTGGCCTCCTTAGATTTTCCTTGTGTAATCAACTTGATCCACACTTCAAAAATAGACTTATCTTCCCCCAAAGCTTGCTCTATGGTTGCTTCACTAACAAACTTCCCATCTAGGGACTCATCTTTCTTCAAAGCTTGTTCTATGGCTGCTTTCTTGGTAAACTTCTCATCTTGGGACTCATCCTACTTCAAGGCTTGCTCTATGGCTACTCTTCTTGACAAACTTCCTATCCTAGGACTTTCTATTTTTAGGTGTCTTACTCAGAGGTGTCAAACAACCTAATCGGAAATTCCTACCTTGGTGTTGTACTTGAATTTGTCATCGGATCCAATCAAATTGAACCTTATGGCATTCAAGCTAAGGTAGTCCTAGAATGACATCATAGTGTAGAGGTGCCACTACAAACCTCATACACTCCAAATACTCTTTCTCAATCTTGAAGGTAACAAGATGCAAGGTACGGAATGCAGAACCCTTTCTACCATCCGCCATCATCAATCTACTTCCAATTAATGGCTTGATAGGAATACCCAATTCCTTTGCTACTTGCATACACATACAATTCTTTGAACTTCTAGAATCAACCAAAATCATGCAACCCCGATTAGATATCATACCTTGCAAGTGAAGCAAACTTGCATAAGTCAAGCCTTCAATCCCATTGGAACTAATCAAGCTTTGAGTAGATGGCTCAAAATCTCCTATTGGGATTCCTCATTTCCCTCATCATTCCTCTCCACAAACTCCATCTGGGTAACTTATCAAGGACACCCATTCTTGAGTGGACATTCAGCGATGCAATGTCCCAATAGGCAACAATAAAAACAACCCCCATTTTGTTGTAGTTTCTCTCTATCTATAGTGCCAAGTGGTGTCCATTGAAGGGCATCAATATCCATTGGTCCTTGCTCTTCCACACATGTGTAGTGTATTGGTAGGTTCTGTGGAGGTCAAGGTCAAGACCAAGTTGTTGCAACCAAGGAATCAAAATATTTGGCCAACCGCATGGCTTCCTCCAAGTGTTGTGGCTTGCACATGGTTACTTCTTATTTGGTTCTTGACTTCAAGCCCTTCACAAATTGATCCAGAGCTTCACTTTCCAGTATACCTAGAATTTGCATGACGGTGTTCTAAAATTAAGTGATGTAACTTCTTATAAAGCTAATCTGTCTCAACTCTACCAACCTATCTAATGCAGCTTGTGTGGTATTTATAGCTTGGAATAGACTAATTATTGCACTCTTGAATTCTACCCATATCAAGATTGGTGCAACAATTTATTGTTTAGCTCGCTCCACTTGGAATCTCCACCATAGCTTTGCTACTCCATCCAATTGGCTAGAAGCCAAGAGAATCTATTTTTGCTTGTCTTGCAAGTTGGTAGCTTTAAAATAACATTCAAAGTCAAACACAAAATTCTCCATTCCACCCGAGAGATCCTTGCCTTCAAATACCTTGGGTTTAGGCAATTGGATTTGATCTTCTCAATCAAATAAGATGCTCAATTTATTGTTGCATAGTAAGGATAACATCGAGCATTGCTACCATGGTTGCTACTCTATCACGCCACCTCTAATCTATCTAATTTTTTAACGCATAGAAGCAACACATCCATTGTTCTCCATAAGTTACAACCGGAAGCACCAAGGGTTCCTCAGATATGATAATCATATGCATAAAATCTTGTCCAAAGTGTGAGGTGATAAATTGTGTGAAATGATACTTGGGTAATACTTGGACATGAAAATCCCAATGGTTTGGTGGAAGTGGATTTGGCGGTCCTTAAATTCAACCCATCTCATTCTTGCTTTGATACCAATGTAAAAGACCAAGACAAAGGAGAGAAATAGGAGAATGGAAATTCACATTGGGACACTTGAATGTGGGAAAACTCCAAATGCCTAGCATGAACTTTGGTTTTGGTATTTATAGGTAGCATACAAGGCCCTCAAAAAGCTTCTCAAGAAGCTTCCTTGAGTTGCTTTCTTAGAGTGCAAGCCAAGTTAACCATGAAGCTTCTTAAAAAGCTTCCTTCTAGAAGTTGTCTACTTGGCGTGCAAGCTAAGCTAGTTGGAAGCTTCTAGAAGCTTCCTTCAAGAAGTTACCTGCTTGTGGTGCAAGTTAAGGTAGTCAAGAAGCTTCCCAAGAAGCTTCGTAGATGCTTCTAGAATATTGTGGGCTAATTTGGCTTATTCTCTACTTTGTTAGCCTTACTAATTATGTTGTTAAACTCCATATTGTTATATTGACGGTCTTGTTGACGGCACACCCAACGGTGCAAACGGTGCAAAGTGACAATGGGCCCCACCATGAAATCATTACCCCAAACACAAAATTTGACCGTCAAAAAAGTAGTCTAAAAGTAACTGCTAAAATACCTCTAACCACTATCATTGCAACTCCAATGTCTGAGCAATCTAGATGTGACACTACAAATAGCATGACAATTGTCATGCATAAATACATTGCTACACAACATACATTATTGTCAACATCATACACTATAGAAGCACAACTCACATATAAGTCATACATAAACTCTAAAGTGCCACAATTGTCTCCCTAGTTGGCGGTTAGGTCCCTCTAACTCCAGATAGCCATCTACTCCAAATATATGGTCTACTTTTGATCTTTGCCCTATGATGGGCAAAGATCAAGAAGCCGGGTGCTATCAAACTCCATTGTAAGTTGCATGTCTGCAATCTATACCATATAAAGAATGAACTAGCTATATGTCAAGTACATCTAGGACATAACCACAATCCTTGAGGAACCACCATGATGAGAGGATTCATACATACCATATGCCATCCTCTCAAACAGCTATCACACACTCTAACATAGTAGCAGTTCCACTAGAAGAGCCACATAACATACACCTCAAGCCTGTACGTACAAGTGTCAAGCTTGGGTCCATAGTATCTTCAATGTTTGGGAGGTGGTATGGCGCATAATTGCATATAATCCTTCCAAAAAACTCCATCATGTCCTTCCAACACAAGGACTCCAGATGGTAAAACCTTGTGCACTCTCAAGATAGTGCGGCTTGTAGAAATATCAAGTGTTGTTGATGTTTTCTACTATAGATATACATAGTTCCTTGGATGAAATTGATGGATCGAGGGTCTATAACCTCCTCCTCAAATAGTAGCAGAGCATAAGGTATCTCTATGCTGAGTAATCACCAAGGTCTCAAAGGCTATTGGCATCACTCTCCAAAAGACCTTTGCCCATTGAGAACATGAGCTAATCCATACATTTGGATCATCTAAATCCAAATCTACAATAGCATCTTGACAAATGGTTGCAAGTAAATCTAGATCGCATCCATAGAGTAGAAAGTATGGAGAGAAGGATCCTAAGGAGGCTTGCTGAGTGAACCGATAGCCCACGGCCAACCAAGGTAACAGGAGATCCCAATCTCCCAAGTGGCCTCTTTGCAATCCTCTCTTCACCATCTAAACCACTCTCTCTACAAAGCCATCTGCATCAAGGTGATCTTGGGAGGTAGTACGATGATCAATCAAAGCTTTGTCACACAAGACCTAAAAATCCCCCAAGAACTCTATACCTTGATCAGTCAAAACCTTAACTGGTGCACCAAAATGACTAAGAACCCAATCTAGGAACGAATAAGACATCTCTTCACTGGACTGTCAAGAAGTGCCACCAACTCAATCCACTTGGAGAAGTGCTCCACCACCACCAAAACATATTGATGATGTCTCAAAATCAATGGTAAAGGTCCAGCAAAGTCCAAACTCCAATGGTAATCCAATCCTATGATAGGTAATGGGTGCAACTATGGCGTAGGACTATTAAATGATGCTCTAACTTGGTCACAAACCACACATCTAGCAAAAAACTATTGTACATTGGTCTACATACCGTGCCACCAATAATGATTTTGGAGTAAGCTATATGTGCGCTTTACTCCAAAATGTCCTAGCTCCTCATGAGCATGACAAACCAATTGTAGTCTCTGAGATGGAAGTGGTACTACTCTCACTCTACCATCCTCCCATACACGCAAAAGGTGTTTTCCCTCTAATATGAACCATATGGCTCGTTGAAGAACACAATCTCTCTCCTTGGCCCCAACTATGCCACCCACAATACTAATGTGAAGATAGTCCATCACTAAGACATCATAATGAATGTCTCATTGAACTGTACCAATATCTTCACTCTTTGGATTTGTGACCTCAATAACTCCTCTTATATGCGCTGAGAGAGATACCACCAATGCCTCAAAAAATATACACAAAAAGGCAGATGCATGCCAACTTAGCACCATCTCCTCATTTGAGTCACCATGCCAACGTGCTCTAGTCTGATCTTGCTGGCTGGAACATGGGTTTCTACTCAACCCATCTGCATCACGATTCACTACTCTAGGTCTATGAACAATTGTGAAATCATACTCTGTAAAATCAGAGCCCATCATGCAAGCTTCCTTGAAAGCTTGTCGGACTCCATCAACTTCTTAAGTGGCTGATAATCAATGATGAGAGTGAAGGGGTTACCAAATAGGTAACATCAAAAATGTGTTACTGCCTAAATTGTTGCCAAGCATGTGGTGCCCACATTTTTTGTTTTTTTTCAAAATAAAGGAGAAGAAGTGTATAGAGAAGTCGGATTGCGCCTGTTTGGCCGAAGAAGACGAAGAAAACTGTCTTCGGGGTGAAACCCGAAGTAAAGTGACTTCGGGTCATAAGGCGAAGTACTCTGAAATGCCGTGTCAACATACAATACGAAGAAAATTGTCTTCGGCTCGGGGGGAGCTCAACCCGAGGCAAAGACAGTCTAACAACCTTTCGTCGGGGCGAGAAATTCAAGAAGGGGCCGTTTCAAAATTGGCGGCTCATACGCGCGAAGGTGGGGCGACAATGATAGGTGCATGCCGGAGGTGTGATTTCTCGGTAGAAACTCGAAGTGATAGAAGACGAAGAAGTGCAACTCTATAAAAATCAAAACTGCAACGACGAAATGTCGAGCAATTTTCCTTCGCCGTTGAGGAGTTGTCTTGCAGGTGATTGGGGAAAGGGACATAGAGTTGGACTCGTGTTAGTGCATAAGGGAGAAGTCGAGAGAGAGAAATCGAGAGACCAAAAGAAAGTAGAAGAGATGGGAGGAGGGAAGAAGAACTCCGAATTTGCAGTGAGAAATCATGCAATTCGGAGATTAGATGTAGTAGCGAGGATCGAAGTCTTGAGCCGACTTCGGATCACCTTTCTGGCATGGAATTGGAACGTAAGTTTTCCAGGATTCATGACAGAAATCATCGAGAGTAAATGTCTTGATGGTCCCGAGGAAGAAGGGAAGAGAGGAAATCCGGCTCGCTGGACAGAGTCGGATTGGAGACTCGTACTCGGGAAGGAGGCAGGCTCGGAGCAGGGAGCCACATTCTTGGAGAAAGGAGAGATAGCTCAAGAAACACAGGAGGTGAGAGAAGCCTTCTCGTCGAAGAGGACGAAGAATGGGTATAAAGTTGAGAGTTATAAGGACCCAGTGAGGAGGGGAATCGTGAGTGCACTAATGGCCCTCCTGAAGCCGGAGAGAACTACCTATGTGATGAAACACCAAGCGGTGTTCTTTCACAAGTTATTTGCAGGAGAACCGATAAATTGAGCAAGGTGCTTTCACGGAAGAACGAGGCAGATGGTGTGGAATCTACAAGATAAGTCGCCTCCACACTACATCGTACCATTTGCAGCCCACTTTTACCTCGGGTTAAATCTGCTCAATGTGGCTGAGCGTAATTGAATGGTGTCTCATTTCCATCCTAATTTGAGAAGAGAAGTCGACGCGGAGGAGCAGCAATACATTCTCCAAATCCAAAGCACAGACGATTACTACGCAAAGACAGGGAAGAACGTGGAGGTCGTTGAAAGTACCCCGACAAAGAAGAGAACTCCGCAAGCAGACGCCGAAGAAAACAAGAAACCTCGGAAGATGCAAAAAAATAACCCAAGGTGAGGAATGGTGGTGATTGAGTCGGAAGATGAAGACTCAGAAGGCGAAGCCGAGCTCAAGACGGAGGACTCGGAACGTGAGGAGGAACCTGAGCTGACACTGCAGAGCGGAGATACAAGCAGTGATAGTGAAGACGGTGGAGAAATGACCTCGGCACCAGTGGCTGAAGAATACGAAGAAGAAATTCAAGCCAACGTAGAAGCTGAAGACAATGTGGTGCTGGAAGACGAAGTACCGGTGCTCGAGGAGAAGAAGATCGCAATACAGCGAGGAATTCGGTCGAGACGTAAGGCGAAGTGTGCAGCGGGACCAAGTAGAGTGAAGGAAGAGGTAGAAGGAAGCTCGGGCAGTGAGGCATCAATTCCAATACGAAGACTTCAGAGAAGAAGGCGGGTATCGAGAGAACACGAAGAAAGAAGAGAGACTACTCAGCGAGAGGACGAAGGTATCAGTAATGGAGTAGATTACCTGCAGATGGTAGTATGCCCGCTGTTGGTGAAGTTGGAGAGGAAGAAGAAGGAGATGCAGTCGACTTGTCCTGAGGTAAAGACTGTATTGCAGGTGGTATCGAGATTAGAAGAAGAAAACTCGGAGTTGAAGAAGAGTATAACCCGAGGTGAGAAGGAGAGAGAAGTACTACAAGCGGAAGCAGTGGAGAGAAGTCAGGTAATCGAAGACCTAAAGAGAGAAGTGAGCTATCAAGAGGATCTTGCGAGGAAGAGTGACGTTGTAAGGGAGAGACAAGTAGCTGAATTTGAAATCTTGAAGCAGCAGTTTGCTGATTCAAGAGTAGAGCTCATCCATGCTATGGCGAGGGTAGCATCGAAGGATCAAGAGCTTGATCGAGTGATGGAGAGTATGGAGGAGAAGAAGCAACTCTGGCAGCGAGAGTTTGCTGCAAGATACGGAGAAGAAGAGAGATTACGAGACTTACTTCGTAATCTCTTCGTAAAGAGAAGGACGCGGTGAAGGTTGAATTCGAAGAAGAATTGGCGATGTACAGAGAGGAATGGCTTGCAAATCGGGAACGGGAAAGGAAGACAAGATTAGAGCCATTGCAGGAGATAGTCCTCAGGGTCAACGCGATGTTAAGTACAGAGACCAGCGTTCGAATTGAAGAAGCGCATCTGCACAAGTTGAAGCTGTTGGTGCAGGAGACGAGGCGAAGACAAGCAAAAGATACAGATTTGAATGCCTTGTTGATTAAATTAAGAACTCGTGTAGATAGGAAGATCTTAGAAGTAGAAGACAATATTGTGATTAGATTAGACTTAGTAAGAATAGAGTTAGAAAAGCTTCGGCAGGATGTTAAAGCAAAACCCGAAGTAGATAACATCGGGATCCAAATGTCTTTGGAGTTGCCCTCAACAACAGAAGAGAAGAGTGGGTCGAAGGATGAGGAGTTAGATAGATTACCCGCTAGTGCAATTTCAGATCAGGAAAGAGAATTGTTGGATCTGGTAGAAGATGTAGGAGTTGTGAAACCCGAGGACAGAATAGTAGGAAGTAAAATTACTTCGGGTTCGGGTTTGAAAGCCGAGGAAGAAGTAGACATCGGATCGGATTAGTAACCGATTTGAGATTTGAAGGGGCAAATATGAAGAGGTGCATTGTCATTTCGGATCTGCAGGTTAGAACAGTTGTTGTAGAACGGTATAGTTGATAGAACTGACGATTGCTTCACTATTTAAGAGTGGCATTCGCAGTATTATGTTGTTCAGTGCTCATTATTTCTGAGAATAGATAAAGCGAAGTGCTATGAAGGAGTGCTCGTCGCTTGAGCTTGATTCCAAGTATCAATTTCGCAATTGTGTTTGTGAGTGTTTGGAGAAATTCGAAGTGCAAGTCAGAGTGCTTGTTGGATGTTGGATTCCACAGCCTTGATCTTCATTCTGTGTGTTTGATCCTAAGTGAAGTGCAATCGAAGCAATGCCTTGACAGATCTGAGAGGAATTGTAGTGTTGGTAGTATTCTGCATTTGTGAGTGCAGGGCGAAGTTGATGTGAAGCAATTTTGATTGAGGAAGTTGTGCCTTTAGTGGAAGGGTGGAACACAATTCTGAGGCAAAGTCGTTTTGCAGTGAAGTGCTGTTTTTGGGAGAGCCTAAATCATCACAATCAAGATTGTTTGGAAAGATTTGATGGAGTTGTGATTAAGGAGTGTTAATTTGTGACAAGACTGCAAGTCAGTGCTTGTTACTCTCTTCTGGGTGTGGTTTCTACCTGAGAGACTAAAGAAGAACTCAAGAAGAACTGAAATTGTTACTTTGCTTCGTATTTGGACATTTCTGACTTGTATCTCTGCGGGAACAAACTTTACTTACCCGATTACCGCAAAAGTGATATTTGCCGGGTTGTCACATGATTTTTGGCGCCGCTGCCGGGGATACAAATCTCGGAAGTGGAAGAATACGAAGCCAAATTGAACACCGGGTATCAAGGCAATATGAATGTCTGGATTGAAAGAACAACGGGAAGAGAGAGCCTGAAGATGAGCACTTCAGTGTGAAGAAGACAAACGTCTGAACGTCCCATCCATCATTGACAAAACTGAGCAAGAGGCGTTGGAGTTTCAACTCCTTCATGAAGTGCAAGAAGCCCTGCAAGAACTTGATCACAAGAAACGCGAAGGCGGTTGGCAAGGCTACTTCGCATCTCCCTCTTCTTCCAAGAAGAAGAAAGAATCAAGTGGGGAAACATATGCATTGCGGCCCAGTACACCAACTTCCCCTAGAGCTGTAAAGGAAGTTGTTTCCTTGAAGACCTTTGTTCGAGAAAAGACAGCACGCACACTTACTGAAGACGAGTGTCAACATCTTCTACGAACGATTCCTCGGTTGTCCCAAAGGAATTTGAAAGAACCTATTGAAGGTGTTGATCCTGAATCTTCCACTCGGGTTGAAGTCGACCCTCTCAGAGTAGAAATTGTCAAAGAAGACCCTATGTTGAATTTGACGAATTGGAATCCCTGGGCTGACAACACGGCGTCAATTCCATCCAATTCTTCCGTTCCGTCAAGTTCTACCTTACCTCAGCCGATCCCAGTGCATCGAACAATGACTTTGCTTCCTGTCACCCGACACGCCTATCAGAAGTATAAGGGGACGGAACAAGACAAAGACCCCGATGAATTCATTGAAGAATTCGAAGTCATCTCCTTTGCTAACAAGGAGCATGACTCGGCAGATCGACTAAGAATTTTTCCAAGTGTGCTTTGCAAGAAAGCTCGGAGCTGGTACACGCATGTGACTCAGAAGGGGTTTGTACCATCGGACTGGGCAGACTTGAGAAACAACTTCCTGGAACGATTTCGGGAGGTTGACTATGATACAAGTGTCTTTGCGGCACTAAACGATTTGGACCGGGGCAAGAAGGAGAAGTTGAGAGACTACTCTGAGCGGTTCATTGCATTACTGAACCGAGTTCCCAAGCAATCGGGAGTGGTGGGATACTCCGATGCCCAAGCCATTACCTGGTTCCTCGGGGGCCTGTCACCAAAGATACGAATCTTTGCCAGAGAAAGGAACGTAACTTCCCTCGATAAAGTACTCAAACATGTTGCTCGTTATGAAGCGGCACACTCTCACTCTGCCGGTAACCGGAGAAATTGGGAGAAGAAGGGCAAGAAGCCCAAAAGGAGAGCTTCGTGCAGTACCTCCCCTTCTTCGGATGAATCCTCTATGTCTTCAAGCTCTTCTTTGGAATCCAAAGAAGAATCAAAGCCAAGACGAGTCAGAAGACGTGGAGGCAAGAAACCAGTGACGCCACCAGCCAAGAGTGTACATAAGGCGGATACGAAGCTGGATGCCCTCATCAAGGATTTTTTGGATTTCAAGATCCAGATGACTGGGGCTAAGGACCGAAGAAAGGCCCCAGCATTTGGACGATCTAATGTGTGGTGCACCGCCTGTGGAAAATCCGGCCACGCCAACACAGAATGCAATACTTGTAATGCATTCCCGGTGCAGCAAATTGATTGGGTTCCGGGATGGAACCAAGACGATGACAAAGAGGCGGTGTATCAAACTCAGGAGGTACAGCCTCAACCGAGCACATCATATCAAGGTCCGAGGTTTGGACCCAGGGAGTATAACCCCAATGCTCCTGCACGAAGACCACCGATAAGCAACCAAAATCGCCCTCAGAATGTTGCGCCCGGAGCCTGTTATAATTGTGGCTCGATGGGACATTGGTCTCCAAATTGTCTCGAGCCAAGAAGGCAAATTGGGTACGTTCCCCTGTGTGGAAATTGTAAAGGATCGGGGCATACGGGCAACCAATGCCCTCACCCGCCGAACCCAAAGCCTCTTGTAAAATATGTATAGACCCCCGCTGAGCGTGCAGCACTTCAGCCGAAGGGGGATACGAATGTAAATTGTATAACTCTTGAGGAAGAAAGACCTCACAAAGGGAGTCCGGCCTCAGAAGGAGAATGGCCAGACCTTGAAATTTTGAAAGTTGAGACACGCTCCACCAAGAAGAAGCGTGATCCCGAAGAACTGAGTACGACCTGTAACACCCATTTGTGCATGTGTGTGGTATTGTGATATTTAGCTTGGTATTACAAGTACTTAAGAGATATTATTTATATAGAGATAAAGGATGGTTCTATATTAGTCATGGTTAGCTAAAGTTAGTCATAGCTAAGATAGATGGGACCTTACTTTAGAGGAAGTAGAAAAGATGAGCACCACTATTTTGGATTTTAGTGTGTTGACTTGGTATTATTCCTAGGTGTTTGGCTTTGGGGAAAGAGTTGAGAACTCTTGGGCCCGCAAGCCTTTTTGTTTTGGATTCTTCTTTAGTCCAAGGATAGCCCATGTGAAGGAATCCTTGCTTTAGTGGTTGGGTCAAGATAAGACCACATGCTTAGGGGAATATGCCCATGTGAATGGATATTCCTTTCTACTTTTTGACTTTACTTGACTTTTAGTCTAGTAACTTGAGTTACTACGGTAATTAGTAACTTTGGTACGTAACTATTTCGCAAGTATATAAACAAGGAGTGAGGAGGTACTCATCATCCTTTCATTTGCAACTATCTCTCTCTCATTGAGTTCTCTAGTGAGCAATGTCTTGAGTCTTGGAGTGTTAGCCTTGGAGGAGTATGATGGAGTTGGGGTTCCTTGCCTTCTTAGTCCATGGTGCGCTACCATAATAGCCATCAGAGGTTCATCCTGAGTGAGAGACAGGCCGGCTCACATTTTTGGTTCCGTTGCCGGGACCTCTCTAGAAGGCAAGATAATGTTCCGCGTCCAATTCTACATTAGGCAGAAGGAGGCTATGAGAGCTCACTTGGAGAGAACATTAGGAGAGGAGAGGGCTGAACTTATGTTAGAGAACCAAGATCCATTTGTATACCCTGTAGTTCATTATGATGTCTTTGAGGTGATTTTGTACATCTTGTACACATGAGAGGAATTGGAGAGATTGTGTGAGGTGGATTGCAGATTTTGGGGATTAAGGTGATTTTGGGCAAAATCTCAAGTTTGAGATCTGGACTCGAGATTTCTACACATGATAGCTTGGGTTATCTTTCAGTTAGCACACTTGAAATTATTGAGAGAGCTTCTATGCGCACTGGGCTAGAATTTTTGAAAGTTGATAGGGTAAAGTGCTCCCGCAACTGCATGCTCTCTGGAAAATTGTACAGAGTCTGCCATTTCTTCAATTTTCAGTGAATTGTCCTGAAAATTTCCAAGAAAATTCAGTGCATTGTATCCTACGTGCTGCCACAAAAATTAGAGAGAGATCGTTTTTGCGCAGGGCGTGATGAGTTTTTGAAGTGAGGGGGGTGGTTTTCAGACCAAATCTGAAATATGGGTGCTGAATAGAAAGGTGTCTAGGCCAAATGGCTCGATGAAAAGATCTGAAATTTTGCAGGGAGGGACGCCCTGGAGTTGTGATCAAGTGTGCAAAATTTCAGAGGACTGTGACGTATTGGTTGGGAGATTTGAATGACATTGTGAGGAAGGGTCAATTCTGCAGAGTGGAGATCTCATGCATGAGAAGTTTGAGATCAACAAAAAGCATGTTTGAGTGTTTAGATTCATCTTGGGGAACATGGAGAGTCATCAAGAGTGGAAATTGAGATTATGCAAGGTTCCCCAAGGGTTTGAGGTGATTGTAGGGGTGGATTTGAGGAAAAGAGAGTTTACAATAGAATTTGAAGAGAGTGTTGAGAGGATCCAAAAACCTACACCACTTGGAGGAAAGAGTGAGTCTAAGTGCTTTCTATGTGGAGAGAAGGGACATAAGGCAAGTTCATGTCCATTGACCTTTGAGAGCAAGAGATTGAGGGAAAGGAGAGGCTTACTTGACTTGGGTTTGCATGTTGGACCTTCTTCACCAAGATTGGGAGGGAGAAGATCTAAGACCAAAGAGTTGTGTGAGGTTTGTGGAGTTGAAGGACTTCCAAAAGGACATGAGTGTAGTGGAGTAAAAGCACTTTTGGAAACTTTGGTGAAGGATCTTGGAGAGAGTCTTAGTACAGCTACAGAAATACTACCACCTTCATCAGCTAGTTCTCAAGATTAGTGATGGAGATAATCTTTCAACTTATGGATAAACTATCCATGAGAGTTAGATTAATATGCACTCTAGGATTTGATGTTGCTATAGAAATCTTGGAGCAACCTGAACCTTTTGTGTTCCCTAGAGTGGATTATTCTCAGATGGTGTTAGTCATGTATATACTCTATTAGTAATAGAGTGAGAAAAGAAAAGAGGAAAAAAAAAAAAATTGAGAGAAAAGAAAGATAGTGAGGGGTTAAGATGGAGAAACTTCCGGTTTTCTTTGGCAAGGATGGAGAAGATGTGGAGGCCTTTGTGAGAGACTTCAAGAGAGCTTGCATAGGAAACAATGAGAGGAGGAAGAATGAGTGGGCCTCATTATTACCAGATTTCTTTGAGGATGCAGCACTTACATGGTATGAGTCAGAATACCAAAAGAGAGAGAGGAGAGAGGGGGAAGAGGAGTCTTGGGAGACTTTGACTTCAGCACTCATTGAGAACTTTCTTCCTGATGAGAGTTATGAGAGATTGATGAGTGAGGTTACATTTCTCAAGCAAGGAGATGGAGAGAAAGTGAGAGTCTATGTGGAAAGAGTGGAAAAATTGGAGTCCAGATTTCGCATAGTGTTGAGGAAGGGTGGGGATGATGTGGAGACTACAATGATTGGCATAGGGGCCATGCTCACCAAGAATTTTGTGGGAGGATTGAGACCACAAATTAGAAGCAAGGTGAGATATGAGAAACCTTCTTCCAAGGTTGAAGCTATCAAGATCGCAATTCGTATGGAGGAGAGTTTGGAAGGGGATGAAAGTGATTTGGTGGTGAAGGAGGTTGTGCATCCTCCTCAAGGCTACAAGTATGGTGAAACTTCTGATACTTTGGTGACAAGGGTTGCACCACAAGTAGTAGTTGCTCCAGTTCTTGCACCTCCACCAAAAGATCCACTCCAAACCATCACAGAACAACTTGCGGATCTCAAGATCAATGTGGTGCAATTATGGGAGAAGAGAGAGGTGGATCAGAATGTAGGGAGAGGGCCTAGGAGTTATGGAAACCATCCATATAGAGGAGGCCAACCAGCCAACAATTTCAATGATAGAAATTGTTTTGGTTGTGGGGGAAGAGGCCATATCCAAAGGAATTGCCCAAATTCCACTTACCATGGAGGAAGGGGTTATGAGGGAGCCAATAGAGGGAAAGAGGGAGGTAGTGAAACCCAAGTGGCTCCTAATCCCAACAAAGGTAAGGGGATAGCATCCATAGATGTGGTTGAGAGCAAGTATGAGAAGGGAGAGTGCTCAAACTCCAAGGGTCCTAATTTGGAGCTTTTGGCACAAGAGAAGAAGAGAGCTCGTTTTGCAGAGGATGTTCACTCTTCTCAAGGATTTACTTCAAGCAAGGATACTCCTATGTCTACTAGGAGCACTCGCACCTCAACACCATCAACAACAAAGACTCCAAGGAAGAAGTTGGGGATGGAGGACTTCTTGATCTCCAAGCAACAATGGAACTACAATGTGTTGGAGGATGTTGGTAGTCACAAGGCTAACATCACAATGGGCCAATTAATTGCTTTGAACCCTACCTTGAGAAAGGAGCTTAGAGGTGGTTTGAGTTCTACAAGGAGCAAGAAGAAGAAGAAGGCAAAAGTTCCAATATCAATGGGGGTGGTGGATGCCAAGCCAGCACCATGGGAAGCTTGTGAATATGCCTCCAAGATTGATGTGAGAGTGAATGGTCACAACATCAAGGATGCATTGGTTGATGGAGGATCAGCAGTGAATGCCATGTCAGAAAGGTTGATGAAGAAGTTGGGTATGATACCCTCAAGACCTTCAACATTTGTAGTGAGCATGGCAAACAAGCAACAAGTTCGACCAGTAGGAGTGATGGATAAGGTGGTAGTTTCAGTTATGGGAGTTCAAAATCTCATGACTTTCCAAGTCTTGAAGGATTCAAGCTATGACTTACTTCTTGGGAGGCCATGGTTGAGAGCAGCACGCACAACTGATCGATGGCACAAAGGGTACTTAAGGATTGGGCCATCAAACCATAGAGTCACTGTTCCTGTGACTAACACCACCAACACTTCACATTCAGATACCCCATCTTCTGATTATTGGGAATCTAATTCTGAAGGAGGAGCTTCAGGTGTGGACACAAGCATGGAAGAGGAGACTTCCACGGAGGAGGATGAATCTGAATCTGATTCAGATGTGTATCCTTTGTGTGCTATGGATTTTGCACCTAAGCCAGAGGTTTTGAAGGACCCAGATAAATCACCATTGACACTTGAGGAGGTAGAGAGAAGGTTATCTACCCTCAAGTATGGCCCAAATGTTACTAAGGAGGAGAAAGTGAGATTTGAGGAGATTTTCCGCAAGTTCATCCATGTGTTTGCTTTTAGTTACAAGGATTTGAAGGAAGTCACCTTGGAGGAGCACAAGATAGAGGTGGAGTCACATGCAAGACCAATCCGCCAAAAGCAACGTCGCATTAGCCCACCAATATCTTTGGTTGTGAAGGAGGAGATTGATAAGCTCAAGGAGGCTGGATTTATCTTTGAGGTGGAGAATTCAGAATGGGTGTCTCCAATTGTCATTGTGAAGAAAAAGAATGGCAAGCTTCGGGTATGTGTGGATTACAAGAAGCTCAATGCTGTTACCAAGAAGGACTACTACCCATTGCCATTCATTGATGAGATCTTGGAGGAGGTTGCAGGTCATGAGAGGTACAGTTTTGGAAATGGTTATAGTGGATATAACCAAATCAAGATTGCACCAGAGCATCAACAACTCACCACATTCACCACACCTTGGGGAACTTACGCTTTCAAGGTCATGCCTTTTGGGCTTTGCAATGCTCCAGCCACATTCCAACGGTTCATGAACAAGGTATTTGAACCTTTCATTGGGAAATTTGTGAGAGATTTCATTGATGACTTTTGTGTCTATGGGAGCAAGGAGGAGCACTTTGAGCACCTAATCAAAGTCTTGCAACGCTTGGATGAGGCAAATGCATCACTCAACCCCGAGAAGTGCATTTTTGGATGTGAAGAAGGTCTACTTTTGGGGCACATCATCTCCAAGGATGGAATAGCAGTTGATCCTGAGAAGGTGAGGAAAATCTCAGACCTTCCATTCCCTTCAAGCTTGACAAAGTTACGCCAATTCTTGGGAATGGTTGGGTACTATAGGAGGTTCATCTTCTCATTTTCCAACAAGGCTTATGCATTGACCATCTACATGAAGAAGGGTGTAGATTACATGGTGATTTTGGAAGACAAGGAGGCTCTCAAAGCTTTTGAGGAGCTCAAGCAATCCCTTGTTGTAGCTCCAATTCTTGCTAAACCTGATTGGAGTAAGCCTTTCATCCTCTACACTGATGCTTCTAATGTAGCTATAGGATGCACTCTTAGTCAATTAGACCAAGATGGGCATGATCATCCAATAGCTTATGCTAGTAGGCAGATGGTTTCAGCAGAGAAGAACTACTCTGTCACAGAGAGAGAAGGGTTGGCAGTGATCTTTGGTCTCAAGAAGTTTAGACACTACTTGATTGGAGGGAAAGCCACAATTGTCACGGATCACAAGGCTTTGAAGTACATCTTCAACAAGCCTAATGTTGAAGGGAGACTAGCAAGGTGGATGATTCTCTTGTCTGAGTATGACTACACAATTGAGGATAGGCCAGGAAAGAAACATGCAAATGCTGATTTGTTATCTAGAGCCTATGATCATGATGGAGATGAGCCAGTAGATGATTCCTTCCCGGATGAGGAGCTCATGACAATCTCAGTCACTCAAGAGGTTCCAATGGAGTACAAGGAGATTGTGGATTTTGTGACAAGAGGTAACTATCCAGAAGGGATGCATGCTAGGGAGAGGAAGGCCCTTGCAGCAAGATCTAGACCTTACACAATGGTGGATGATATTCTTTTTCACCAAGGAGCAGATGGTCTACTTCGAAGAGCAGTGGGTAAGGAAGAGTCTATCCTACTCATAAAGGAGTTTCATGAAGGTTTAGTATGTGGAGGACACTTTGCAGGAAAGGTGACTGCTTTCAAGATTCTAGATGCAGGTTACCATTGGAGAGGGATTTTCAAGGATTGTCTTGATTATTGCAAAACTTGTCATGTTTGTCAAGCTTTTGCTAGAAAGTCTACATCCACTCCACCACTTAGATCAATTCCATTGCTAGGACCCTTTGAGAAGTGGGGAATTGATTTTGTAGGACCTCTCAATAGAACCCCAAGGAACAATCGGTACATTGTGGTAGTTACTAATTACCTTACCAAGTGGGTTGAGGCTAGACCATTGAGGGACAAGAATGAAGATGAAGTGGGTAGATTTCTTTATGAACGCATTATCACTAGGTTTGGATGCCCTTTGGAGTTGGTTTCTGATAGAGGAGGAGAGTTTACAGGAAGCATTACTACAGCCATGCTACGACATTTCTCTATCACACATAGAGTAACTACATCCTATAAGCCAAATTCCAATGGCTTGGCAGAGAGAACCAATCAGACCTTGTGCATGATGTTGGCCAAAGATGCAGAAATGGAGGGGGCTAAACATCATTGGGACAAGAGGATTCATGCAGTTTTGTGGGAGTATAGGACAACCATGAAGACTTCCAATGGATATTCTCCATTCCAATTGGTGTATGGTATTGAGTCTACCTTACCTATTCACTTTGATCTTCCTACCTTCCAAAGCATTCATAGGAGATTGAAGAAAGCACAAGGAAGTGATGCAGAGAAGTCAAGGAAGGATCAACTCATGGAGTTGGAAGAGGCAAGAGCAGTTGCTATGGTTCGAGTGGAGCAAGCCCAAAGGAAACAAAAGGAGAGCTATGACAAGAGGCAAGGCAAGAAGAAGGTGGAGCCTTTCAAAGAAGGTGATTGGGTAATGTTGTTTGATTCCATTCGATTCAAGAGAGTGCAAAAGAAGTTTTTGCCTAAGTACTTTGGACCTTTCATAGTAGAGAAGGTGTGGGGCAATTACACCTATGATCTCAAGGAGTTGGGAGGAAGACACTTTGATAGGATTAACCATGATAAGTTGAAGATGTACCATAGAAGGTAGAGAGACCTTCACTTTGAGGACAAAGTGAAAACTTAGTCCGGGGGTAAATGTAACACCCATTTGTGCATGTGTGTGGTATTGTGATATTTAGCTTGGTATTACAAGTACTTAAGAGATATTATTTATATAGAGATAAAGGATGGTTCTATATTAGTCATGGTTAGCTAAAGTTAGTCATAGCTAAGATAGATGGGACCTTACTTTAGAGGAAGTAGAAAAGATGAGCACCACTATTTTGGATTTTAGTGTGTTGACTTGGTATTATTCCTAGGTGTTTGGCTTTGGGGAAAGAGTTGAGAACTCTTGGGCCCGCAAGCCTTTTTGTTTTGGATTCTTCTTTAGTCCAAGGATAGCCCATGTGAAGGAATCCTTGCTTTAGTGGTTGGGTCAAGATAAGACCACATGCTTAGGGGAATATGCCCATGTGAATGGATATTCCTTTCTACTTTTTGACTTTACTTGACTTTTAGTCTAGTAACTTGAGTTACTACGGTAATTAGTAACTTTGGTACGTAACTATTTCGCAAGTATATAAACAAGGAGTGAGGAGGTACTCATCATCCTTTCATTTGCAACTATCTCTCTCTCATTGAGTTCTCTAGTGAGCAATGTCTTGAGTCTTGGAGTGTTAGCCTTGGAGGAGTATGATGGAGTTGGGGTTCCTTGCCTTCTTAGTCCATGGTGCGCTACCATAATAGCCATCAGAGGTTCATCCTGAGTGAGAGACAGGCCGGCTCACAGACCTCGTCGTCTTCCCGAAAGGCAAAGAGACAGCGCCCAAAAGCAATTCTTTCGGCCAAGGAGGAAAAGATCCTTGCAAAAGCAAAAGCTAAAGCCTTGCAGAAAGAATTAACGGAGGCATTACTCAGGACTCGGGAACTAAGTTTGGAAGAAGAGACAAAGACGAAGTCTCCAATTTTTCCGGCGGATATCTGATCCGAAGTAAAGGGTCTGATTCAAGCCAAGGTAGGCCAACCCGAGGAAGCTCGGGTTAAGGCCATCAGCAAGCCCGTCACCATTTTGAAGCGTCCCAAAGTCAAGAGGGAGCATGGAGAGTCCTCGGACTCAAAGCCGAAGACAAAGACGGTCAAATTGGGAGGAGTTCCCCAATATGATATTATAGCCAACTTGGCCACCACAAATGCCAATGTTACATTTAGCAAGCAATTGTGGGAAGATAACAAGCTGTACAAGAGATAGCTTAATTCGGCCCTCAAGAAGGTGAGGTCGATGTCAAAGAAGGACCTGCCTGCTATCTATCGTATTGAACAAGAAGATTTGGGATCTCCCGAGGTAGACGCGGAGATTGCAGGTTGCATGATCACATCAATACCCATTGACTCTGGGTCCGGTGTGAATATCATGACTGAAGATACTACGAATCGACTCGGGTATCATACATTTGAACCAACACCCCGAGTTTTGAAGTTTGCAGACCAAACCAGGAGACGGCCCTTGGGCATGCTGTCGAACATTACCACGATCATTGGAGGGGTACCCTTCAAGTTGAATTACATTGTGTTGCGGCCAGTGACAAAAACTGGCTACCCTCTGTTGATCGGCAGACCCTGGTTATATAGTGCCCAAGTTGTAGTGGATTGGCATCAGCAGAAGTTAAGATTCAAGGACATTTCGTCCAAGGATCAAAAGCTGGTGACTGTGAGTTGGACAAAGGTTCCCCATCTCGGGGAAACAAGTTTGTCAGAAGAGGAGGACGAGCCCAAAGATTCTTCGTCTTCGTCTTCAGACAAATCCAAAGAAGAAGTCCAAGTTAATTACTTGGAATGCTACGAGGTAGAGGTTGACGACGAAGATCCATATGACCTTGCCTCGGGTGAACCTGACTTGGAGGGAGGGGGTTTGATGGCCGCTCGCCTCGGGATAAGTCGAGTAAGCCATGTTGAAGGAGTCATCAACCCCGATGACTGTCAAGAGGTGTTACTCACTGAAGGAAAAATTTTAAAAATCTCGAAGACAGTTACTTTGGAGGAGTTGGCAGGATACACTGCCCTGTTTATAGAATTCTAGGATGTATTCACCTGGTCGATTGATCAAATGCCGGGTATTCCACAAGAATTTGGAGAACACCGGATTGATTTGATTGAAGGTGCAGTTCCGATTCGGCAGCGACAATACCGCCTGAACCCGAAGTACTCGCTCTTGGTAAAAGATGAAATCGATAAGTACTTAGGGGCCGGAATCATCTTCCCTGTCTTAAGCAGTGAATGGGTCTCCCCCATTGTCATTGTCCCGAAGAAGAAAATAGGGAAGATCCGAGTGTGCCAAGACTTCCAAAAATTGAACGCAGTCACAAGGAAAGATCATCATCCCTTGCCTTTTACCGATACAATCTTAGATCAGGTAGCTGGGCATCCTTGTTATAGTTTTCTCGATGGATTTTCAGGGTACAATCAAGTATCCATTCGAGAAGAAGACAAGGATAAAACTACCTTCACGACCGATTGGGGCACATTCGCTTACAATCAAATGCCCTTTGGGTTGTGTAATGCTCCCGCTACTTTCCAGCGGATGATGAATTTGATCTTCAAAGATTTCCTGCGCAAATTTGTCGAAGTTTTTATTGATGACTTTTGTGTGTTTGGACGACGGGATGTACATAGAGATTACCTTTGCCAAACATTTGAAAGGTGTCGTTTTGCCGGCTTGTCATTACACCCGGAGAAATGCTTCTTCGCAATGAAGGAGGGAATTCTTCTAGGGCATCGGGTGTCAAGCCGAGGTATTGAAGTCGATGTTGAGAAGGTGAAAATAATCACAGCTTTGGAATCCCCGAAGAACATCCGGGAGCTGAGAGCCTTCTTGGGACATGTCGGATATTACAGACGCTTCGTGTCAAACTATGCAGTGCTTGCTGCACCACTTACAAAGCTTCTGAAGAAATCCGAAGACTATCTGTGGGAAGCACATCAAGAAGAAGCCTTCCAGGTGTTGAAGAAGAAACTGGTTGAAGCACCAGTCATGAGGGCCCCGAATTAGGACGTCCCTTTTCATGTGTATGTGGACACTTCGTCCATGGCCATCGGGGTTGTCTTAAGTCAAAAGGACGAGAAGAAGAAAGACTACCCGGTGTATTACGCCAGCCGACAACTTTCAGTTTTTGAAGAAAATTATTCAACGACGGAAAGAGAAGCACTCGGAATAGTGGATGCCTGTAAGAAATTTTGGCATTATTTGTTGGGGTATGAGTTTGTCTTCTATGTTGACCATTATGCATTGCAACAGCTAGTCAAGAAGGCAGATTTATCAGGACGAATTGCAAGATGGATCTTGTTATTACAAGAGTTCACGTATACTGTACAAGTGAGGAAGGGAGCTTTGCATTCAAATGCGGACTTCCTGTCCAGGTTAGACACTCAAGACCAGGAGTGGGAAATTGACAATCGGTTCCCTGACGAAGAGTTGTATCACTTATCAGCAATGAGAAGTACGAGGTATGCAGATGAATATAATTATCTGAATACTCTCCATTGTCCTGAGGGGATGGATCCGGAACAGCGGGCAGTCTTTCTCCGGAAAATGGGGCCGTACCAGCTTAAACACAGCATTTTATTTAAGATGGGCAAAGATGAAGTACTTCGGCAATGCTTGGAGTCATACGAAGTAGGAGGAGTAATTGAATCTTTACACTCCGAGGCATCGGGAGGACACTATGCTCTGAAGAATACTGTAAAGAAAATTCTTTTGGTAGGGTATTGGTGGCCTACAATGTACAAAGATGTACATGCTCATATTCAAAGCTGTGATGCGTGTCAGAGAACGGGGAAGCCGACGGCCACTTCTCAATGGCCTTTGAAACCAATTTTGCCTTTGGCCCCCTTTGAGAAATGGGGGATTGATTTTGTGGGTCCCATTCAACCAGTAACCCGAGTCACAAGAAAGCGATATATTTTGGTTTGCACTGATTACGCTACCAAGATGGTTGAAGCGGAAGCAACTCGTAGAGATGATGCTGAAACTGTGGCGGAATTTTTCTTTCAAAACATCATCTCCCGATATGGGTGTCCTCTAGAATTGGTCAGTGACTGAGGAACACATTTTTTGAACTCTGTAATGGAGGAGTTAACCAAGTATTTTCAGATTAAACATTGGAAGATGACTCCTTATAACCCAAAAGCGAATGGCTTAACGGAAAAAGCGAATGGGTTACTTTGTAAAATTTTGAATAAGGTGACTGTCAATTATGCCTATGACTGGGATACAAAATTACCAGCCGCGTTATGGGCCTATTGGACAACAGAGAAGATTACAACCAAACAAACCCCATACTTCTTGACATATGGCTTGCACCCCATACTGCCAGTTGAATTTGAAGTTCCGACTTATCGAGTCATGTGCAAAGAACGAATGTCGGAAGAGGAAAGTCAGGATCTTCGGATTCATCAACTGATGTGGTTAGAAGAGAAAAGAGACGATGCAATGCAAACCACGAAAGAAGTACAAGCACAGTGGAAAGTCAGGCACGATCAGAGAATCAAGCCTGTGACTGTACGAGAAGGGGATTTGGTTTTGTTATATGATAATTGCCAAATATTTTTTCCAGGCAAGTTGCATTTGCGATGGATGGGTCCCTATCGAGTTCGTCATCTTTACGAAAATGGATCCATGCAACTCGTCGATTTGGAAGGTAATCCTTTTGCCACTCGAGTAAACGGGTGGAGAGTTTGGAGATATTGGAACATAGACTCGGAAGTTTATAAGACTCCTGAGGTCTATGTTTGCGGGGACGCTCACATTTGAGGGAGGGGGTATGTGGTGCCCACATTTTTTGTTTTTTTTCAAAATAAAGGAGAAGAAGTGTATAGAGAAGTCGGATTGCACCTGTTTGGCCGAAGAAGACGAAGAAAACTGTCTTTGGGGTGAAACCCGAAGTAAAGTGACTTCGGGTCATAAGGCGAAGTACTCTGAAATGCCGTGTCAACATACAATACGAAGTAAATTGTCTTTGACTCGGGGGGAGCTCAACCCGAGGCAAAGACAGTCTAACAACCTTTCGTCGGGGCGAGAAATTCAAGAAGGGGCCATTTCAAAATTGGCGGCTCATACGCGCGAAGGTGGGGCGACAGTGACAGGTGCATGCCGGAGGTGTGATTTCTCAGTAGAAACTCGAAGTGACGGAAGACGAAGAAGTGCAACTCTATAAAAATTGAAACTGCAACGACGAAATGTCGAGCAATTTTCCTTCGCCGTTGAGGAGTCGTCTTGCAGGTGATCGGGGAAAGGGACATAGAGTTGGACTCGTGTTAGTGCATAAGGGAGAAGTCGAGAGAGAAAAATCAAGAGACCAAAAGAAAGTAGAAAAGATGGGAGGAGGGAAGAAGAACTCCGAATTTGCAGTGAGAAATCATGCAATTTGGAGATTAGATGTAGTAGCGAGGATCGAAGTCTTGAGCCGACTTCGGATCACCTTTCTGGCATGGAATTGGAACGTAAGTTTTCCAGGATTCATGACAGAAATCATCGAGAGTAAATGTCTCGATGGTCCCGAGGAAGAAGCAAAGAGAGGAAATCCGGCTCGCTAGACAGAGTCGGATTGGAGACTCGTACTCGGGAAGGAGGCAGGCTCAAAGCAGGGAGCCACGTTCTTGGGGAAAGGAGAGATAGCTCAAGAAACGCAGGAGGTGAGAGAAGCCTTCTCGTCGAAGAGGACAAAGAATGGGTATAAAGTTGAGAGTTATAAGGACCCAGTGAGGAGGGGAATTGTGAGTGCACTAATGGCCCTCCTGAAGCCGGAGAGAACTACCTATGTGATGAAACACCAAGCGGTGTTCTTTCACAAGTTATTTGCAGGAGAACTGATAAATTGGGCAAGGTGCTTTCACGGAAGAACGAGGCAGATGGTGTGGAATCTACGAGATAAGTCGCCTCCACACTACATCGTACCATTTACAGCCCACTTTTACCTCGGGTTAAATCTGCTCAATGTGGTTGAGCGTAATCGAATGGTGTCTCATTTCCATCCTGATTTGAGAAGAGAAGTCGACGCGGAGGAGCAGCAATACATTCTCCAAATCCGAAGCACAGACGATTACTACGCAAAGACAAGGAAGAACGCGGAGGTCGTTGAAAGTACTCCGACAAAGAAGAGAACTCCGCAAGCAGACGCCGAAGAATACAAGAAACCTCGGAAGATGCAAAAAAATAACCCAAGGCGAGGAATGGTGGTGATTGAGTCGGAAGATGAAGACTCAGAAGGCGGAGCCGAGCTCAAGACGGAGGACTCGGAACGTGAGGAGGAACCTGAGCTGACACTGCAGAGCGGAGATACAAGCAGTGACAGTGAAGACGGTGGAGAAATGACCTTGGCACCAGCGGCTGAAGAATACGAAGAAGAAATTCAAGCCAACGTAGAAGCCGAAGACAATGCGGCGCTGGAAGACGAAGTACCGGTGCTCGAGGAGAAGAAGATCGCAATACAGCGAGGAATTCGGTCGAGACGTAAGGCGAAGTGTGAAGTGGGACCGAGTAGAGTGAAGGAAGAGGTAGAAGGAAGCTCGGGCAGTGAGGCATCAATTCCAATACGAAGACTTCAGAGAAGAAGGCGGGTATCGAGAGAACATGAAGAAAGAAGAGAGACTACTCCACGGGAGGATGAAGGTATCAGTAATGGAGTAGATTACCTGCAGATGGTAGTATGCCTGCTGTTGGTGAAGTTGGAGAGGAAGAAGAAGGAGATGCAGTCGACTTGTCCTGAGGTAAAGACTATATTGCAAGTGGTATCGAGATTAGAAGAAGAAAACTCGGAGTTGAAGAAGAGTATAACCCGAGGTGAGAAGGAGAGAGAAGTACTGCAAGCGGAAGCAGTGGAGAGCAGTCAGGTAATCGAAGACCTGAAGAGAGAAGTGAGCTATCGAGAGGATCTTGCGAGGAAGAGTGACGTCGTAAGGGAGAGACAAGTAGCTGAATTTGAAATCTTGAAGCAGCAGTTTGCTGATTCAAGAGTAGAGCTCATCCATGCTATGGCGAGGGTAGCATCGAAGGATCAAGAGCTCGATCGAGTGATGGAGAGTATGGAGGAGAAGAAGCAACTCTGGCAGCAAGAGTTGGCTGCGAGATACGGAGAAGAAGAGAGATTACAAGACTTACTTCGTAATCAGGAAGAGAAGGTTGCACAGAAGGAGAAAGAGAAGGACGCGGTGAAGGTTGAATTTGAAGAAGAATTGGTGCTGTACAGAGAGGAATGGCTTGCTGATTAGAGCCATTGCAGGAGATAGTCCTCAGGGTCAACGCGATGTTAAGTACAGAGACCAGCGTTCGAATTGAAGAAGCGCGTCTGCACAAGTTGAAGCTGTTGGTGCAAGAGACGAGGCGAAGACAAGCAAAAGATACAGATTTGAATGCCTTGTTGATTAAATTAAGAACTCGTGTAGATAGGAAGATCTTAGAAGTAGAAGACAATATTGCGATTAGATTAGACTTAGTAAGAATAGAGTTAGAAAAGCTTTGGCAGGATGTTAAAGCAAAACCCGAAGTAGATAACATCGGGATCCAAATGTCTTTGGAGTTGCCCTCAACAACAGAAGAGAAGAGTGGGTCGAAGGATGAGGAGTTAGATAGATTACCCGCTAGTGCAATTTCAGATCAGGAAAGAGAATTGTTGGATCTGGTAGAAGATGTAGGAGTTGTGAAACCCGAGGACAGAATAGTAGGAAGTAAAATTACTTTGGGTTCGGGTTTGAAAGCCGAGGAAGAAGTAGACATCGGATCGGATTAGTAACCGATTTGAGATTTGAAGGGGCAAATATGAAGAGGTGCATTGTCATTTCGGATCTGCAGGTTAGAACAGTTGTTGTAGAACGGTATAGTTGTTAGAACTGACGATTGCTTCACTATTTAAGAGTGGCATTCGCAGTATTATGTTGTTCAGTGCTCATTATTTCTGAGAATAGATAAAGCAAAGTGCTATGAAGGAGTGCTCGTCGCTTGAGCTTGATTCCAAGTATCAATTTTGCAATTGTGTTTGTGAGTGTTTGGAGAAATTTGAAGTGCAAGTCAGAGTGCTTGTTGGATGTTGGATTCCACAGCCTTGATCTTCATTCTGTGTGTTTGATCCTGAGTGAAGTGCAATCGAAGCAATGCCTTGACAGATCTGAGAGGAATTGTAGTGTTGGTAGTATTCTGCATTTGTGAGTGCAGGGCGAAGTTGATGTGAAGCAATTTTGATTGAGGAACTTACTTACCCGATTACCACAAAAGTGATATTTGCCGGGTTGTCACAAAGCACTCTCCCTTATATGAACTATACTTTGCCTCCATTGAATTGTTGGAGTGACTAGCATAGGCCACCACAAAATCCTTCCCCTCATCATCATGTTGGGTAAACATTGCTCCAAGCCCCAACATACTCCAACCAGTGTGAACCTAAAATGGTCGTCCTTTGATCGGTCTTCTCAAAATAGGAGTAGATGTCGACCTCTCCTTGAGCTCTACAAAAGCTCTCTCTTGCTCATCTCTCTAACACCACTCTTGTGTAAACTTGGTCAGTTTCCTCAAGGCCTTGGCAATGGCGCAAATCCTCTTTAACATAGCAGTGATAGAAGTTTGCCAACCCAAGTACTTGCACTCTGCTCATATTCGTAGATTGAGGAATGCGTGCAATAGCCTTCACCTTGGTCTACGGAACACCAAGTCCTCCGGGGTAGATAGTGTGACCCAAATACTCAACTTGCTCATAGAAGAACCTATACTTCCCAAGATGAAATTTGAGTCCATGAGATCTCAACATTTCAAACACCTCCAATAATTGTCTCTCATTCTCCTCCACAATAGTGTTATAGACCAAAATGTCATTAATATAGCACCGAGCAAAATCCAATCTAGCTAGGATCCTATCCATGACCCTTTGGAACTCAATAGGAGTATTCTTTAACCCAAATGCTAAGAACCTCCACTGATATAACACATCCTTACTGTGAGGATCAATAGCTCAAAATGTTATCTTGGACTTATCTTCCTCCTTGATCGGCAACTGATGATATCTTGCTCAAAGATCCAAAGTACGAAGACCTTTGCATGCCCAATTGCATCAAAGATTTCCTGTGGTGTAGGCATGGAATACTAATCAGCCCTAGTCTGTTGGTTGATAGGACAATAATCTCCACACATCTGCCTATCTGTGTAGTTGTTATGCATATCCTTCTTGGTTGGCATCACTATTGCTGATGCATACTCTCCATGTGAAATCTCTACCAAACCAGCCTCAAAAAGGTCACTACTTTGGCTTTGAATCAATGTCCTTTCCATATCACTATATCAATAAGGACATCAAAAAATTAGTGTATTGCTAGTCAACTCAATCCGTATACCAGGTCTCTTCAAAGCATCCAAATCCTTCATACTGAAGACAAAACAACTCGTAATTGTAACTCCTCAAGAACCTCCAAACCCTCCGTCTTTCCTCTCTCATAAGCTTGGGTCTAAGATCTGGCTCCCAAGTATCCTCTATAATAATTGTAGGAGTGGAAGGTGTACTTATTGGCTACTAAACTAGACCCTTGGGAGCACTAGTATCATGCCTCCAAGCACTAGAGGTCTAAACCTCAATGTGAAAAACTTCCTTTACTCTGGTTGCAAGCTCCACACGTCCTCTAGTAGAATCCCAAGTAGACCAAGGGTGTAATCCAAGTAGCTCACGCTCATTTGGATAGACTCCAAGTAGGCCACTCTCCCTAGAAGCCATTGGTTGCATTCTAAGAATATCTTGTCCACTCGGTCCATTGCTCCCAGCATGTGCATGACTCGTCTTGATAGGCATAGGGCTCACAAGTGTTTGAGTGGTGATGCTTATCAATTGCATACAATGCTACATTGCCAAGCTAAGGTCAAACAGTTTAGGTCCATAGCTTGACCTAACACATGGTGCTTGGATGCCTCTAACACTATTGGAACAAAGGTAATATTGTTGCAAAAGTCCATCACCCGCTCTCTCTCATTGGCATTGGGCTCCACCAACTATTGTAATTGTGAGTCTCAAACTAGTCCAAGATCTCTCTCTCAAAAAGCATGAGAGCCTAGGAAACTCATAAGTGTGAGAAAAGCGGCCCTAGGCTATCCAACTAGGTTCACCATTGCCATAGGTGACCTATTAGCCACTACCACCATTTGAGACTAACGCCTAACATTCAAGATGTCATCAATAATGATGTGGTCTAGTCATTGAATCCCATCATAAGCACATTGTAGATCCTCTCTAGGTAAGAGGTTTGTCCACAAAAGATGAAGACGATGAGCCCGTGATCCCACTCTGGCTATATCTAACAATATAGCAAGTCCCATCCAAGAATGGACCTAATGTGTACTCGCCACTACTCTGGTGTGAGAATCACCCATCAAAGGAATGTTCTCCAAAATGTAAGCTAGAGAAATGGACTAATGGACTTGGAGATGTCGTAGTATCTACAACATCTCCCAAAACACACCAGAACAAGGATCTTGAAGATCCAAACCTTAGCATGTATATGTCCTTAACATGGCTATCCAAAAATCACCAAAGAATAGGTCCATGTCGCTCTAGATCATGCACCCCCAGTAAGGAAATGTTTGTTAGTAGGGCCTTCTAGTAACCACTAACTATTAACATTGGTAATAACTTAGGATATTGATAGGCCAAGTGTGCCACATGATGGAGAGAGACTCACCTAGCAGTCTCATCTCTCTCCACATACTAGTATCTATGTTGTAACAATATAGAGTTTAGCAACAAAGTTAGTAAGGCTAACAAAATAGTAAATAAGACAAATTAACCTAGAATATTCCACAAGTATCTAGGAAGCTTCTTGGGAAGCTTCTCGACTAGCTTAGCTTGCACTTTAAGTTAATAGGTTCTAGAAGGAACCTTCTAGAAGGTTCCAACTAGCTTAGCTCGCATGCCAAGTAAGCAACCTCTAGAAGGAAGCTTCTTGAGAAGCTTCTTAATTAACATGGCTTGCACTCCAAGAAAGCGGCTCAAGGAAGCTTCTAAAGAAGCTTCTCAAGAGCCTTGTATGATCCCTATAAATACAAGAGCCAAAGCCCATGCTAGGCATTTGGAGTTTTCCCTCATTCAAGTGTCCCAATGTGAGCTTCATTCTCCTATTTCTCTCCTTGATCACGATCTTTTACATTGGTTTTAGAGCAAGAATGGGATAGATAAAATTTATGGATCACCAAATCCACTTCCGCCCAACCATTGGGATTTTCATATCCAAATATTACCCAAGCATCATTTCACCCAATTCATCACTTCACATTTTGGGTAAGATTTTTTGCATATGATCACCTTGTTTGAGGAACCTTTGATACTTCCGGTTGTAACTTATGGAGACCGATGGATGTGTTTCATCTGTGTTAATTAATTAAATAAATTGAGAGTAGTGGGATAAAGTAGTAGCTATGGTGACAATATTAGACGTTATCCTTGTGATGCAACAACAAATTGAGCACCTTACTTGATTGTTGGATGAACGAGAGCAACAACAACAAGAACATATAGAGAGGGCACCGGTTTGAGATAGAGAAGATTGCATCCGATTTCCAAAACCCATGGTGTTTGAAAGCAAGAATCTTCCAAGAACAATGGAGAATTTTGTGTTTGATTGCAAATGCTAATTTGAAGCCACCAACCTTCAAGATGAACGGAAATAGATTCACTTGGCTCCTAGCCAATTGGATGGTGTGGCTAAACTTTGGTGGCAATTCCAAGTGGAGTGAGCTGAATGATAGATTGTTGCACCAATTTTGACATGTGCAGAATTCAAGGATGCAATACTTGGTTGATTTCAAACTATAAATGCCACCCAAGCTGCATGAAATAAATTGGCAGAGTTGAAGTAGATTGGCTCTGTAAAGAGCTACATCACACAATTTCAGAACATCATCATGCAAATTCTAGATTTACAAGAAGGTGAAGTTCTGAATTGATTTGTGCGGGGATTGAAAGCATGAACCAAATTGGAGGTGACCATATGAGAACCACAAAATGTAGAAGAAGCCATGCAATTGGCTGAGTGCTTTGATTCCTTGGTTGCAACAACTTGGTCTTGACCTTGACCTACACAAAGCCTACCAATACACTACGTACGGGTGGAGGAACCGACACCAATGGAGATTGATGTTATCCAACAGAGACCACTTGGTACAATGGACATAGAAAGATTGTGACAAAATGGAGGTTGTTTTTATTGTTGCCAAGTTGGACATTGCATTGCTGCATATCCACTTAGGAATGGGTGGCCTCAACAAGTTGCCTAGATGAAGTTTGTGGAATAGAATGATCCAGGAAATAAGGAATCTCAATATGAGATTTTGAGCTGCCTATTAGGAGCTTGATTAGTTCCAATGGGATTGAAAGCTTGATCTATGCAAGTTTGCTTCACTTGCAAGGTATGATATCTAATCGGGGTTGTAGGATTTTGGTTGATTTAGGAAGTTTAGAGAATTGCATATCTATGCAAGTAACTAAGGAATTGGGTATTCCTATCAAGCTAGTGATTGGAAGTAGATTGATGATGGTGGATGGTAGAAAAGGGTTTTGCATTCCATACCTCACATCTTGTTACTTTTATGACTGGGAAGGAGTATTTGGAGTGTATGAGGTTTGTAGTGGCACCTCTACACTATGATGTCATTCTAGGACTACCTTGGCTTGAATGTCAAAAGGTTCAATTTGATTGGACCCGACAACAAATTCAAGTACAACATCAAGGTAGGAATTTCCAATTAGATTGTCTGGCACCTCTGAGTAAGACACCTAAGAATAGTCAATCCCAGGATGGGAAGTTGGTTGAGAAGGTAGCCATAGACCATGCCTTGAAGGGAGAGGAGCTCCAAGATGGGAAGTTTGCTAGGAAGGCAACCATGGAGCAAACTTTGAAGAGAGGTGAGGCCCTAGATGGGAAGTTTATTATTGAAGCAGCCATAGAGCAAGCTTTGGAGGAAGATAGGTCTATTTTTGTGGTGTGGATCACACCGATTTCACAAGGACAATCTAAGGAGAGCCAAGAGCCTCATCAAGCAAGGGTTGATTAGATAGTTCAAGAGTTTGTGGACGTGTTTCCAGATGATCTACCAAAGTGTAATACTCCATGGACAAGAGAAGAGAGAAAACACATATTACACACTCAACATTTGGTGCCCCAAAGGAGCACCTTCTCTTTATTATATAGACAAAGAAGATCTCCTCCAAGGAAGCTCCACCATAGGATTAGGCACACAGATAAGTGACATGTCAGCCAGCTCCACACTTGGATTACTTACTTGGATGGGTGACATGTTGGTCAAGGTCCTATTTGGTTGGTCAAACAAGCTTTGACCAAAGGGAATCTTCTTGTATGAGTCTCAAAATCACGTAAGGTACCGTTGGAGAGCTCTCAATAAGACAAACCAAGGAGGAGGGAAGGCCAACCTTTTCTTTGCTATGGGGGAATCTGCACATTTTTGAGGCCTACTTCATCCGTTCAGGCCTCTGAAATTGCCTTCAAAGATTGTAGGCATATTTTGGTTCCTACTCTATTAGTAGGAGTTCCCTTTTGGTGATACCTCTTTCTGATCTATTTAGTCCATCATGTGTAACATCTTTCTAGATGTTACCAGACCAAATTTCACATCTAGATCATATGGCTAGCTCTTGGTATTACACAAAGGGAGTACATTCTGATTGTGGTATGCCCTTCAAGATTGAGTTATTGCTCGGGAGTATTCCAATGATTAGACCAATCTATAGGCTCTCACCAAAGGAGTTGGAGGAGTTGCAAACAACACTTACAAAGCTATTGGAGAAGGACTTCATACAACATAGTAACTCTCCTTGGGGAGCACCAGTACTATTTGTTCCACAGAAGGATGGAGGACTTTGTTTTTGTATTGATTATCATGGCTTAATAAGCAAATAGTGAAGAATGCATGTCCCTTGCCATGAATTGATGACTTGCTTGATCAATTGAGTGGAGCATGATACTCTTCCAAACTGGATCTTCGTAGGGGGTATTGGCAAATCCCCATTGATAGGGAAGATGTGCAAAAGATTGCCTTTTGCACAAGGTATGGGCATTTTGAGTAGAGAGTTCTACCTTTTGGGCTCACTAAATTCCCCAACGGTCTTCATGGATCAGATGCATTGGGTGTTGGATGGACTATTGGATTGGTACATGGTGTTGTTCTTTGATGATATCTTAATCTATAGCAAGACAGAGATAGAACACGTGAATCATGTGCGAGAAGTCCTAAGATGACTACGATAATGGCAATTTTATTGCAAGAAGTCCAAGTGTGCCTTTTGGCAAAAGGAAGTGGCCTTCTTGGGTCACAAGATCTCATCAGAGGAGATCAAGATGGAAGAGGAGAAAATCAAGGCCATTGCTAATTGGCTTACTCTGAAGGACACTACGAAAGTATGGGCATTTAATAGATTGGCCAATTTTTAATGACGGTTCATTCATTATTATGTTCATGTGGCTGCACCATTGACTGACCTCTGAGGGAAGAACTGAGCTTCCAATGGACCACCAAGCACAAAGAAGCATTCTAGAAGTTGAAACATATGGTGTCTTCAAGACCCATGCTTCAACTATATGATCCTTAGCTACCCTGTGTGGTTGATTTTGATGCTTATAACTTTACAATTGGAATCGTGTTGCACAAGATTTCCCAGATGGACTACATCCCATTGCCTTTGTGTCTCACCAACTAAATAAGGCTGAAAGAAATTACTCTACTCAAGACCGAGAACAACTTGCAATGGTATATGCCACCAAAGTCTGGAGGCATTATCTCTTGGGGAAACAAGTGATCATGCAAACTGATCACAAACCATTGTTGTAGACCTTACACTTGGAACACATGAAGAGTCAACATCATTGATGGGAGGAACAACTCCAATTGTTTGACATCAAACTTGAGTACAAACTAGGTCCGTTCCATATCATCCTTGATACTCTATCATGGCGACCTGATTTGAAGTCTCTTCATCTCATCACGGTAGCAATTACAATGGTGTCAATTGACTCCAAGGTCCAAAACAAGTTTCGGTTAGCTCTACAACAAGATCTCTTCTTCCAAATAGTACATGGTCATCTTACAACATGCGCCAAGGAGTACAACACCTTCTCCTTCAAGTAAAGCCTTCTATTCTACAAGGACCAGATCTATGTTCCAGCTAAAGGTGATCTCTGACTTGTACGCCTTCAAGAAGCCCATGATTTACCAATAGTTAGGCACATGGGTGTGGACAAGACCTTGGGTACCCTCCAATGCCAATGGTGGTGGCCCAACATGACACAAGATGTTTGAGAGTTTGTTTGATCATGTGAGAGTTGCCAACGTAACAAGGCTAGCAACCAAAAGCCAAGTGAACTCCTTCAACCACTTCCCATTCCATCCACTCGATGGGAACATGTGAGCTCAGATCTCATCACATCCTTGCCCAGACAAAGCAAGAACACACAACAATTGTGATGTTTGAAGATAAGCTCAATAAGCAAATCTACTTGGCACCAATTGTTGATACCGTGGATGCTCCAACCTTAATGCAAATCTACTTTGACAATGTCTTCAAGCATCATGGGATGCCACATGTACTTATCTCCGACCGTGATCCTTGATTCACCTGAAAGTTTTGGCAAGCATTCTTCCAAATACTCGGCACTAAGCTTGCTTTCTCCACGGCCTATCATCCTCAAACTAATGGACAAATTGAACATGCAAATCATACTTTGGAGGATATATTGTGTGCCTTCATCAATGTCCACCATACCAATTGGGATGAATGTCTTGCATTTGTAGAATTTGCCTACAATAATTCCAAAGAGGCAAGCACCGGATTTTCTCTCTTCTTTCTCAATTTTGGCCAAGATCCACTTGTTCTAGATTCTCTTCTTTCTCCTCCTCCATCTCAGGTCCCTCATACTTCAACCTTCTTGACCACCGTATCCCAATCTCTCCAACAAGCCAAATCTCACCTCCCTGTTGCTCAAAATCATCAAAAACAATATGCATACCACCATCGTCATGATCTCACCTTTGAAGTTGGTGATAAAGTCATGTTATCTTCTAGTAACCTACCCCTCCCACTTGATACCCAAGTTTGTAAACTCACCCCTAATTGGATAGGACCCTTTGAGGTCACCCAAATCATCTCTCTTGTTGCTTATCAACTTGTCTTACCTTGTCATATGCGCATCCATCTTGTCTTTCACATTTCTAAGTTGAAACCCTTTGTTCCTAACCCATCTTCTTTTTCCTCTTGTGTCCAACCTCCTCCTCCTCCCATCCCTATCAATGATCATGAGGAGTACAAATTCAATTGTATCCTTGCACGTCGCCACATTCAACAAGGACACCAACAACATACGGAGTACAAGGTCCTTTGGAAAGGGTATCCCCTTCATGATGCCACATGGGAACCTCTTTCTCAGCTCTAGAATGCATGGATGGTCATCTAGGAGTTTGAAGCTTCAATAGTAACAAGGACGTCACCAACTAGTGGTGGGAAAATATGTAAAAACATGGAGTTTAGTGACAAAGTTAGTAGGGCTAACAAAGTAGCAAATAAGACAAATGAACCTAGAATATTCCAAAAGTATTTAGGAAGCTTCTCGGCTAGCTTAGCTTGCACCTCAAGTAAGTAGCTTCTAGAAGGAAGCTTCTAGAAGGTTCTAACTAGCTTAGCTTGCATGCCAAGTTAAGCAACCTCTAGAAGGAAACTTCTTGAGAAGCTTCCCAATTAACGTGGCTTGCACTCTAAGAAAGCGGCTCAAGGAAGCTTCTTGAGAAGCTTCTCAAGAGCCTTGTATGATCCCTATAAATACAAGAGCCAAAGCTCATGGTAGGCATTTGGAGTTTTTCCTCATTCAAGTGTCCCAATGTGAGCTTCCATTCTCCTATTTCTCTCCTCAATCACGGTCTTTTACATATGTACTTGTATATGTGCCAATAATACCGCAACTAGTCCAATGCTAATCCCACCAAACAACTCCAACAGACATACTCCCTCTAATGTCTACTGCCAAGCAATGAGTGTGGTATCCATAGGTGTCAAGGTAATCAACTTTGGAGGCTTATCCTCACACTGGTCTCTTGGTGGTACAAAGACTTCACTCCAAGCTTACTACACCAACTAATTTGCATGATATTACAATGCCTCCTCTGAACTCCACAAAGGATCATCCAAGGTGGATTGAACAATGCCACTCATACTCCAAATCTGAGTGATCTCCTCTAGTACTGGAGTACCCTCTGCATGAGCATTCTCCTCCAATAACTCACCAGACCAAGTATTGGAACCATTGAAAGTTGAAACTGAAGCCGCCATGGTCCCGGACTGTAGTGAGCCAAGACTGCCACTATTGAAGCATATTGGTAGGCAACATACTCGTCCCTCACCAGACTGCCAACATGGTCTATAGGAGGTTGTCTCCTCCCAATAGTCAATATTGAAACCCATGGGGTATAACACTGCTCTCCCAGCTAGCACATCATATGACTCAGCTATTGTCGCAATAGCCTAAGCTCTCACCACCAAGCTAGCAGTCTCGTGACCAAGTTGAACTTGGACAACAAGCTCCCCACATGTAATGTACTGTGTCAAACCACCACCTAGAGATATTTGGATCTAAAATGGATACCACTCCACATCAGTCTTTTGTAACCCTAGACCGACAACTACAGCCTTCTCCAACATAAGGGGTTGCGCACCAGAGTCAAATAAGACTCTCTATGGTGTATAAACCTTCCTTGAAGGTCCCACCAAATATAAATTTCCCTTTGGTTATCCAATGAGACAACACCATGTGTGAACCACGCTCTCTCAAAGGTCAATCTAGCTAGCAACTCCTCCAATCTAGCCATTGATGCCTACCATAAACCACTTGTTGCTAAGCGGATCCCATGTTCCTCAACCAAGTCAACTCCACTATCAACCACCTCTACTCCATAAGTAGGAACCACATCATCCCACATCATCACCACACATCTCACAAAACATGGTAGCCAATTTGAACACTAGATTTGGGTCAATTCCCAATATACACATGTCATTGGCTAAAAATAAAGGATAGCGCATAATCAGTTGAGCCGCTCCCAACATCATGCTAGACTTAGTCTATGTGGTAGCAGGTAGCTGACTAGTATGGAGTCCATCATGCACCCCTTCACCACCTACCACACTTGCACTGGGATGTCTAGGAGCCATGGATGATGTATGCAATGCCTTAGAGCATGAAAGACTAGGGAAGTCTGACATGTCTCCCAACCTCTCTTCTTTGTGAGTCCAACTACACTAATGCTCCTCTAGGCTCTAGAGCACGTACTGCACTCCTAGTCACTACTGCATATGCATCCACCTGGGTTGCTCTGCACATGAAGTCCAAAGCATCTCTATCACCAACATATGAGGTGGAAGCTTCAACACCCAAATCTGATCTCCAATGAGCAATGGCCATACTAGCCAATCTTTGCTCCAACTACTCAATCTGAGTAACCATAGTTGTATCAAAATTGAGGGTAGGTACTGCACTCCTACTAGATGTAGATCCTCTACCACCACCTCTACCACCTCATCCTCTATGAACTAAAGCTCCTCTACTACCTGCCATAGCAGCCTTATCACTTTGTAACTCTAGGTGTAGGTCAAAGCACCAATCATTAGTGTGACCAAATCTATGGCAATGCTCACATTGCCTCTGTGTTGGCTATGATGCACCAATGGTATTAGGTCCGCTGCCCGGAGTGCACTCTCTCCTGTGGTGAGGTCCAGCACAAGTCCAACAAGCAACACCACTACTCATTGGCTACTACTGACCTATAAATGAAGGTAAGGATCTAGCTCCACTAGGCTCTTCCTCGCTCCATAGGATCTGGGCTGTCCACCCTATCCTCATAAACCAACTAGGCATGGTGCACTCTGTTGCATTCTAGAAGAAGTCACAATTATGGATGAGGTCTCCCTACCAAATCCAGATGTCACCACTCTCTCCTCCACCATGTTGAGCTTAATACGCTCAGCCAAACCAAAGACCATTACCAAAGTAGGCAAAGTAGCCTGTAACAACATAGCATCATAAACTTTACGTCGCAACTCCTTGTCCAACATCCCACATCGAAATTGGACTACACGGGCCTCAATAACTCCTTGAGTGAAACTGATCAGCCACCTCATGCGAGTGTATGCCTTGCATAGGCTCTCTCCAACCTTCCATTGGAACTCTGGCAAGCTCCTTAGTTTGGCAGTCCTGTAATACCCATTTGTGCATGTGTGTGGTATTGTGATATTTAGCTTGGTATTACAAGTACTTAAGAGATATTATTTATATAGAGATAAAGGATGGTTCTATATTAGTCATGGTTAGCTAAAGTTAGTCATAGCTAAGATAGATGGGACCTTACTTTAGAGGAAGTAGAAAAGATGAGCACCACTATTTTGGATTTTAGTGTGTTGACTTGGTATTATTCCTAGGTGTTTGGCTTTGGGGAAAGAGTTGAGAACTCTTGGGCCCGCAAGCCTTTTTGTTTTGGATTCTTCTTTAGTCCAAGGATAGCCCATGTGAAGGAATCCTTGCTTTAGTGGTTGGGTCAAGATAAGGGGAATATGCCCATGTGAATGGATATTCCTTTCTACTTTTTGACTTTACTTGACTTTTAGTCTAGTAACTTGAGTTACTACGGTAATTAGTAACTTTGGTACGTAACTATTTCACAAGTATATAAACAAGGAGTGAGGAGGTACTCATCATCCTTTCATTTGCAACTATCTCTCTCTCATTGAGTTCTCTAGTGAGCAATGTCTTGAGTCTTGGAGTGTTAGCCTTGGAGGAGTATGATGGAGTTGGGGTTCCTTGCCTTCTTAGTCCATGGTGCGCTACCATAATAGCCATCAGAGGTTCATCCTGAGTGAGAGACAGGCCGGCTCACATTTTTGGTTCCGTTGCCGGGACCTCTCTAGAAGGCAAGATAATGTTCCGCGTCCAATTCTACATTAGGCAGAAGGAGGCTATGAGAGCTCACTTGGAGAGAACATTAGGAGAGGAGAGGGCTGAACTTATGTTAGAGAACCAAGATCCATTTGTACACCCTGTAGTTCATTATGATGTCTTTGAGGTGATTTTGTACATCTTGTACACATGAGAGGAATTGGAGAGATTGTGTGAGGTGGATTGCAGATTTTGGGGATTAAGGTGATTTTGGGCAAAATCTCAAGTTTGAGATCTGGACTTGAGATTTCTACACATGATAGCTTGGGTTATCTTTCAGTTAGCACACTTGAAATTATTGAGAGAGCTTCTATGCACACTGGGCTAGAATTTTTGAAAGTTGATAGGGTAAAGTGCTCCCGCAACTGCATGCTCTCTGGAAAATTGTATAGAGTCTGCCATTTCTTCAATTTTTAGTGAATTTTCCTGCAAATTTCCAAGAAAATTCAGTGCATTGTATCCTACCTGGTGCCACAAAAATTAGAGAGAGATCATTTTTGCGCAGTGCGTTATGAGTTTTTGAAGTGAGGGGGGTGGTTTTCAGACCAAATCTGAAATATGGGTGCTGAATAGAAAGGTGTCTAGGCCAAATGGCTCAATGAAAAGATCTAAAATTTTGCAGGAAAGGACGCCCTAGAGTTGTGATCAAGTGTGGAAAATTTCAGAGGACTGTGACATATTCGTTGGGAGATTTGAGTGACATTGTGAGGAAGGGTCAATTCTGCAGAGTGGAGATCTCATGCATGAGAAGTTTGAGATCAACAAAAAGCATGTTTGAGTGTTTAGATTCATCTTTAGGAACATGGAGAGTCATCAAGAGTGGAAATTGAGATTATGCAAGGTTCCCCAAGGGTTTGAGGTGATTGTAGGGATGGATTTGAGGAAAAGAGAGTTTACAATAGAATTTGAAGAGAGTGTTGAGAGGATCCAAAAACCTACACCACTTGGAGGAAAGAGTGAGTCTAAGTGCTTTCTATGTGGAGAGAAGGGACATAAGGCAAGTTCATGTCCATTGACCTTTGAGAGCAAGAGATTGAGGGAAAGGAGAGGCTTACTTGACTTGGGTTTGCATGTTGGACCTTCTTCACCAAGATTGGGAGGGAGAAGATCTAAGACCAAGGAGTTGTGTGAGGTTTGTGGAGTTGAAGGACTTCCAAAAGGACATGAGTGTAGTGGAGTAAAAGCACTTTTGGAAACTTTGGTGAAGGATCTTGGAGAGAGTCTTAGTACAGCTACAGAAATACTACCACCTTCATCAGCTAGTTCTCAAGATTAGTGATGGAGATAATCTTTCAACTTATGGATAAACTATCCATGAGAGTTAGATTAATATGCACTCTAGGATTTGATGTTGCTATAGAAATCTTGGAGCAACCTGAACCTTTTGTGTTCCCTAGAGTGGATTATTCTCAGATGGTGTTAGTCATGTATATACTCTATTAGTAATAGAGTGAGAGAAAAGAAAAGAGAAAAAAAAAATTAAGAGAAAAGAAAGATAGTGAGGGGTTAAGATGTGGAAACTTCCGGTTTTCTTTGGCAAGGATGGAGAAGATGTGGAGGCCTTTGTGAGAGACTTCAAGAGAGCTTGCATAGGAAACAATGAGAGGAGGAAGAATGAGTGGGCCTCATTATTACCAGATTTCTTTGAGGATGCAGCACTTACATGGTATGAGTCAGAATACCAAAAGAGAGAGAGGAGAGAGGGGGAAGAGGAGTCTTGGGAGACTTTGACTTCAGCACTCATTGAGAACTTTCTTCCTGATGAGAGTTATGAGAGATTGATGAGTGAGGTTACATTTCTCAAGCAAGGAGATGGAGAGAAAGTGAGGGTCTATGTGGAAAGAGTGGAAAAGTTGGAGTCCAGATTTCGCATAGTGTTGAGGAAGGGTGGGGATGATGTGGAGACTACAATGATTGGCATAGGGGCCATGCTCACCAATAATTTTGTGGGAGGATTGAGACCACAAATTAGAAGCAAGGTGAGATATGAGAAACCTTCTTCCAAGGTTGAAGCTATCAAGATCGCAATTCGTATGGAGGAGAGTTTGGAAGGAGATGAGAGTGATTTGGTGGTGAAGGAGGTTGTGCATCCTCCTCAAGGCTACAAGTATGGTGGAACTTCTGATACTTTGGTGACAAGGGTTGCACCACAAGTAGTAGTTGCTCCAATTCTTGCACCTCCACCAAAAGATCCACTCCAAACCATCACAGAACAACTTGCGGATCTCAAGATCAATGTGGTGCAACTATGGGAGAAGAGAGAGGTGGATCAGAATGTAGGGAGAGGACCTAGGAGTTATGGAAACTATCCATATAGAGGAGGCCAACCAGCCAACCAGCCAACAATTTCAATGATAGAAATTGTTTTGGTTGTGGAGGAAGAGGCCATATCCAAAGGAATTGCCCAAATTCCACTTACCATGGACGAAGGGGTTATGAGGGAGCCAATAGAGGGAAAGAGGGAGGTAGTGAAACCCAAGTGGCTCCTAATCCCAACAAAGGTAAGGGGATAGCATCCATAGATGTGGTTGAGAGCAAGTATGAGAAGGGAGAGTGCTCAAACTCCAAGGGTCTTAATTTGGAGCTTTTGGCACAAGAGAAGAAGAGAGCTCGTTTTGCAGAGGATGTTCACTCTTCTCAAGGATTTACTTCAAGCAAGGATACTCCTATGTCTACTAGGAGCACTCGCACCTCAACACCATCAACAACAAAGACTCCAAGGAAGAAGTTGGGGATGGAGGACTTCTTGATCTCAAAGCAACAATAGAACTACAATGTGTTGGAGGATGTTGGTAGTCACAAGGCTAACATCACAGTGGGCCAATTAATTGCTTTGACCCTACCTTGAGAAAGGAGCTTAGAGGTGGTTTGAGTTCTACAAGGAGCAAAAAGAAGAAGAAGGCAAAAGTTCCAGTATCAATGGGGGTGGTGGATGCCAAGCCAGCACCATGGGAGGCTTGTGAATATGCCTCCAAGATTGATGTGAGAGTGAATGGTCACAACATCAAGGATGCATTGGTTGATGGAGGATCAGCAGTGAATGCCATGTCAGAAAGGTTGATGAAGAAGTTGGGTATGATACCCTCAAGACCTTCAACATTTGTGGTGAGCATGGCAAACAAGCAACAAGTTCGACCAGTAGGGGTGATGGATAAGGTGGTAGTTTCAGTTATGGGAGTTCAAAATCTCATGACTTTCCAAGTCTTGAAGGATTCAAGCTAAGACTTACTTCTTGGGAGGCCATGGTTGAGAGCAGCACGCACAACTGATCGATGGCACAAAGGGTACTTGAGGATTGGGCCATCAAACCATAGAGTCACTGTTCCTGTGACTAACACCACCAACACTTCACATTCAGATACCCCATCTTCTAATTATTGGGAATCAGATTCTCAAGAAGGAGCTTCAGGTGTGGACACAAGCATGGAAGAGGAGACTTCCACGGAGGAAGATGAATCTGAATCTGATTCAGATGTGTATCCCTTGTGTGCTATGGATTTTGCACCTAAGCCAGAGGTTTTGAAGGACCCAGATAAATCACCATTGACACTTGAGGAGGTAGAGAGAAGGTTATCTACCCTCAAGTATGGCCCAAATGTTACTAAGGAGGAGAAAGTGAGATTTGAGGAGATTTTCCGCAAGTTCATCCATGTGTTTGCTTTTAGTTACAAGGATTTGAAGGAAGTCACCTTGGAGGAGCACAAGATAGAGGTGGAGTCACATGCAAGACCAATCCGCCAAAAGCAACGTTGCATTAGCCCACCAATATCTTTGGTTGTGAAGGAGGAGATTGATAAGCTCAAGGAGGCTGGATTTATCTTTGAGGTGGAGAATTCAGAATGGGTGTCTCCAATTGTCATTGTGAAGAAAAAGAATGGCAAGCTTCGGGTATGTGTGGATTACAAGAAGCTTAATGCTGTTACCAAGAAGGACTACTACCCATTGCCATTCATTGATGAGATCTTGGAGGAGGTTGCAGGTCATGAGAGGTACAGTTTTGGAGATGGTTATAGTGGATATAACCAAATAAAGATTGCACCAGAGCATCAACAACTCACCACATTCACCACACCTTGGGGAACTTACGCTTTCAAGGTCATGCCTTTTGGGCTTTGCAATGCTCCAGCCACATTCCAACGGTTCATGAACAAGGTATTTGAACCTTTCATTGGGAAATTTGTGAGAGATTTCATTGATGACTTTTGTGTCTATGGGAGCAAGGAGGAGCACTTTGAGCACCTAATCAAAGTCTTGCAACGCTTGGATGAGGCAAATGCATCACTCAACCCAGAGAAGTGCATTTTTGGATGTGAAGAAGGTCTACTTTTGGGGCACATCATCTCCAAGGATGGAATAGCAGTTGATCCTGAGAAGGTGAGGAAAATCTCAGACCTTCCATTCCCTTCAAGCTTGACAAAGTTACGCCAATTCTTGGGAATGGTTGGGTACTATAGGAGGTTCATCTTCTCATTTTCCAACAAGGCTTATGCATTGACCATCTACATGAAGAAGGGTGTAGATTACATGGTGATTTTGGAAGACAAGGAGGCTCTCAAAGCTTTTGAGGAGCTCAAGCAATCCCTTGTTGTAGCTCCAATTCTTGCTAAACCTGATTGGAGTAAGCCTTTCATCCTCTACACTGATGCTTCTAATGTAGCTATAGGATGCACTCTTAGTCAATTAGACCAAGATGGGCATGATCATCCAATAGCTTATGCTAGTAGGCAGATGGTTTCAGCAGAGAAGAACTACTCTGTCACAGAGAGAGAAGGGTTGGCAGTGATCTTTGGTCTCAAGAAGTTTAGACACTACTTGATTGGAGGGAAAGCCACAATTGTCACGGATCACAAGGCTTTGAAGTACATCTTCAACAAGCCTAATGTTGAAGGGAGACTAGCAAGGTGGATGATACTCTTGTCTGAGTATGACTACACAATTGAGGATAGGCCAGGAAAGAAACATGCAAATGCTGATTTGTTATCTAGAGCCTATGATCATGATGGAGATGAGCCAGTAGATGATTCCTTCCCGGATGAGGAGCTCATGACAATCTCAGTCACTCAAGAGATTCCAATGGAGTACAAGGAGATTGTGGATTTTGTGACAAGAGGTAACTATCCAGAAGGGATGCATGCTAGGGAGAGGAAGGCCCTTGCAGCAAGATCTAGACCTTACACAATGGTGGAGGATATTCTTTTTCACCAAGGAGCAGATGGTCTACTTCGAAGAGCAGTGGGTAAGGAAGAGTCTATCCTACTCATAAAGGAGTTTCATGAAGGTTTAGTATGTGGAGGACACTTTGCAGGAAAGGTGACTGCTTTCAAGATTCTAGATGCAGGTTACCATTGGAGAGGGATTTTCAAGGATTGTCTTGATTATTGCAAAACTTGTCATGTTTGTCAAGCTTTTGCTAGAAAGTCTACATCCACTCCACCACTTAGATCAATTCCATTGCTAGGACCTTTTGAGAAGTGGGGAATTGATTTTGTAGGACCTCTCAATAGAACCCCAAGGAACAATCGGTACATTGTGGTAGTTACTGATTACCTTACCAAGTGGGTTGAGGCTAGACCATTGAGGGACAAGAATGAAGATGAAGTGGGTAGATTTCTTTATGAACGCATTATCACTAGGTTTGGATGCCCTTTGGAGTTGGTTTCTGATAGAGGAGGAGAGTTTACAGGAAGCATTACTACAGCCATGCTACGACATTTCTCTATCACACATAGAGTAACTACATCCTATAAGCCAAATTCCAATGGCTTGGCAGAGAGAACCAATCAGACCTTGTGCATGATGTTGGCCAAAGATGCAGAAATGGAGGGGGCTAAACATCATTGGGACAAGAGGATTCATGCAGTTTTGTGGGAGTATAGGACAACCATGAAGACTTCCAATGGATATTCTCCATTCCAATTGGTGTATGGTATTGAGTCTACCTTACCTATTCACTTTGATCTTCCTACCTTCCAAAGCATTCATAAAAGATTGAAGAAAGCACAAGGAAGTGATGCAGGGAAGTCAAGGAAGGATCAACTCATGGAGTTGGAAGAGGCAAGAGCAGTTGCTATGGTTCGAGTGGAGCAAGCCCAAAGGAAACAAAAGGAGAGCTATGACAAGAGGCAAGGCAAGAAGAAGGTGGAGCCTTTCAAAGAAGGTGATTGGGTAATGTTGTTTGATTCCATTCGATTCAAGAGAGTGCAAAAGAAGTTTTTGCCTAAGTACTTTGGACCTTTCATAGTAGAGAAGGTGTGGGGCAATTACACCTATGATCTCAAGGAGTTGGGAGGAAGACACTTTGATAGGATTAACCATGATAAGTTGAAGATGTACCATAGAAGGTAGAGAGACCTTCACTTTGAGGACAAAGTGAAAACTTAGTCCGGGGGTAAATGTAACACCCATTTGTGCATGTGTGTGGTATTGTGATATTTAGCTTGGTATTACAAGTACTTAAGAGATATTATTTATATAGAGATAAAGGATGGTTCTATATTAGTCATGGTTAGCTAAAGTTAGTCATAGCTAAGATAGATGGGACCTTACTTTAGAGGAAGTAGAAAAGATGAGCACCACTATTTTGGATTTTAGTGTGTTGACTTGGTATTATTCCTAGGTGTTTGGCTTTGGGGAAAGAGTTGAGAACTCTTGGGCCCGCAAGCCTTTTTGTTTTGGATTCTTCTTTAGTCCAAGGATAGCCCATGTGAAGGAATCCTTGCTTTAGTGGTTGGGTCAAGATAAGGGGAATATGCCCATGTGAATGGATATTCCTTTCTACTTTTTGACTTTACTTGACTTTTAGTCTAGTAACTTGAGTTACTACGGTAATTAGTAACTTTGGTACGTAACTATTTCACAAGTATATAAACAAGGAGTGAGGAGGTACTCATCATCCTTTCATTTGCAACTATCTCTCTCTCATTGAGTTCTCTAGTGAGCAATGTCTTGAGTCTTGGAGTGTTAGCCTTGGAGGAGTATGATGGAGTTGGGGTTCCTTGCCTTCTTAGTCCATGGTGCGCTACCATAATAGCCATCAGAGGTTCATCCTGAGTGAGAGACAGGCCGGCTCACAGTCCGCACTTCCTGGTAGTTCTACTTCAAACATTAGAAGAATTCCACTATGGGGTTAAACCCCGATACTACACCACCTCTTGTAGCAGTACCTCCACTCATAGTAACACTATCTCCAACTTGTGCACCTCCACTAGCTCTACCAACACTACTCAAGCTAGAACTCATGGGTATAGCCGATCTACCCCTAGAAATTGAGCTTGAAGTAATGGAGACTTAGTTTGGAGACCAATATTGTCTCCATAGTTCAATCTCTTCCAAGTGAGCTCTCTTGAACTCATGGTAGTGTCTATTGGCAGACCCTCCAAATGCTAAAACAAGCTCTTCCATGCCATGAACGGTGTGGACAAAGTTGGATTATGCATCTACTACAGATCACCAACTATCAAACTCCTGGATAAAGTTATCCAACTCAATGGTACCCATTGTACTAGAGTAACGCCTAGGGCCTTTGGAGGCCCCATAAATCTCATCCATGTCACGCAAAAATGGTGCATACACACCAAGGGTACTCTCAATTGAATCAACTCTTGTGTCAAACTCCAACTCAGAGTCAATCTCCTCTCTCACTAGGACTTGAGATACGGGCTGATATCAAGCACCACTCCAAGTAAACCCATTGCGTATTGCAAGGCTATCTCCTCTAGAACTCCAAAGACTCACTGTGACAAAGTTACCACAAATTGCCAACCGCAACCACAAGTACCCTACCAAGAACCAACACCACCAATTGAACACCACCAAGTACCAACACCAACTAAGCACCACCAAGAGCCAATATGTAATACCAAGAGCTAGCCATATGATCTAGATGTGAAATTTGGTTTGGTAACATCTAGAATGATGTTATACATGATGGTCAAAATAGATAAGATAGAAGTATCACCAAAATAGTACTTCTACTAATAGGGCAGAAACCAAAATAGACTTGAGAACCTTAGAACCAATAGCTAGACATATGATTTAAAGGTGAGAATTGGTTTGGTAACATCTGGAAGGATGTTGTACATGATAGACTAAACATATCAAAAAGAGGTATCACAAAAAGGGGACTTCTACTAATAGAGTAGGAACCAAAATATATCTGAAATCTTTAAAGGCAATTTTGAAGGCCTAAACGGATGAATTAGGCCTCAAAAATGTGAAGATCCCCTCCCCAATGGAATAAAGGCTGGCCTTCACTCCTCTCCTTCTTTGTCTTGTCAAGAACTTTCCAACAGTACCTTACTCACGTGATTCTAAGATTCCTACAAGAAGATTCTCTAAAAGATTCCCTTTGGTCAAAGCTTGTTTGACCAACCAGATAGGACCTAGACCAGACATGTCACCCATCCAAGTAAGTAATCCAAGGGTGGAGCTTGTTGACATGTCATCTATCTATGTCTCTAATCCTATGGTGGAGCTTCCTTGAAGGAGATCCTCTTTGTCTATATAATAAAGAGAATGGGGGCATCGAATGTTGAGTGTGCAATCTGTGTTTTCTCTCTTCTCTTGTCCTCGGAGTATTACACAATACCAATGAAACACTACCCACTAATGTAACTCTAACTAAGATAACTACACTAGGGGAAAGTGCAACTTGTAACCTGTCATCACAACACGCACACTCATGGTCTACAGGTCATCACTTCTTGCCTCACCGGAGAGAAACAAAGGTAGTCTGACTAGTCATCACTCCAGCCTCACCATCGAGAGCACACTGGAGCACCAATGTTCTGAATTCATGACACCTCACACAAACATGGTGCACAAATAGGAAGCAAAGAATGAAGGGGGTCCAATCACAAGAAATGTAAACAAAACTCTCCATCTCATAAAGCAACACGGGACTGACTATGCCACCATTTGGCATTTGACATAATAAGAGTTCATATCTACGTCCTAAGCTACGAGGATCACCAAGAATGGGATCAAATTGCCTCTCTTAGCCAAAGCTATAAGTATATAGATAATAGTGAGTCAGTCACTAGGACAACAAGTAAAGGTGGACCAGTTTGCTAAGGCATCCACCTAGGAACCAAAGATCTAGGAGTCAAACCTTGATGCGCACAATCTAGCAAGATGGGCAGATTTTACCAAACAATGATCAAGATCTACCCTAAAGCTAGTTTACGCTAGTAAGCTAGCTTGATCGCTCTTCTAGGCCTTTGTAGCCTCTCATAGCCCAAAACCCTATGCCTTGAAGCCTCTAAATTCTAAAATTCAGCCAAATGATGCCTTTCTTCTTGCCACTTCAAACCCTCTCTAAATCCGGTGAAACTCCTCCAAATCTGGCCAAAATTTGACGTAAACTCCAACAAAAATTTGACATAAACCTTAAACTTGGTTGGCCGCCAAATCCGTTGCTAACTCCTTACTTGAGCCAAATTGAAAAAACGGGTTTCTCCAAATCACAAATTCACGGGGATGGGTTCCCAACTCCACCTTCAATTTCACTTTTTGAGCCCAACTCATAACAAATTGAACCTGCTTTCACCTCCTAAGCTCAAAATCACAACTATCGCTTGAAAATTGCTTCTCTTTGCTCAAAATTTGGCTAGCGCTTCCGCACACAATCTGCCTTATTGGCAAATCTACATCAATCAACGAGCTTCTGCACACCAAGGAAAACCTAAACTTTGATCAAACTACCATGATCCACCGAGCTTGGAAATACCACCAACACTTGTAGTTCTTGCAGCCAATTTCCTCCCGATCTCAATTCTTGATATAATCAGTTTGTTTATACCACTCAAATCAACTCAACTCAAACCAATACTTGATCTGTCATTCTATAAACTACCAACAATTGGACATTGATTACAATCAAGCCACACTTATTGTAGCTAAGAGAATCTAGATGCTGCTTGCTAGCCTTTGTCTACCATAGCCAGGAACTTTAATGCTCAACATCAAAGAAGTGAGCTCTCTAGAGCTGCACTTTGAAAGTATACCCTTGGACTTGAGCTAGGTCTGAAACCCTAAAGGTCTTGTTGATGGCACACCCAATGATGCAAACAGTGCAAAGTGACAATGGGCCCCACCATGAAGTCAATACCTCAAACACAAAATCTAACCGTCCAAAAGTAGTCTACAAGTAATTGCTAAAATATCTATAACCACTATCATTGCAACTCTAGTTTTCGAGCAATCTAGATGAGACACTACAAATGGCATGATACCTTTGAAGTTTTTAGGCCTATTTTGGTTTCTACCTATTAGTAGAATTGCTCTTTTGGTGATTCCTCTACCTGATCTACTTTTTCATTATGTGTACCATCCTTCCAGATGTCACCAACCCAAATTCTACCTTTAGATCATATGTCTAGCTATTGATTCTAAAGTCTTAAAGCATGTTTTGGTTTTTGGCCTATTAGTAGAAGTATTATTTTGGTGATACCTTTGTCTGATCTACTTAGTCCATCATGTATAACATCCTCCCAGATGTTATCAAGCCAAATTTCATCTCTAGATCATTTGTCTAGCTATTGGTATTACACCTATCAAGACATAAAGGTTACTCATGTTGATATCTAAGACCTCTAATGGTAATCCCTCTCTTGTCATATGATGTAGTGAGCATAAGGCATAAATAGTATCATCAATAGGACTAGCCATAGACAAAAGGTGTAGCGCTCATGTTGCTCTACTAAGCTCTCTTGCCTAACCCAATGTCTCACACCATCGTAATCAAGTGGACTATGTGGTATCCAATGGCAAAACTTGTCTCCTAAAATATGTAGCTCTAACAAACTCCTCTTGTAGGGCCGCCCAATCCCCTGCTTGGAATTGACATAATCTAGCAACCACCTCTCTATGCTCCGCACGTCCTCCTCTAGCATAACAAAGACACCATCAAGGGAGTAAGAGGAATAGGAACCATGCTAACTCATCCAAGGGATCACGTGCCAAACGTTCAAGTGGTAGGCAAAAAGCATGTCTAGCTTCATCATGGAGTGTACGGGGTAGCCTATGGAATAGACGTGAACATAGAAAACTAGTCTTAAATAACCTTGAAATGAAACCCACCTGAGAAGCTAGCCACTCTCACGACTCGATCAGAATCCCTAAAACGGTCAATTAAGGATTAGAGGAAGTGTGCATAATCTCGAATATCCCCGCTATCAATGTAGTCGATTGCCTCACATAAGCATCCCAAGTGGTCTAATCATAGTCCTTGTGCATCCTTCCCACATAGGTCTTTACCCCTTGCAAGGTAAAGCGTGAGTGACACACCATGCATGGTGTATCCCAAACCGCTCTAAGAGGCCCCACATGGGAAGGTGTAGCCATGGCTAGCACAAGGATAACAACATTAACACATGATGCTCCTCTCCATATGTCCCCATGCTTACAAAACTACAACCCTTCACATCCTAACTCACATAAGAAAATATAATTTCTCCAAACCCTAAAAACTATAAACTCTCATATTTTTCAATTTCAATCTCAAAAATTTTTAAACTAAATTCCCAAATAACTCAATCATGAAAACCAGAAAAATATAAATGAAAATTCCAGACCCATCACTCTCAATGTGTCCTAATCACTATAACCCTCAAAAATCTAAAATTCACCATAACTTTATACTCCATTCTCCATAATCTTCAATCTAGGAACCAATGAAAAACAAAATTGAAAAACGGACTAAATCTACTATTCACTCAACTGCTATATGCTAGAGAACCCAAATGTATTTCTTTCCTCTGTATCTCTCCATTCCCTCAACCCGTCTCCACACTCTCTCGCATTCTCTCAATCCATGATAGATTCAAGAGGCATTGATTTATATTGTAATGGTTCTCTTTTCAATCTTCAAGAGTTTGGAGCGTAAGAGACGGAAAAGTTTATGATAATTTGAATTTTATGCAAAATATTCTCATTTTACCACCCTTGTTCAAATTCTCCAGTTACAAAAAAGTGTGGACCCCCTATGTGTCTACGATCCCCATCGTCAAATGTAGTTTGATCAATACTGTTTTTCACACAACAATTTTTTGGAGTCATGAAATGTCTTGAGGCAATTGGGTCAAGCTTAGGTTTTCGCAGATTATCGTAATAATTTCATTCTCCCTTAAGACTTAAAATCTTGAGACTACAGCTTCACTTCCCGTTCAGACCTTTCTTCATTCTTCTAAGCCTAATCATCAGATGGTTTTGCAATATCAATTAAGTAGCTAGTACGAGAGTCATACGTTTGGCTGCCATCTCACACTTCAGGCATAACAAGTTCCACTAAAAATTCTCTGACTTTCACACTTCCTCATAGTGTGAAGCGTCCTCTACTTCTGCAACGGTAGAATCGCCGTTGAATAAGTATAGTAGAGTCGAAACTACGGTACAGGGACGGTGGCTGTGGACAGTTCTTGGCGGTCCACCCTCATAGCGACGCCCTTCATGGCTGGTCTGCTTATCGTCGAGATTGCGTTCGTGAAGTAATCAGTAGCAGTTGATGATGATCACCGAAGCTCTGCTTTGTATCCGTTCGGGGATCCCTTCTGCTTTTCACCTCCAACCAAGCTGAGGAAGTCTGTGGGCAGAGACTGGGTGAGATCTTGAGTTTTGAACGGAGCATTTGCGGTGGGCTGGTGTTGGGTTTGGAAAGTAGGGAGGGAGGTGGAACTAACGTGACTGGGTGGAGTCGTGGAGCTCCTGCAGCGAGAGGTCTGCGATTGATTTTCTGTGTAGAGCCACAACCATCTGATTGTGCAGATAAGGTGTGGTAAGCTGATTGTATCGAGGGTTAGAAGTCTCTTCGATGGCAGAGTTGTTTCCTGGAATTTTCCCGGGGCTTCTCTTGGACATTGTTGATGATGAGTGGGCACAAGATAAGCTGCCGAATGATGATATTCCATTTCCACCAGGCTTTTGCCCTTTGGCTGATGAGATTGACGAAGCGAATCACGATCAGCAAGCAAATCAGGATAAATGGACTGAGCTCGGCCTTCATACTCTGCAGTGAAAGGTGCATTTTATCAGTCTAATTCCTCGCAAATTTGGAAGAGAACATGTCGATGACGATAATGCGATGGTGCCGGAATTTTCTGTATTTTGTGATCTACTGCTCGACCTCTACCTCTGGTCTTTTGGGACTCAGCCAAGTTTCCAAATTCTCGATCTGAATCCTCTAGTAAAGCCAGTGGTTTTTCCGTCTCTTGGTTTGGAAGGATCCTGACCGTAGGTTTCTCCAATTTGGTTTTTTGTCATATGAGCAGGATCTGCAAGAATGTTCAAGAACCCTTTTCTTTCCTTCCATTTTTAGTTCGAGATTATAACCAAGTACTGCGGTTCATTAACGTGAACAACGTTCACAATTGACAAGTGATGCAAATATACCCGACCAAGTTGTAAGCGGTTGGATAAGTAGTATGAAATAACACCCTGATTTCCTGGTTTTCAACATTTCGAATGTTGTCTAGCTGGTCTTTCATTTTTTATAGTTCATAATGTTTTGAAGCTGCTATAAACTCTGAATGTTTTTTGTGGCATCCTTGTTAATAACCATCCTTGTCAATTCTTTGGAGGTGCTATAAAACTGAGAGTGTTGTTTTATGGCAGGCGGGGAATATTGCACTTGTTACTTGACGGATATCGTGAGTGTGTTGTGTAAGCAACCAAGAAACATATCAAACTTGAGGAAAAGCTTAGTGCCAGCCATGGCAGCCAAGCGCCTGGATGTGCTGCGATTAGGTGTGGTAGGCTATGCGCAGGCACTGGAACTGCAGCGGTTGTTAGTTAACAAGCGCCGAGTAGGTCAGATCGGGGACACACTAATCTCTTTGCAACATCCACCCACCTTTACTGTAGGCAAGAGGCAGACCTTGCATAATTTGCTGGCTACCCCTGATGTCTTGAATAATTTGGGCGTTGAAGTTCACGTGTCGGATAGGGGTGGTGACATTACTTTCCATGGGCCTCGCCAAGCGGTCCTCTACCCGATTCTTGGACTGAATAGGATGAGTTTGGGTGCTCGTAAGTACGTGGAAGGTTTAGAAGACAGTATGATAAACGCTGCCGCAATGTATGGTGTCCAAGCTCTAGGTAGATTTAAGGAAAGGACGGGTGTCTGGGTCGGAGATCGCAAACTCGGCGCGATTGGGGTGAAAATATCCTCTGGTAGTATAACGTCCCATGGACTTGCCTTCAACATTGATCCTGATCTCGAGTTTTTTACTCACATTGTGCCTTGCGGGATCTCGGACAAGGAGGTCACATCGCTCAGGAAAGAGAGTCTTGTAGAACTTCCAGAGGAAGATGTGGTCACCGAGCAACTTATAGATTGCTTTGCGGATGTTTTCAATCTAGACAAGCATACTCTCGACTTGGAGGATTTGTAAACTCACGGGACCAGGAAATTACATTCAAGGCCATTGTCTCTTTCATTAACATGAGAACATTTTTGTCCGTGCTTACGGAGAAAAGGTGTTTTGTAATTACACCTTAACGAGCTTTCTCTTGTTGCCGTACCAATCTAATTTCTTAAGAGCTTCGTACTGTCAGTTTGGTCAGTTTTGTTGATTAAAATGTTCAAGCTCCCCGGTTAGCACTTCAGCTTTTCCCCCATCTTGCATTCTTTCAGTGCCCGCAACATGCGAGCGCTCTAAGAAAATTCGCTCATCAATGAAGTACCTCTATGAGTGTTTAACACTCTATTTCTCACACTACTACTACGTTTCTTCTCGTTATATTCTTCCTTCCACGTCTCTTCTTTCCACTACTACTACTTTTCTTTCTTGTTGCGGACGAACGATACATACATAACTAGCATATTTGCATCCACAGACTTCTCTGCGTCTTTCATTTTCTGCATATCACAGACTCCACTTTATGCCGTCTACATTCTTCCTTCTCTTCATTCGCCCATTTCTACCCCTTCAGTTGCCATGGATGTGTCTTCAATCACAACAATTGATCACCAGTATGTGTTTGCTCTCCGTGCTAACATTCAGCTCTGGTTCAGGTTCATATTGAAGTTTAGATAGCGCTCGTAGTTGGTACTTGTACTGATTCCTGTCGATGTATATTTCCATGAGTGAGTGATTACCATTCACGAGGAACTGGAGGAGCTGGGGCCAAAACCGGACCTCGCATTTGTTCTAGAAATTCCAGGTTCTTACCTGTGCAAATGAAGACTTGTGACGGTTGTATATATGTATGTATTATCATAGAAACCCTTGTAATCTGAAGGACATAGTTCAGACTCCAGACCAAACCATGAACTTGTGATTTTCAAAAACAGTACCTAGCGATTCGTTTATGATGGAAAGCACTTCCAGTACATCAGCAGACATTCAATCTTAATTTGAGTTCGATATATTAACTCTTGTGCATGCACCGTAAACAAAATACAAAATGAGAGCTACTTTGCAGGGAAGTATTGACTGCAAGTACATCAGGGTCATCCATCTTTCAATTCCTCTCGTTCACCTCCGAATACGTCTTATCTTCTAAATCATATTCATCCACTCATTAGGTCTGTACATCCCGTCAGTCAGAGGTCAAATTCTTCTACTTTAACGTATTATCCCCTAACCTAAATTTAAGTTGCTCTAGCCCGAATGGTCAATCGTAGGATGTAGTGATAGGGATTAATAGGAACTAACACTGACTAGTTCCTTGTAATGTACTTTGCAGGGGAAGATGAAAATCATGTGAATAATATGATCGATAAGCGGTAAACAGACAAATTTTACTATGTTTTATGTAATATAATGTTATATTCATATATGTTCTACAAATTTAGTTTCCATAATATTTTCAAAATTTTAGAGCTAGTATATGGATTCTGTACTATTTAAGCTAGCTTTCATGAGAAGGGTGGGTCTTTAAAGACATAATGAACTTCCATTAAAGTCAAAATCAAATCAGCTTGGTTTCACTCTGAAGTAAACTTGGTTTCACTCTGTAGTAGGTACTTTTCCCAAGGCTAAAATATAAAGTAGAGACCTGAAGTTTTATCAAATAACTTGTTTGTAGGTGGTATGAATTAACTTAGAAAAAATCCAAAGATTCTTCTTGAGTTTTAGAGAGTACTACTAAAGGTTTATAAAAATCTAAGCTTTGAATGCTTTTTCTTTTTATATATCTTGTTTGAGTTTGTATATATCACCCTAGCAATATGGATTATTGTCGTCACAAAGGACGGTCGATCGATATGGTTAAATTTTCATTCAAATATATCATAAGAAGATATGGATGTTTCGTGTAGACTGGAGTCTATTTACCAAGTTTCTACACCTTAGTTCTATAACCCTCTCAAACATGAGTCCAAAATATGATAATATAGGCTCTGAATTAATTGTTTATATAGTTTAATATACTACCAGTACTATCCTCCCAAACTTTCACATGCTAAAAGTGAATGCAATTACCATGAGACTATTATATTTGTGTGACTACTCATTGACAACCTCGAACCTCTCAATGTCAACTTATGACTTCTAGTATTATTACAATAAAGCATACTACCATTCATCTCTATACATGCATGAATATTTATAAAAGAGTATGAAATTATTAATAATGTTATATTCTCTTTTACATCTCCCTCTTCACTTGAACACTAGGAGAAAGATAAGGTATCTTTTATCTATATATAAAGAGTTCCGATTTTGTACTAGATGGAAGGTAGTAACAGCTCCGATTCATGTAAATAGAAAGAAAGCATTCCTTGAATCTATAAAGCTAGATAAAGCTCTTCAATAATATTTCATATTATATTTGCTAAGATCTAACGAACTTTAATCTAGATAAAGATTGGATGTGCTATATGTTCCCTTTTGTGTTCCCTTCTCCCTTTTAAGTAGCATAGCTACTATGATATGTAGCGGTATACTCTATCCAGTCTACTGAGTTATAGGAGGGATTCGAGTCTACTACTGAGTTATAGGAGGGATTCGAGTCTACTGAGTTATAGTGCATCCCTCTTGAAGTTAGTTTCCACAACATCTCTATTTTGAGCCTTTCAACTGCTCACACAAACTTAATACCCCTTCTGTTGATCGGCTGACATGTGGCATCATCTCGCCCTATAGCTCTCCTTTCCTTCATAGTTCCCAAGGCCTCTCTAAGCACCCGAGTCCATCTTCCCTCGGAAACCCTCTCCCTTCTCCTTTGCTTTCTGCTTGTTTAGGTCATCATTTTTGCTTAGGTCATAGTGCATTCTCCCTCGTTAGTTCCACCTTTGTGTGCTTGTCCATTCTGCCTTATTCTCTGCTCTCTAGCTCTCCGTTTGACACTCAACCAACTTTGCTCATTCCTTTGTTTTCCTATTAACTCCTCTGGGGTTCTTCGTGGTTCGCTCTCTAGTTTTACTTATTACTAACACTAATAGGCGTTGTCCTTGCATGCATTTTCTAGGGATGTCTCGAATCACTCACATTCTCTTGCTTTTGATTTTATTTTCTTCATTCTCTTGTTCACTATTTTGTTTATGGCTACATTTTGAGTTTGCTCTATTTCTACTCTTTTAGGGGACCTTAAGTTCCATTCGTTCATTTTTGTAGCCTTCCATTTCTATAACCTTCCGTTGGCGGTTTATTATTTTGTGTGGCACTGCTGAAAGATGATTGTTTATTATTTTGAGTGGGACTACTGGAAGCAACCGAGTTTGCCTTGGCACTCATGAGTTTTTGAGTAGAAACTCGGGACAAGGAGTACTCACAATTGCTCAGCTACTTCGGCATTACGTGAGGCACTGATGAAGTTGTTGGTGTTATCATGGAGGTTTACTATGGCCGCCTTATGCGTCCTTAAGTTGTTTAGCATCTCCAGACTGCAGTGTCCATAGCGATGAGTGTGATATACTTTATATATCTTGTCCTCTTACGCTTTGCTCTAGTTATCTTCTTACATTTTGACCCGTGTTTGCAACCACATCCTTCAAGCATTCTTGTTTTGTTCCACTCCTCCATTCCTCTACTATTTTCCCTTTGATCTTTGGCTGCTTCCTGTCTCGACCTCTCTTGTTTACAATGTTCCTACCCAACTCCAATCCACATTCTTCATCTTCATCCATGCACTGCATCTTGGTGGGCTCTTATAGCACGTTTCTTATTCCTCTCGCTATCGTCTACATTGCTGCTCTCGATTTCACGTTCTTTATTGTCCATTGGCAATCCATTATTTTCAATTTGTTGCAATTATGCTTTTGCTACAAGTTACTTTCGATGCATTTTACATTAAAGCTTTAATACTACTCTAGCATTGTAGTTCAAGTACATGTTGTTTATCAGATATGTGCACTTCATATAAGATATTCTCGAATGGCTTTTGCTCTCATGTATCAATATATGTTTCCTTTTACAATCAAGAATTCTTTTATCTTAGTAATATAATGTTTATAAATAACAATTGAATATTTTTTGTAGATAAATAACAATAACTCTTTTGTATTGATATTGTGGAATCAATGTGGAATTTAATCTATGATTGATAATAAAATAACACCTTATTACATTTATTTACTTACTTATTTGATTCTCTTTATAGCTTAGAATGATAACTAATATAATAATATTAGAATAAATAGTAATTGATTGGTTTTTAATAAGGTTCACATAATAATTTCTCATTTACCTCACTTGTCTTGAAATATCAGTATTTATATCATTTCCACATTTATTGCCTATCTTATATTCTTTGGTACAATATCACATCCAACTCTATTTCTATTTTTTAATAATAAGTCCATAAAATATAGTAACATTAGTACAACATCTTATTAACTTGAGGTACTTACCTTTTTCTCTCCTTTTTAGAGGAAAACTCAATGTGTAGAAAAAACATAAAATAATTGTATTCATATTTATGTAAGTTATCACTCTTAAATTTTTAGACTGTTATTTTTATTATTTTCCAATTTCAGAACCTTCTTTATTCATGTATCCATATTTATGTAAGTTACCGCTCTTAGATTTTTAGACTCTTTATTTGTATACGGTTATTCCATTTTTTTATTTTTTTATGTTTTTCCTCAATTTCATAATCTTCTTTATTCATGTATGGTACAAGTTCTACTCTCTTGAAATTGCATCGGTTTATATATATTATACAAGGTTCTTTCCATATATGTGAAGCGCACCAATATATGTGAAGCATATATCTAATGTAGCATACTTGGTTAAAAAATATAATAAGTCGCACAACTACTACTTGAATGACACGTACAAAATACATATTGTGCTCATTCGGTCGAGGCTAGAGTCTAGGGGCACATTTCCCCTCTATAGAATATAGAAGGCATTGGTACTAAATTCTAATTTCTGTAGAACTATTTCATATATTCACACTAAAATCAAATTTTCATCTCCTTCATGCAAAATTGAATTGTTTTAAATATTTTATATATAATATGGATAATTTTTCTTCAACAACCTGATCACAATAATTGGTTGAATAATCAAGAAAGCTATTACTATTCATATATGACTACCAAATACCATAATACTCTAAAAGATTGATAACATAGATATTAAAGCTAATTCAGTGAAGTTCTAATGAATTTAATTGATATCTATCTTCTCTATTTGGTAAATAACTCTATAATATTTTTATATCTTTTGAACCTAATTACTCAGAATGGTGTTTTTTTCTCGGTTATTGCTAGCTCTCCAAGAGCTTCTGCTTAAAATTTAAAATATAGCAGTCTTCTATGCTTCTATCTTCATAGATATTATGTAAATTAAAAAATTAAGAAACACTAATAAAAAATAAATTCTCATTTCAAGATTTTGCTAAAAAGTTCAAACCAAGAATCCTTACATAAAAATTGATTTTACATGGTAAATTTATGAACAAATTTCTCTTCTCTTGATCTTCATGAACCTATATTATTATCTCGTTTATTTGATTCTAGACTTATTTGTCTCAGAATGCGATATCAATTCATCAATAAAAGAAGACAAACAAACAAAACATATTGATTTAGTAAGAGACACCATCAATATATTTAATGAAATAAAATTTTGAAAATAAGACATGTGATAAAATTTTCCATGGATAAAAATACAAATATATAAAACTTTATTTATTATATACGAGAACCTTGCAATTTTATAATAACATATTTACCAAAAATGGGACATAAACTAGAGTATGTAAAGTCTATATAACCGTAAATCTTAAATATGTTATAGGTATCAAAACAAGATTTATTTGATGGGTACGTGTTTTATGATATTTTCATTAACCTAACTCTTTAAAACAAGGAACGCATACAAAAGGATACGAAAGAGAGATTGAGCCTAGCCTTACGACATAGAACCATATCCACGGTGAAAATTTATCCATATTATTATGTAACTTGGGGTTGCACATAACCCTTTATAGCATTTTCAACCAGCGTTCCTCGACATTTCATCCATCGGCCACCTTTCGGTTAAAGGAAATTATCGACATCTTGTCTATATTTTTGGTTAAAAGGAAGTATAAACGTCTAGTCTATATTTCCAACACTACTTTTTACCAAACTTTGACGAGAAATTCCCAGCATGTTGAAACCTTCGTTGATGTTCTCAACTCCTCTCCCAACTCACTATGATATGTAGTACTTTTCCTTGCATTTTTTAATACAAACCTAATAACTTATTTTACAATTTGATATTCATGTAACATTCCATAACTTTTCACCATTAACGTACCGATTCCCAAATATTTATTATAAATCTTCTTGGCGGGAACCAATAATAGAATAGCTGTTTTGATTGTCTCGTCCCAAATGTTGAAGTATATTTTCAAATTTGAGAAACGTAATTGCAATTATATTCGCTTATCTTTGTAATAACCTTACGGGACCTACACGACCAGTTCTACATCACTATCACTAGGAGGTTTCAGAAATAGATTTGACGAATATCTAAGGGATTTTTAACAAACTTTGTAATAATTTTTAGTGAACATTGTAACAAGACAATATTGAAATAATTGAACTTTCTGTAAATTCAGTTATGGGATATTTTATCCAAATTGCATTCATTTATAAAAGTCAAGCCTTATGTTACGGATGTTTAGGAATGTCGTAACTAAATAAATGATTGTCACACAAAGTGACATGTTCTCTCAAGAGATGGGTGGTTAGATGAGTCAAATATGATTTATGATTTGGTTTGCGCATTCAAGATCCAAAATGCACCACCTCAACAATTCTAAATTCTAAATTCATATTCACCACACTCCCAAGCAAATGTGCAAGTTGTCAGGCAACTAATGGCGGTTTTGTAGTTTTGTATTGGTGTGGGAAATGATCAGCGCCGCCATATGGCAACCAAGAAATTAATTAGGGTTTGAGGAATTTTACGCCAAAAGTGCAACAATTTTTTTTCAATGGGAGATCAAGTACCTTGTTTTAGTGCAAGAGACTGACTTCTTGAGGCTGATCCAAGACCTATATAGTAATCTTTGGATTCACAACCTTAACAACCATTAGGGAAATTTGGAGACCTGTTGAGGATGGCTTCATTTGCGCCAGGCAAAAAAAAGGAAGATGAACAATTTTGCATTGCAACACACCATTATAGCCAAATATTGAATTATTTGGAGGACCTAGAGCATTTTGCACAGATTCATGGTGGGAATTGCAAAAAGCCTATTCAGAAATTGACCGCATTTAGTTTCATGGCAACCTTTTTATTAGGGAGGAACAAGGATTTCCTACGTCTATGATAGGTGACAGGCTTTACAAGAAATGGTTGCGGTACATGAAACAGTACGAAGAAACTAAGGAGCTTAAGAACAAGTCTACTAGAGAAAGTCTCACAGAGAAGGAACATGGCAAAGTGTGGAGAACTATAGAAGATAAATTGAATGGAATCTGCCCGTATTTTGCAAGAATGGAAGCCATATTTGGGACCAGAGCAAACATAATTCCACCTATAATGGTAAGTTTAGGAGATTTTAATCCCAATTCGAGTGAGATTTGTGACAAGGAGGAGGTCCATGAAGGTGCACAAGAGTGCTTGCAATTCCCATCTCCTCCAGAGGTGGTGCTCCCTAACTCCAGTCCCCAGTTGGTCGTAAATACCCAAGGGGTGGAAAGTATACCAAGTGGCATGGAATGGAATCCTATCACCCAAGGATGAGTCTCCATTTGTTCCACCGATCAAGGACTTGCCTTTCATTACACCACCGCCTTTAACTTCTACGAGGGATGGATCCAAGTGTGCTTTCATTGACCAAAAGTAGAACATGACCCAAAGAGGAGGAAAGGTGGAATATCAGCAAGTAAGGTACCCAGGTTGTCACCTAGTATGTCATTATCTCATGATTTAGCAAAAATTACCATGTTGAAGGCAAATACTATAGAATCAAGGAAGATGTTAAAACTAGCTGAACTAGAAGCCACCAACATGAGGAAAAGAGGGAAAACAATGATGAGAATGGAAGCAAAGCGTGTTAGACTAGAGATAGAGAAGATGAAAATTGAAATTGAGAAAAAATTGAGTGTAGATAAAAGGAAAGCTAGGGCAGACAAACACAAATTTAAGGATGAGAATTTGGAATCAAAGCGCACTCATGAAATCAAAATGAGTCTCATACAGGTAGGGAAAAATCCCAAGGAGATAAGTAACTATTTCAAAGTGCTTGATAAGGTTCAACATCCATTGTACTCTATTGATAGTGATAGCAAATAGTATACCAACATGTAACCTTTATTATGATTATAATAAAGATAAGTTATGGAAACTTGATAAATGATTCTAGTTGTTGTTACTACTCAATGCCGCTCTTTACCACTCAATTCCACCCATGTTTTTTCTTTGCCTCACCTAGTCAGCCCAAGATGCCACAAGTTGCTGCTTAGTGCCACCCATAAATTCTTTTTTGCTGCCCCTAGTTGTTGCTCAATGCCACACTTTGTTGAATTAAGGCCAGTCGATGCTCCTCAACACTCAAAAGTGCTTGCGGGCCCTCGTAAATGGTAGAAGGTGTTCTTAGGCACTCGCATGTGCTTGTTTTAAATAAGTGGCACTCGTCGTGTCTCATTGGCACTCGTCGATACGTATAAATGTTGGTTGGCACTAAGTGACACCCATAATGGGTTAAGTGTGGTGACTCATGATGTGGGTGGTGTACATAGGTGCCAAGTGATATCCTGTTTGATGCACAAGGCACAATTGAGTATATAGCACATGAAAATATGAGAGTTAAACAAAAATATGAGAGTTTCACAAGTGTAAACTAAAATATATGAGTTTAAAAGATAAATATATACATGGGGATAACAACAACAACAAGCCTATCGTCATGGACAAATCTGTCCAAAGCACTCATCAAAGGGTCAAATGACCAAGTGTATGATGCTCTCTGTACCCTATAAGGACGGAAGTGAGTAGGGTGGATAGCGCCATGTGGATGGTTCTTATAATAAGAGAGTGCGTAACTATCTATGATCAAAAGATCACTAAGAGGTAAACCTAATGAAGTAAGATGCTCATATGATCTAACTCTAAGTCCTTTGAACTTAAAATCTTGTTGGATATCTGTAGAACACAAACAGGCCATGAGGCAAGACCCCATGTGAACTTCCTCTGGGGGTTTAGACCACTGCCACATGCGCCGTAGTAACCACTCCACTCCATCCGGAGTAAGATCTATCCACAAGATAACCTCAAAGCGTAGCAACAAAATTGGATGAACTGGCTAACACCAGGACGGACTACCTACCCTATAGGCCCGGACTATGTGTGAGTGCACCAACCATGCCTAGTCGTCTCACTCTCTCATGCACTGAAACCGATAGCACCATGAATCCATAATGATGCCAAACAAGTAACATCCACAATAATAATCTTCTCTCGTAGGAAGCCTGGGAAGAGGATACGTGGAATATCCTCTCTCTAAACTCAGTTTAAGTGCCCTGATTCTCCACACTATGAGGTAACACATGGGTGGTATCAATTTGGGTCTGCATCTCATGACAAGTATGGGTCTAGTGAGCAATAGTATGTAGTCTTGGTCCAAGGTAAGCCACATGAGCCCTCATCTGAGCTAGACTACTCTCACTCTCCTCTACTTGAACATATGCACTCTCGCACCTCTCTATAGCATATTCTAACTTTCATGCCTGATTTTGCAACTGGATCCTATAACCCGCCGCTATGGTTGCGGCACCTAGTATGTCCAAGTCCAAGTCAGCTAATCTCTACTCTCTCTCCATCTCAGAAGTAAGCAAGGTCCAATGCCTCTCCTCCTTTGCAGCAAGTAAATCCTCTCACTCACAAAGGAGTCTCTCTTGCTATAGCACTAATCTCTCTCTCTCCTCTACACTCTCCAATCTACTCTTGCACTCAAGTACTAACCTCTCTATCTCCTCTACACTTTCCAATCTACCCTCACGCTCAAGGAGATTTCTCACTCTACACACTGCCACTCAAACACAATCATCTAAAATACAAGTGATGCCAATAGAACAAGAAGGAGGTGAAGGTACTCTGAAATGCATGGAGTCACCAACTCCCTCCACAGACGGAGGGATTGGTGAAGGGGAAGAAGAGGGAAAAGGAGCTATCTCAACAAAGGGTAAGGGTTGTGTCTCAACAAGAATCTATTGAACACATGTTCACAAGTGGTACATTTAGTTATCTATCAACTACAAATTCATATTAGAATTTCAAAAATACACAAGTTCACAAGTTCATTAATTCAAGCTTCTTACATGAACTCATTTATTTAATCCGATAATGGTATATACAAAAGAACTTTGTATGTTTTCCAACATAAAAAAAAAAATATAAAAAAAAAATATATATATATACATGACAAAACTCAAACCTTATAAATCACTCACCATCCTCATCCTCCCCATCATCAGTAGTCTTGTCCTCATTTGAGCTATTTGCATCTTCATGATCATAATCATGCTCTCCCTCGTGTATAATCTCCTCCTTTCCATCACTCAAGTACATCTCATCCTCCTTTGGAATGAAACCTCTCCACAAAGAGATGAGTGAGTATCTCCCCAAGGAAGGTGACCCTGAACTTGCACCCCTTAGAACTACTCAATTTGCTTTGCAAACTCCCTACCTCTGCAATGATAGCTCTAAATGCTAACTCTCCCAAATCATAATCCTCCACACCAAATCTCCTCAACTTGGTCTTGGTGTTGAGTACCAAATGCCCATGTACAATCTTGGGCCTAATAGTGGGTGCAACTAGTGCACATCAACTGGAAGAAAGCTCTAAATGCAAGATACATACATTGCTTTGCAAGATATCTTTTTGAAACCTTGTCCCTTTATGGAAACCAGTCTGAAATAGTTGTGTAAGGAATTGGCCTCCGTCTTGGTATTCTCCTCCTTGGCATGGTAAGTGCATCTCTAACTATATCTACGGTCAATTGAAATTGCCTCCCTCTTACCAAACTCATGCAAAAGACCTTGTCCCATGAACTCACAAACTCTGTACATGGAAGGACCTACAAAACCACCCACCAAGAAAAATAGCTTAAACCTCAATCATAAGTAAGGACTCAAGACAATGGGTGCCGCTCAAAGCTGCCCTTGAACAAGGAAAAAAAACAAGCGCCGCTTGGGAACGCCCAAAGGTGCACAAGGACAATTGCACCTTATAGGGCACCGAGAGGACACTCAATGCCACATGTTGACACCTGGTGATGCTACTTGAAGGGTGAAGCTATGCTAGAAGCCGTTGCGGAACTATGAGTTTTGGGAAGTACATCCAAATGCCATTGGATGACGATAGGAGACACTAGAAGGCGCTTGCATGAAGGGTTTAGGGTTTAGGGTTTAGGGTCAGCATTGGATGGCATTGGGGGACGTTGGATGACACCAGGAGTCACTACGGGATAGGGTTGGGAAGCGTTGACAATTTGGAGGCCTAATATGCATAAATCACAATCCTGAGGTACTGGAACGTTTGAAAGTAGAGAGAAATGAAGAAAAAATAATTAAGAAGGTTTGAATAATACCTCTAGATGTGGGTAGTGAAGTCCAAGTGTAATTTTGAGGTTGACTACATCTAGATCAACCTCCCAAATTCTAGAGACAACAGTTCAAATCTGATGTTTGTCCAGCCAACACCACTTGATGAAATTTGCTAGGTGTTGAATGTATGTAAAGCTATGAGCTTAGGAAGGAGATTGGCTCATAGCTATGAGCCAATCTCCTTCTTAAGTATTTCTCATGTCGGGCCCGTCAACTATCTTTTCATATCCCCAAATTTCTACCATGGTTCAAATTCAGTCTGCTCTTCCTCTCTATCTCTCGGATGCTCTCCTCCTCTCTTGCTCTTTCTCTTGAATGCTCTCCTTCAATTCAAATTCTGAATTTTGCTCTTCCTCTAAAAGTTCCAACTCTCTTAGACTCCACAACGATTTTGCCTCCTTCAGCCAGTTTGCCTCCTTTAGCAGCGAGTTTGCCTCCCTCGAGTTTGCCTCCCTCAAGTTTGCCACACAGCAAAATGACTCCTTCAAACACCCCACACCCACACACTCACAAAATGATTCCTTTGAACAGCTACCCACGTAGTGAAATGACTTTCATTCAAATCTAGAAAGATGAAGGTTTATATATTTGCTAGAAAGAAAGATATTCATCGAAACATCCAAAATGTGCACATTTAGTGTAAAAATCAATATTTGAGAGGAAAGAGCTCAAATCTTGAGTGGTAACATGCTGCACTCCACATCGCCAATCAACGCACCCAAGCATTAAATAAATCACACAACACCTACCAGTGCCATTACGAGGTGCTTACCAATGCCGATGAGTGCAATAATTTTTTAAGTAGGAGGGCGGTCCTTAACATCTTCTAGCGTCTACAAGCACCATCGTGTGGTGCCTAACGGCACCGATGGGTGCAAGCAATTTTTGGCAAGCTAGAGGGCGGCCCCCAACATGTACGAGCGTCATTGCACAGCGTCTACAAGCATCATTAGGCCACTTAAACTTTTTTCCAACAATATATAGCAACTTTGAAGTGTAAACTTGCCAAACACAACGCCGTGTAAGTGTAAGCTTGGGCCCTACAAATGTACAGATTAAGCTCCTAAGAATTATTTTTGCATCTTGTGAATTCTTATTCTAATATTACATAAAGATACACTCATGTTCTAAGTTATAGACTCATGCTCTAAGTTACAAGAATATGAGATATGAGATGAAGAATTGAAAAATAAATAACTTATTATATGTAAACTCACTCAATTGAATATATCATCATTTTGATAATCAAGGCAGTGTTACATCATTCTTGATCTACTTTCTTCTCTACCAGTTCTATACCATGAAAAGACATTTTTGAATCTATTTCAATTTCCTCTGTGAATTTGCCATTGTCATTTGACCAAATGTCAAACCTATTGATAAAAAATTATGTAAAATAATACACACTGACACCCACTTTAACAAATAAGCATTTCTACTATTGTCTTTGAGTTGCACTCTTAGCTCACAAAGGGAATGCCTTCTAGCTTTCAATACTCCTATACAATGCTCATTTATCACTCTTGCCTTTGCCAAATATTTATTAAACTCCTACTTGTCCTCTGATTGGGCTTGCTTGAAAGCTGGGACTATGTGATGCATGGATACATAACCCAAATCACCTAAAAGGTACTCCTTTGCCTCAAAAGTGTGATAACTCCCTCTCTGGTTCAAATCATTCCATAGTGAGGATCTTTTCAAACAAGTCATGTCATGAAATGATCCTGGCATTCCTACAAATAAAAAAATCAAATTATACTTTTATTAAACCATACAAAGAGGATCACCAATGCAATGAGAGAATACCTAACAAAACAACACCTAACATAAAACATACCTTTGGAAAAATGTATAATTCTCCTTTTATCATCACAAATCACTTGGCTATTTATAGAATATGAACCCTTGCGGCTGAAATATATTTCCCCGTCCACTGTTAGTCAAGCTGCAAGAGGAAACAATGTTCCATCTACCAAACCAACACAACCATGAAAACCTTGATGTGCAAAAACATTGGATATCTTCCTCCTCTCCTCGAGCTTGGTTGTAATACCAAGAGCTAGCCATATGATCTAGATGTGAATTTGGTTTGGCAACATCTTGAATGATATTATTATACATGATGGTCAAAATAGATCAGATAGAAGTATCACCAAAAGAGTACTTCTACTAATAGAGCAGAAACCAAAATAGACTTGAGAACTTTAGAACCAATAGCTCGACATATGATTTAAAGGTGAGAATTGGTTTGGTAACATCTGGAAAGATGTTACACATGATGGACTAAACAGATCAGAAAGAGGTATCACCAAAATGAGACTTTCACTAATAGAGTAGGGACCAAAATATGCCTGAAATCTTTGAAGGCAATTTCGGAGGCCTAAACGGATGAATTAGGCCTCAAAAATGTGCAAATTCCTCCCCCCCCTCCTTAAGTGATGAAAGGTTAGCCTTCCCTCCCCTTGGTTTTTCTCATTGAGAGCTTTCCAATGGTATCTTACGTGATTCTGAGACTCTTACAAGAAAATTCCCTAAAAGATTCCCTTTGGTCAAAGCTTGTTTGACCAACCAGATAGGACCTAGACCAACATGTCACCCATCCAAGTAAGTAATCCAAGGGTGGAGCTTGCTGACATGTCACCTATCTGTGTGCCTAATCCTATGGTGGAGCTTCCTTGGAGGAGATACTCTTTGTCTATATAATAAAGTGAAGGTGCTCCTTTGGAGCACCAAATGTTGAGTGTGTAATTTGTATTTCTCTCGCTTCTCTTGTCCTCGGAGTATTACATCGGTCCAAGCAACTTGACTCCTCATCACATCTTATATAGCTATCATAACTCTATTAGTAAAAGCAATGGTTGAACCAACACTAATTTTGCAAATATTTAAACCTCGTGCAACACAAGCTCCATTGCCGTGATGCCCAAATCTATCCAAGGCTAGGGCAACTTGGATCCACATGGGTGTTTGTTCTCTTTGGTAGCTTTTCTCAAAAATTGTGTGAGTCTTAATCAAATCCACCAATGTTGAAAAAGAATTGACATCCATTCTAGTAAGTTGGCGAAAGGGCTTAGTATCGAGATTTCTAAAATTCTCCATCACAAGCTCTCTACTACGAGGGTAAGTAACATAGGGTTCCAAGTATCGATGAGTATGTGCATACTCCCACCCACTAATAAAAAATTCTAGCATATCTAAATCTCCTCTTAATTCTTTGTCTTCGTCTTCATCTTCTAATCCTTGTAGTGATATCTCCAAATCTAACCAAATCATCCATTGAATACATTTTCTAATATTTCTAGTTAGTTCTACAAGAGTACTCCATCTCGGCATGACTTGACTCAAATTTTAATCACCACATATAACTCCTTATCGGCAAAGGAGCATCTCTATTCTCTGTGTACATAGAACAAAAAAAAATCTCATAAATTTTGGCAAAGGTGCATCTCTATTCTCTGTGCATATAACAAAAAAAAAATCTCATAATTTTCATTCCGTAACAAGAAAATAAGTTCATGAATTTCATTTCATCACTCAAGGGGGAACAAGGGCATACATTTCATAGTTGTACCAAGAGACAAAGATCATAAATTAAACTTTTTTAAATAATGAAATCAAGAATTTTGAAGAGTAACACTTCAAACAAAATCACTCCTTCTTCTAACCTTCCCACAACCCGCACTCAAATCTTCCCACTCCAAATGAATTCACTCCCCTTCCCCCTATGGCTATGTGTCTCTCAAATCTTCTTCCATTGTCAGACGTCACTCCCCTTTCCAACTCTGGCTTTGGGTCTTTCAAATCTTCTTCCATTGTCAATTTTTGCATGCACTCAAATCTTCCCACTCATGATCCCTCCAATCTTCCTTAGTGGTCACAAATTGCATGCACTCAAATCATGCATGCATTTTTGCATGCACTCAAATCACTTCCACTCTAATTCTAAACGATATATTTTATTAACTCTAATATGCAATCCATGCACTAAGGAGTGATAACAGAACATTCCTTATTTTTTATTTTCTACTTACCACTTCATATAGAATGTGCTAATAATAAAAAACTTTACTCGACCTTTGACCGAATGTGCTAATCTCCTAGCGAGACCTTTTCTACCTCCGGGTCACACCGCCTAATGATTTAATCAACGTTTCATAACTATCTATATGAAAAATTATGAAACTTCCAATAACTATTTCCGAAACCCTCTACTATGTTATGAACAAACGGTAATGCTTATCACAAATCCCGTCCTTATTCCGGTGTAAGTCTGGGATTGAGTGCCACATGTGAAGCTCCCGTTGTCTTACAAACGGTCCACTCTTTAAAGTTGACACTCAACTCAACGGCGGCCCCTGACGAAGCCCTACCGCGGTAAGGGACAACTAGTAATATCATAATTACTGCTCCAGGTATATACTACTATACTGAACCCCAGTAACTACTGTACTCATTTGTCCAGAACGTGGAGCAATTACTCTCGTCTATCACTGACATGTAAAACTCTCAGATATACATTAACCGACCCAAATTTGGCATTTCGAGATTTCAACCGATGATCCTCTCCTAAACGGATCTGTGTCAGTATAATTTTTCGGGAGTCAAACTTTTATATTTTCGATATTCAAGTTTCAGTTTGAGGAATTTCACAATTTGATGGGAAACGGTGGAGAATTCGACAAACTTTGACAAATTTGATAAATGTAGTTACACAATTTCAGCTGATGATCCTCGGTTCATCTCCTAAACGGGTGCGTGTCGGTGTAATTTTCGGGAGTTAAACTTTTATATTATCGATATTCAAGTTTCAGTTGAGGAATTCCACAATTCGATGAGAAACAGAGGAGAATTTGACAAACTTAGATTGTTTCACACGTGAAGTTAATGGCAGATTTTTGTTCACTTTGACTTTAGAAAACAAAATAGGAGAAGGCGACCGCATAGGAAAAACGAAGGATGGGAAGACCCCATCAAGCTGTAACACGTGGCTTGGGCCCATGTTATCTTTTTTGTCTCTCTTGTCCAGCTTGATGGGGTCTTCCTATCTTTCATTTTCTCATGTGGTCTTTTTTTTCTTTTTCTCAAAGTCAAAGTGAATAGAAATCTACTATTAATTTCACACGAGTCTATATGAGAAATCTGCCCTTAGGTGCGATAGGGAAAATTATCTACCGCACCTAAGATATCCGAGCTATAGAAGTAGTATTGTCTACACACAACTAGAGTATCTGAAGAAACATCATCTAATGTGACTGCTATCCTATGGATTACACCAGCCACTGCACTCCGTAGAGCAATGGACACATGTTCTCACCGACCTTCATGACGCCCTCACGAGGCCTTACGCAAACTCTATTACGCAGCCGGGCCACCTCCTCGGGAGCGCGACTCGTCGAAAACAACCAGTATCAAGGGAAATTTGTTTTCCAGAAACTTTCCACATTCTTCATTTTTCAGCTTTCAATAGTTTTTGAGGATGTGCGGGAAAGAAAAGGTTAGCATCTCTCATGATGATTGATATATGTCAGATTTTCTATACGTTTAGTTTTGTGAAAAAGATATATTTTAGGGATTTGCTTTTTCCACCACAACACTGGAAATTCATCGACCCTAAACTAGTCTCGGCGCTGGGGTTTGGGGTTAAATGTGGGGGAAATAGTTAAAAGTGTGGTGGAAATAACAATTCCCATATTTTAAACACATTAGCTTATTCATGCATTAGTCTAAAACGTAAATTAATAAAAAAAAAGACCAATTTCATACAACTTACCTTCACTTTCATAAGATACTTCTTTTTTACTGAATTTCTTTAAACTCAGAGTTTAATGTAGTGATATCACTAATGCATAATTACTAGATGGGGACATACATATTTTCAATGGAATGGCTCGTTACTCAAAGTCTGTTCCATCCAAAGGTGCTTCTTCTCAAAGGTCACATGAACGTTGGCAATATTCCACGAAGAGGCAACATACATCTCCAACTTTGGAGAGCTATGCTGCGGTTCAAAGGGAACTATCAATTAAATTCGGATTCGTTGTAAAAAGTCTATCAAAATTCAGTGGTTTATGAGAACCTTCTGCACTTAAAGTTTCTCCGCTATAAATTAAAACATCCTTTGAGAGTAGACCTTAAAATCTATACAAGGATCATTTGTACAAATGGCCACACCCTAAATACCCAGTATTAATAGTAATCCTTTGGCTGAAAATATTCTATTTATTATATTAAAATTTTTTTCAATGCCAAGGTAAGCACGTAATTTTCTAAACTGGATATCCTACACTAATGGAGCATTCTCACCGTTCCGTGAGGATGATTTCCTAAGAAGATATTCCCATTTATTATTAAACATATATAAACAAATTTTCAAATAAATAAAGAGAATATTTCAAAGAAATTTAAAATCGAGGCTGGTTCTTCTTTTACCTACGATTTAAGCAAGTGAGCTATTTTGTTTGTAAAGTTTCCTGTTAAAATTTGACGATCTATAAATCTTGAAAACAAGCAGCTTGGAAAATCTGGTTTGTTCTTCAATATAACGTTCAACAAGAGTAAGGTCTGGAATAAGCCGGTCCTTTGTTGTTGTTGTTGATTATTTTTCTTCTTCTCATCTCCTGCAAAAAGAGTAGCGTGGAACCCTTGAAATAAATGCAATTTTAAAGTACTCTTCTAAGAAATAAATCTCCTCCTATGTTGGTGGTCGCAACTGTCAGGTCTCATTCTATCCCCGTCTTATTCTTTGTCAATGTAGATGGAAAATTCCCATGTTAATAAAATAATCGTGGCCGTTGATTTCCTCTCGTCCGGGTCATGTGGTAGCAAAAGCTCCAGCATAAAATTAATTAATTAGAAGAAGGGTGTGAACCGTGAACATAAAAACTAGAGCTTTGTCCGCATTGAACTGATGCCCAAAGGGAGTAGGACGTGGAGGACAAAGGAAAAGAGAAAAACATGTATAGATTATCATTTTCCATATTGGTCGAATCAATAATGCAGAAAGAAAGCGTCTGAAAAGGGCTCATGGTTTCCCAGATGGTGTCCATTTGTTAACTGATCAAAGTGCAAACCGAGAAGGCTGGATGCATGAACAATTCACACGTTTGACAAATTTCCTCAGTAGTCTTGCAGGACAAAATTAAATTGAGTAAGAATGAACAATATGCAATAGAAAAAAAAAGTTGTGTGCGTTTTGATCGTACAATTCATATGCAAGATATTCACGGTTCATGAAAATCACATACAGAAATTGCGAGCGCGAGTCTTAGAACATATAGTAAGCATTACCGCTAATGAGAAAGGTTGCGTGGTTAGAATATAAAAATAAAAATAAAAATAAAAATAAAAATAAAAATAAAATTCTAATTACACAACCTTGTAAAAATAAATAAATAAAAGATCTATTATAGAGAGCTCTTATAGCTAATCTCATTAGCTGCAACAACTTCAATTGTCCTGATAACTTCTTCCCAAAGCATTCTGCCCTAGTGAGAGGGCTTTATATCGAAGAGTCTGCTTGACTCTTCTACACATATATAATAAATAAGATTGTACGACATGGAAGTGGGATTTTCCATGCGAATGGCGAGTCCTGTTCACCGCAGTTAGCCATGTGTATACGAGAAGGAAACGTAATGCGCAATAGACTCGGGACTATGCTACAAAGTTAACCCAAACGTAGAGTCAACCAATAGTTTACCTCGAGAATACGCTGCTGATGACTATCGACAAGTAAAAAGCTCCAAGCAGAGGGAAGAGTCTTAAACGGAGTCTCAAAGAAGACCCAGGCGTTGAAATAGCAAGGATAAGTAGGGGAGCCCCGGGGGTTCGCAATTTCAATTTTCAAATATCGAGACACGATGGCCCTGACTTTTGAGTGGGGCCCGTGGCAACTATCTTACTATGCACCTTCCCGACTCCTGCACAGTATTCCTCGTGTGACCGAGGCCCGGCTATGAGCTGGACCTTGAAGTCCTTGGAAGATGAAGGCCTAGAACGTACTTTATTCCCCCGACTTAGACTTTGTTTTAAGTTCGATGGAGAAGATGGCGACCGCGTGTGATAACGAGAAGGAGAGAACCCTATCAAGCCGTACAAAGAAAATATTTATGGGGTTTATGGATTTATGGTAAAATGGGGCTAAGCCCCAGTAGTATCGATAAGAGGAATCTTTTCAGTTCAATGTCATCTTTTCTTTGATGTATTACTGCAAGTAGTACCCCGAGTGGTACCCTTTTGAAGCAACTGTCAGTTATGGAGATTTCAGTTGCGCACCATCCTTATGGGATTGTTTAAAAAGTTACAATAGGCAAGAGACATTATCTACATTCTTACATAGGTTGATTCCATGATGCTCTGCAGATCCTTTGTAAGCGTGGTAATGCAACACTCTTGAAACTAAATCATGAAGGCCACTGGCAGTTTAGTTAGCTTCGAAGTTTTTCTCACTTCTTAGCATGTAGAGTTCAATTTCTCCCTGGATACTATAGTAGAGGATGATCGTAAAAGAATGGTGTACTTTGTCTATTCCTTTACTACAGTTTTTGTTTTCTCGTGCCGAGATTTCTCGTACTTTTAATCTTGGGGCTGCGCACTTTTTCTACCTTCCTTTTCTTTTGTGTGTCTCATATGTTCCTTGCATATATTAGAAATGGGATGTCCATTGCATTTTAGGTGTTCATAAAACTTAAATCTGTAGCCCTTTGGCTTTATCTCTTAATCTACGTACTGTAATGTCAAAATGAAGAAAATTGGGGTAACAGCCTTTCGACCAGAAACATATGCATTTGATTCCATAAATCCATAATATGCATTTCTTTTAAAATGTGTCTGTCAATACAATAATTCTCCTCTCATTGTGATGTTATGCACCGCACAATTTCCATCCCATGTGAACCCATATATGAATTGGACAAGGCAAATCAAGACCCTACGCATAACTAATTATCCAGAAGGCCGATGGAGTACCGTGCAATCAAGACGATAAAAAGCATGCATTAAAGTACCTAGATCCTACCAGCACATAAATGGTCATCATGTCTTTTGCATTCTCATCCAATTCTCTTATATTGGATGAGTTGCTTGCTTAATGTACTAGAAAAATTGGTGGGTAGAGTTTGGACCAAAGAAGTGTTTGGCTCAAATATTTTCGTTATCCAGAAACGTCAACAATATTCTGCTTGGAAGCCTTCATTTCCCATAAACCAGTTACTTTGAATCTTTTGAATCTTCATGAAGTCAACAAGTGATGAAGTTATGAAATACATTAAATACAAAGCAATGAAGTAACTATACAACTAAAGGTTAACGTATTAAGTTCATACTTTAACACTTAATAATATCTTACAACACTCACCAAATCCTAAGAAAGGATGGATATCATTCAATCCGTTAGCTTGTGGTCCAACATAAACCCATCAAGTTGGGATTGGCCAGAACTTCATTTCCAACTATTTACAATGACCAATAGGTGGAATCATGAATTCGCATGCTATGTGCTTCCCGAGCTCTATTGCCTATCCTCCATATGGAAAAGAATACTCATCTTCCTAAAGTGACATTGACGGGTCCTGTGAAAAGAAAAGCACATATTTAAGCAAAGCTTGGCTTGGGACTCATTTAACGGGGTATCTCAAATGTAGCCTACGTTGATGAAAACAAAAACCACCGAGGACTTTTCATAAAGACAAGAAAATGATGAATAATTAGGTCTATAGAACCACACGTTACGTTTGGGTAAAACTGGCATTCCCATCCTTCGCCTTACACACTATACAGAGAACTCAAGTCAAGCCAAGCCAAGCCAGCCAAAGCTCCTCAAGTACGGCGCTGGCAAGGCTTAGACAATAACTGGACACACAAACACCGGTTCAGTATACGAGCAACACGAAATTCGTACAAGCGAAGCACCGGAAGATCTCATCCAACGGTCTGAGATCTGAATCGAGGTAGATTCTTACGAATCTTATGCCTGTAGATATGTTTAAACTGGGGCCAGAAAGGCAGACAGATGCCATCTCACGGTTGAGAATGAAGATGCCGTAAGAGTTATTCTCCTTCCGGAATGTCTGAATATAGGACCTACAACATGTTTCAAATTGTTTGTCGCTTTAGTAACTCGGGGGAGTACAAGAGAGAACATACTTTGGCCATATCAACTACAGAGATGTAACATTCGCCTATTCCTGATGCTGGTAATTTTAAATAAGGCGGATTGGCTTGCTACAACCTATTGGTGATAATGAGTATAAAGGGCATCTCAATTTTTTAATTTTTTTTCTACGCGGTCTTCCTTTCTTTTTATTTTTTTAAATGGCAGAAAAGCCATTCAGGAAAAGGTTTGAGTGAGTCAATCAACAATACGAACAAAAAGAAATGGAAAAACAAAAAAGGTCAACAAATGATCCCCAACGTCAGCCAAGTGAGAATTCTTCGTGCAGCAGATGTTTATGACAAACATGTGGTCAGCGCTGGAGATCTAGAAAAAACCAAAGTCAGCCACAGCCATGATATAATGTTATATACAGTAGTTAGTTTAAGACAAGCATTTGGTCTGTGTTGAAAATCTTTTGGAAGCTGCACTCCATTTCCTTATCCTATGTTCATACATATAATCATCCTGACACAAACTCAATCTCATTTTAATTCCAGGTTACGCTTTGGAAAACAATTAAGGGTTTTGAATCACTTCGCTCGTAACGGACCATCACATAGCATGACGGTACAAATTTGTACGGACGGTAGTGTGTGTTGAAAATCTTTTGGAAGCTGCACTCCATTTCCTTATCCTATATTCATACATATAATCATCCTGACACAAACTCAATCTCATTTTAATTCCAGGTTACGCTTTGGAAAACTATTAAGGATTTAATTCATTCGCTCGTAACGGACCATCACATAGCATGACGGTACAAATTTGTACGGACGGTAGTGTTCGTAATATTTTATGATATACGATTTGGTTTAATATTTAATATTAATTATTCAATCCAGTTCGTTTTAGCTTATGTAAACGTATCTACGCTCCATGTAAATAAAGTATTGTCTTAATGGAATGTCCAGTTAACTTTTACTGCGATCATTCCTTTCCCATAACGATTCCGTATTCATTTGGATTGACACCCTGTAATGTTGGTCACAAGAAACTAGAACACACGATAGGCTCCTTTGTGTATTGGGGTCTTAGCCTCCTTTTTACCCCGTTTGTCTCTCCCTTGTACTGGTCGATGGGGTCTTCCCATCGACCAGTACAAGGGTTCGCCTCTTTCCATTTTGTGTCAAAGAGAGTGGAAATAAACAAAGGATGTCGGCTTTGAACTCTCCCAATAACCTTAACACGTTAGATCAAAACTATGTTTGAGGCCGTTTATGGTCATGGTGGTGATTAACGGATAGTTTTAAAATTCGAAAAGAGAGAAACATTATATGACATGTCATGTTTAGAAACTAATTGGAACTATACTCACGCGACTCAGATGGTGCAAGACCAAAAAGAAAAAGAGAAAATCTATCGTACCGTATTATTGTAGGATAGGATTATAGTCCTCTCATAGTTTTGCTAGTGCTATATTTTTTTCTCAAATTTATCAATTTTGAGATTGATTTACATTTTATACAATAACATGGACAAATTGTGGTATGATTTGTTGATCATCTCCAATTTACTCTCCTCGAATACAATCTTAAAAAGTGTGAATCTAAAGGATGAATGGGTAAAAAACACCTTCCCTCGTGGTATTTGCTTTAACATCCCCTTTGGGGATAACCCATAGAGGGCCCTCGTTAGCTGCCAGTAGGGTGTTCTGACGATCTTGCAAGAAGACAGTTGCTGAGATTGAATTCCGCGGACCAGTCTGTCCTGTAGCGACTGTGCCTGGACTTCAATCCAAGTAAACTTAGAAAACTTTTCTTTAGGGGCGGAGTGTGGGAGAAAAACAGCTTGACGGGACGGAGCACAGCAGAGGACGCCGTGGGACAACTGGCCCGCCGCTCTTTGCTCGAGCGGGGAAGGAACGGTAGGGAAAGGGAAGGGAAGGAAGAGTTTGTTTAGCGCGCTCGTTCTTGCGTTTGGAGTTTTTTGATTCGGGCTATGGCCGACGTCCCTCATTAACATCTCTCTTACCCAGAGGAGAGCACTTACTTGCGGATCGGAGCCCTAGCCCGGGCTAAAGCTTCTCCTGCTTCTTCATTGTCTTCCTCCTCTTCCGCTCGTTGGTGTGTTCTGGCAGAGTCGCGTCCTCTAGGATTAGCTAGATAGCTAGAAGCTGATCACATCGTTGGACAGTTATATTTGGACGCGGGGGAAAGGATTGAGGTAGTAGTAGCCGTTGAGTCGCGGTCAATGCGATTGAACGAAGGAACGAGCTGAAGTGGTGGAGTAAGTAAGCTGCAATCACTAGTCGTTCGAGAGTTTTTGAGCTTTGAAAAGAAGGAAGGAAGAGACTGGTTCTGGCGTTGTGGCAATGAGGAGCGGAAGGAGGAATGTAATGGGGTTGTCAGGGTGGGAGGTGTAGGGAGGGATAGGGGGATGGACAGAGTGGTCGATCGGAGGAGCTGCTCATCCTGAGGAGAAGAGGCTTCGGTGGTGGTCGAAGGAAAGCGGGCCCGATTTGGAGGAGTGTGGATGTGTAAAGTACTTGGCGACAAACAAAAAGTAGCTTCGATCTGTTTCTTCACCCGGTGCCTTTCCCAATTCAAGAACGGATTTGTCAGTCAAGGTGTTCGTCGCAGAAGCCGAGTCTCTCAGTCATGGGGGACTTCAATGTCGTGCTGCTTGTCATCTGCATAATTGTCTGTATAGTGACATTCATTTTTAACACCTACATTCTTATCAACTATCAACATCCCGATGATTCGAATCAAGCGTATTTTCCGAAATTCGTGGTTGTCCTCGGGCTGTCAGTGGCTGAGATCTCCATACTGATGCTTCCGGCCGATGTTGCCAACCGTCGTGCATGCCAACATGCTATCTATAATGGTTCGTGTAATTACACGTTACCGATGAAACAGCTTTGGTATGCTATCTACATCATCAATGTGATCCTCGTCTTCTTCGTCATACCTTTCTCGATATTCTACTACGAAGGTGATCAGGAGAAGTAAGTTCGCGAGGCATCCTATCTCAGCGCCTTGTTTGAATAGTCTAATGTGCCGCTTTGCGACAATCGAAATGTGGCAAAGTGTCCTTTCTGTCTCATGATTTGAGCCGTTTCTGGAGAAAAAGCCTGCGTCAGGAGAAGGCGTTAGGCATGCCGCAGAGACGGTGGGACTCCTGTACGCGTTAAGCTGCGTCGTATAGTTAACTCATTGGCTTCCTTCTAGCAGAACAGTATTCTTTGACAGCAATCTGCTGTGGCAGGCGTTGGCAGACTGAACTAGTGTTGCCTCGAACTGTGTGGGGTCCTCCTACAGTAGAAGGTTGTGTTATTGCTCGTGTGTCCAATATAGCATCGAGCAGTTATATCTGTATGCGTTTGTAACACCGGAGATTCACACCACCTTAATCGGTGGACATATGGTCTGCGCTAAATCTTCTTGCTTTGTGGCCAACAGGACATGGACACAGCGGGCATTCAGTGCGTTCCTGTGGTGCCTTGCCACAGCTGTTGTTATCGGCCTCGTCCTCGGAATCTTATATGGTAGGCCCTTGTCTACTCCTCGAGGTGTCCATTTTGTCCCTTCGTTGCTAGGATGTAGATGGTGAACAATGTGGCATACTCACTGGTTGTTTACGCCCGACTCTTATAATTTCCTACGGTCGGAAAGAGTTCAAATCGATCTCCAATTTAAATTTTGATCATCGAAGTGTTTGTTGGGAGTCAATCCTTTCCTTTGAAGTGTTGGGTGCACTTTTACATCCACCAGCTTTTATACACGGATTGTGTAATGTCACAGGGCCAAATCGCCTTGTTAGTCTCTTCGTTTGTACTCACTCGAGCTCCATGCGTATTACACTTCTGTCACAATTTCGCTAGGAGGTTGTTGCTTGTATTTTGCTATATCTAGTCCAGTTCCCTTTTAGCTTGTTTCTTGATATCTGGACCTGACACGGCAGCTCTCAAAATTGATGTTGTTTATGACTGTTTGGCAGCTGAGAATATGGAAGCAGTGATTTGAATTGAGTAACTTAGAAGCGAGTGCCGGAATCGACCTCTAATTTAAGCCTATGTTGATCTCTGGAATGGTTGCAGGTCTTGTCGGCAAGGTCGACTTCACCGTCCGAAGACTGCAATCCAATACTGTCGCCTTTACCACCGACTTCAGTCAACTTTCAGCTACGAGACCCTGTCTCCCGCCTCTAAGGAGCTCTGACAATCCAAATCAGGTTTGCTCTCTTTTCCATGTTGTTGCGAACCTGGTGGGACAATCTTTTTGTTGCACACATTCTTTCGTCATCAGATTTATTAATTCTGTCTTCCACTTTCCCATGGTATGTTGAAGGAAAGATTCTCCCTTAAGAAAGAAATGCGTAGTTTCTCTAAAGTTTCTGTTCACATTCATGTGTTCTGCGTATCTAGTGTGCTGCGTACCTGGCCAGTAAAGACTCAGTCGCTCAGTGGACGATGCGGACTTCTTTCCCGCAATACGTGATTGCGCTTTCAACAATCATCGGTTCATTTTTCTTCGCGGTATGGCTCTAGACTTACTTTACATATAGCTAGGGCTGTTTATGTCCAATTACTAACACTGTTATGATGCAAACGCTGTGTTTCTTGAGCACGCGTTTGCATCATAACGCTTCTTTGATGTACTGAGCTCGCACTAACCCTTGCCGGCAGCTACGGGTGTATGACACCAGTACAGGATTAGGTAATAATCAAAGTCACCATGATGCTGACCCCTGTCTGCAGGTATACGCATGCTCATCCCTCTACATAATCCACACTTCTGAGGAATTCTACTTACTGCCAAATGTTGGAGTCAGTCAAGGCAGACGTGGGTATGGAACCGGGACAATGGCTTCTGGATTCCACTACTCAATATGGCTAGGGCAGCTTCTCTAGCTAGCACCATGGTTGATCCGTATTGACGATACAAAGCATTAGGGATCATAACTTTCTGTTTGCGTCCTATCCTCCTACTCATGTGAAACTGTAGCATCCTCATCACTGTGCTGTTATTTGTCACTCAACGATAGTCAAACCTCGGAGTACTTCTCTTGCCTGTTGCTTGACCTTGGTATGCACTACCACTTACGTACATGTGCACGTGTTACCAGTTCTTTGGTGGAGTTGGAATTGCCTGCTTGCCCCTTAGTCTGGTTTTCGCTTGGATTCGAAGACCCAAGACAATCATCACGCGTGCTCAGTACATCAAAGAAGCAACAGAACTTGGCAAGCGTGCCAAGGAGATCCGCGAAGTTGCTTTGGCGCTGCAGCGGGAAGAAAGAGCCGGTAGCAAAGGTCGCAAGTGGAAGAAAAATGTGAAGAAAGTACAGCAGGTGGGAATTCTTCTGGACTCTTTGATCCTCTCGGTCCATCAAGGACTTGCTATCGTTCAGTTTCCTCGTGAGCGATTTGTAACTACACGTAAGTGTAATTTGATCGGATATTACTCTATCGGAATTGCTTGCTTTGCGGGGTAAGAGGCTGGAGGTAGTCTGGTGATGCATCTGTTTCTCACACCATCATAGTCGTTTCTTATGACAGGAGTTAGTGTACCTAGAACAAGACCAGGAGGCACTTGAAGAGGTGTATCCTCAAGGAGAAAAGGTATGTTGTACCTTAGGTTTTATCTCCCTGGAAGTGCATCGTATTGCTTGAAGTGGAGTATGTTACCACTTTCATGGATTGCCAACTGGAAAAGGAGTACCCGTCTTCCTCGGCAGAGATGTGTTGGCAAATTACTTCTACAATTACATCTACAATTAACTGTAGTTTCTAAAAATATTCGGTTTTATAGTATCCAAATAACGTAGATCTTTCGTTCGTATATCTCAACATCGATTGTTTAAAAACTTAGCCTATTGTAAGCCGAATATTTCAGATAATTAATGTATGATAGTATGACTCGTAGGTGTTACTTGTACTGAATTTGACTAGAATTGATAACCCAAGCAATTTACGATCGTTACTTTTTGGCAATATTAGATTTGTTATATAATTAAAAAGGCAGTCTATTTACAGTTTAGTACCAACTTTTCAGAAACACGCTTTAGGCGTCTTCTGCAGGGGAACGACTAAGATGATCTTGATATGAGGACATGTCACCATCACTTTACAGCGATTGATAGTCGATGTTGTAATAACCATGAGACAATTTCATGTGGGAACATATAGCTTTCGTTATATACCAATCAAGTGTCTTTCGAATTCGTGTGTTCTGTCGAACAGGCAGAGACTTCGTGGGCCCTTACTGTCCTCGGCTACTTGGGGAGACTTTTCTTCGGACTCATTGGGTAAGACAGCAGGGCATAATAGGCTGGCTTGAGAATGAAACCGTGGAAATGGAATAGTATTGACACAAAGAATGAAGCTCATTTATCGTCATCTTGGTAGTTTGTTGTATGACTATTTAATATACTCTGTAGATGGTTTAGGAAGTTTATGAAGGAATTTTTGTGTACAATTTTATCTTAGTTACCATACCCCATGTACGTCTTGTAGGCAGCTCAGTTCAGTAGTTTTTATCCTGGAGCTCCTAACTTCTTCTAGCTGTTGGTTGAACTAGACCATTGTTAGAGCCTGTGACTGATATGTGTTATTTGGCAGGTTGGCTGTCACGGTCGTTTGGATTGTACATATAATTATCTACATGTTGGTGAAACCCCCTCTGCACCCGTTCCTGAACTCCTTCTTCATTAAACTGGACAACGCGTGGGGTAAGTGATTTGATCCATTGGTAATGTAGTGACGCATTTTGCAGCACGGTATCCAACTGGGCCAAGATGTGGTCATGTTGATGTGAAGGTCACGCGTGAGTAGAAGACAGGGATTTCTATTTGACTATTTTATATAGGCACTTCAGGCGCAGTGCTTATAGTCTTGGATTCTAAACTGAGCATGTTATGTTGTGCCCTTACTGTGTATAGTTGTTTACCTTCGCGATAGAGGGATGGGCCTAGTACCCTTCAAGGAAGGGTCCTAATTTTGAAGTTATTCCGTCTTCAGGATTGCTGGGAACATCAGCGTTCGCGTTCTTTTGCTTGTACTTGATCCTTGCCGTCATATCCGGAGAAATGCATGTTGGTCTTAACTTCGTCATCATTACTATTCATCCCATGAAGTAAGTATCGTTGATCATGAGTTCCGAATCTTAAGGTCCCCCTTTCTGATGTTTCTTCTGTAGAAGATAGGATTGTGTTTGATCAGCATCCAACACACAAGGCATACCCGAGTGGTTGCACTTGTGCTGCTACATAAGGATTTTACTGATCTCTTTTTTCTGGTTGCACGGATATACAGATGGGGCGCTACCCTGATGAACTCCTTCCTCTTCAACGTGGGATTGATTCTCCTCTGCTCTATCAGGTTGGGTTGTAATCATGATATAATTGACATTTACATTGCTGAAAGTACTTCACGCATCCTCACTGTAGGCTCATCACGTTCTATAAGCATTGTAGAATTTTGTAAGTTCCGCTGATACAACTGTTTGATCATCGGTGTTTGGGTGCTTCTGTCGTGCTGCAGTGTGATCCAGTTCTGCGCCAAGGCATTTGCACTGTATGCTCAAGCTACTGCAGTGCAAGAAATTTTCGGCAACACCCTCGAAAACCTCCGTGGAATCAAGTACCTCTTCAGGTGGGTATAAAGACGCAGTAGGTTTTTATCTCGCATGTCTCGCCACACTCTGGATTCCCCTATCTGCCTACCATATAAGGAACCATGCATACTCACCTCCGTATGTAATTGAATTGATAGTTATGGCGATCTTTACTGGGTTACCAACATATGTCACAGTGAGAGTCAGTCATGTCAGACGTGGGTATGGAACGGGGTTCTTCTATACAAGGGACTCTGTATTTCATTACGCAACATAATAAAGGAAGTAATCTCAATAAGGTGATATGTTGAGTGTTTGCAGGTTCAACATTTTCCAGATAGCGTTCGTGGTCTTTGCTCTGCTGACAACCATCTACTACTTGACTTTTGTAAGTCCCTCTGCTCATAACGTCGCAGTTGCTATTACAGGTCTGCTTTCAAGGCACGAAGCTTCCAGCTTCGTCACTTGATAGAAATTGTTAGTTACTCTTAAGGCTTTTGATTTATTGGAACTATGTTTCTGCCGTTCTGACGTTCTTGGGACTCGTGCCCCACTTTGGAGGCCCACATCTAAAGACTATTCAGTAAAAGATGGATGAGCTTGTCAGGATGTGACGAAAGGTGTCGGTTCATCAAGTTCAGGCTTTGCTTTTCATCCCGCCGCATTGGTCCTGACCGCGAGTATTTTATATCTACAGGGTTTCAGGAAAAAGCAAAGAAGAGGCAAATTTCAGCTTGTGTGATTTACGACTACTTGTCTGTGTGTATTTTTGTACATGGCTCGTTTTTTCATCGCTTCGCCGACCTGCCATATGCACCTTATTACTGTGTGAATCGTGCCCCACACAAAGTAGCGTGCCCTGCTATTGGACTGGGCTGTATTGTTGTTATACGAGGAATGTTGATCTAGAAACAGGTGATATTTCAGTGACGTAGGAAATTTCTCATTTCAGGCTGGCTTACAATAGTGATAAGATTTACTTGGGGCATTTGCTAATATATGCCAACTACGATTTTCTAGCTTGTAGGTTGCACAGTTGAGAAGGGTGATCGCTATTATCTACCCCTCAACACTCAACAAGGGCATGCTAGCTCGCATACCCTGATCAATTCTTTGCCGGATGGGGTTTCTTCACCAGTGTCATTGAAGAGACTCATTATAAGTGAACAAACTAAACTCTCTATCTTTTGATCTCCCACAAAACATTTCATGGTGACAAATTTAACCCGATTGTAGGCAGTGTACTTAACTTGAATCCACGTGTATTTTAAGTGCTCCACCACATTTCTGGTCGAGAAGTGCTCTCTGTATTGCTGTGGTTACCATTACACACTCTTAACACAGCTTGGACTTTTTGCTGAGTAGTTGTGAATCACAAATCTGATATTCATGTTCAGTTATTAGTTGTCCAGGTATCTGTCGAACGAGACACTGAATGTGATTAGGAGCGGATATAGTGACGTAACAGTAGAATTGCATTGTCTCTAGGAACTATCTGAGATATTTTGTAAGGACAGTACGATGAAACCAACCCGTTGGATCGGTCATGTTAGGAATTAGGTAGTTACCGCCGAACTTGCAAGTCAGTTGCTTTATCATGCGTATATCACAGATTTCCATAGTTGGATTGCGTCCTTCTGTAGACGAAATTCGCTACTCCTTGCATCGATTGGATGGATCTGACCACAGTTAGCGCATTCAATGTTGAAACAGGACTAAGGGTGGTAGTGCTTTGGGCGGTTTGTATATCAACTGCCCATTGAACTGTACCGGAGGCTATTGGGGGCAACTAGCAGTTGTGCAGACCTTTTCTGACTCGGGTCATTTGATCTACAGGCTAAAGGCTTAAATTATGGTCATCTCGTACGATCCATAGCTCACAGCTAAGGTGGTCTCACAGCTCTAAAAGTATTCACAATCTTGGTGACAGCGCTGGTAGACATTTTCTGACCATGTGGTTGAAGTGCGCCGAGGCTTCACAATGTAGACTGTTCTTATCATGCTCCTGTCCTGTTTTAAAGCGGCAGGAAAGAGCTAGTCCAATAGACCCTTCGTGATCTGAACGACCTTGCACGATGGGAAACATGAGATGGTGGGAGGGTGGAACAGAAAAGAGATCACTAATCATCATGGTGGAGGGTAGAACAAAGAAGAGATCACTAATCATCATGGTGGAGGCAAACAAATGGTACACTCTTGCTTAAGAGCATTGGGTGGCTTTTTAAGAGGAATATGTCAGCATTATACTTTAGCTTACATCATGGGATATCAAGGAGTCCATTTGATTATGACAATGTAGGATATTGAGTTAGGCGGGAGAGTTTAGTAGAGTAGCATGAACGTCATACTTATTTGTTTATGATGAGTCTTATGATAAGATTATCTTTTTCCAATGTTCTTTACATCCTATAGTAGTACAAGTTTACGATCAAAGGTTTTAGATTGTTTGTTTGAGCAATTTTTATGTTTTGATAGGTCATTTTTTACACAAGCATTGTGCATCACTCCTCGTCTTTCTTTAGGATGGTCAAGGATGGTTTATGAATACATTGGAGATTGCTTTCAAGCATCCAAGAGATCCTTCTAGTGGTTTCACCGAGTTGTTTCAGGTGGTTGCAATAGTAGCGAGAGGAGACATTCCTAAGTTGGGTAGTCGGGTGTTAAGTGCTTGTCAACTTTTAACGATGGAGAAAGACATGGGATGCATTAGACAATTTGCTATTGGAGAGATCTTTTTGCATTTGGTCAGTCATACCATTGTCTTTCATCATTGTTCTCACTTTCGACAACATCTCAATGCACATTAGTTTGGAGTAGTTACACCTAAAGGATCTGAAGCTATATCTCTAAGCATTAAGGCACTCCTAGATATCCATCCGGAGTTGGTCGTCCTACAGGTGGATGTTGAGAACGCTTTTAATAGCGTCTCACGAGCATCTATCTTTAGAGAGCTTAGTGAGGCAAGTGGATTCTTGGCGAGTCTTATTCCTTTTGTGCGTTCTTTTTATGGCTCTCGTGCTTTTGGCTTTACTACCAACACGGTTGTTCATAGGAGGGAGTCACCGTCTTGGAGTAAGCTATTGGTATACATCAAGGAGATCCTTTAGGGGGACTCTTATTTGACATGACTCACTTTAGAGCTCTCTTATCTACTATTTTGGCCATGCTTGGTTGTGTATTTCTCTCCTTGGTAGATGATACACACATCGTGTGCCATGTAGATCATATTAGGCAAGCCTTTGATCACTTGAATACCGAGTTACATCTAGTGGGCTTGAGAGTCAAGGTGTCAAAGTGCAAGGCATGGTCCCCTTTAGGTATCTCTCCCCACCTTGAGCTTCCAAAGGAATGTATCACATCTACAGATGGACTATGCATTCTTGGAGTGCCCGTAAGATCTGAGGATTTTGTCACTCTTTTCTTAGACGTTGCCCTTGCAAATGATGTTCTCCATGTGGATGATCTTCCGTTACTAGGAGATCCGCAAGTGGTATTTGGTATACTCTCCTCTAGTATTGCTCGTCGACCTTCCTACCTTAAAATCCTTGGATCTTACGGGCACTCCAAGAACACATACATACAGTTCCTCCTCCTTGTCCTTCCTATCACATCTAAGAGCCTTTGATAGGAAGATTATGGAGTCTTTGGTATTGGACCAAGGACATTTGAGTGTGTGATAGGGGATTTGGCACATAGATAGATAACTCTGCTGATCTAGTGTGGAGGGGTTGGCTTGCTATCTATGGAGGAGACGACACCTATAACATTTTTGGGTAGTTGTGCTCTCTCGATACCCCTACTTTCCTCTCATTTTGTGGTTGTTGATAGGCCAATTTTTGGAAACTTATGTGATAGAGATGGAGGGGAGATCCTTTTCTCTCTAGATGTTATTGCGACAGATAAGAGATAGTCTATCTCCACTGGCATGAGAGGACTTTCCATCTTTTGCTTCACTATTGTCAGATTGGACTAGAGGTTTATAGTCTTCCTTGATGGAGCAACATTGCAAGCATATGCTACATTTTCTCCTAGTTGACTCGTCCATTCCTCAAGCTACTAGAGCACATCTTCGCTCTTGCTTTGGCAAGAGTGCAAGCTCTTGGATCCTAGCTTGACCGTGCATTAGGGCATTCCGACTTGCACCAATTACTTTCTTTACAATGATGAGGTTTTGCCTAGGTTTGGCCCACCCATCTGCATCTTCATTACTCACTTTTGAGTGTGCTTCTACACTAGATGCAACAATGGTCCATATGACATGATGTTCTTTTGGAGGACAAAGGATAACTACCCATGATGCTATTAGGGACATAGTGTATGCTATGGCATAAGAGAGGGGATACTTGGCTTGGAGGAACGTTCATATGCTTTGTAGATGATACGTGTTAGGGTAGACTTATACTTCGTCTAAGATGTTCAAGTGACAATAGTGGATGTCTTGGTTATGGACCCTATGCGGGATATAGTTTTGAAGGGAGTGATCACCCATCCTCCTAGATAGGCAGCAAGTGTAGCAATAGGTTGCAAAGTCGCCAAGTATAAGGGCATGCAGCAAGATTACCTCTTTTTTCCTCTAACCTTGGAGTTATAGAGAGTGATGGACACGACGTTTGACACATTTGTCAAGGAGTGCGCAAGAGCTTATCATGTTAGGTGCTAGGGGCTAGCACTCTCACTCTCATACTTTGTAGCATATTTTAGATAACGTGTGTCCAATGCTCTACAGATGGCAGTGGCTGGTGCAATCAATAGGAGAGCAATCACATACTACAACAATGCTGTATTGCTTGGGCCTAAAAGTTCCAGTTTTTTAAAACTAGTTTTTTTCTCAAAGATAAAAATGTTCCAATCATCCTTATTTTTAACAAATAGCCTAAATATGAAAATAAGATAGCATTTGACAGCTGATAACAATTTGATGAACCATCTATGATGGTTGATGACAAAGTATCATAAAAAAATAGGATCTTGGTGATAATTTGAATTACGCAAGTCCCATCTTGAATCAATTTATTGTCTCACAGGCCAATAAGCTTTCAACTTGGGTAATAGTTGCAAGGTTTTGACTCAAGTGAGAATTGCAAATTATGAGAGTGGTTTTTGAACCGAGTTTATAGATTGTGGTGATAAATCTTCATTAAATTTTTGAAGAATACGCTAATGTGGTACCTAGCAATTGCTAGCAAAAGAAATCAAGAGAGTGATGGGGAAGCAAATGTATGAGGAGAGGGAAAATGAACTTGACCGGGATGATTGGGGATTTAATTATGGTAGTTTCAACAAAATCTGGAAATAAAATGAAATAGAAGTGATTTCAAAGAAACATGGAATGATTTTGATGATTTTGAGTTGAAGATGGAGGATTAATTGCTATTCAAATGGTGGTCTTTTACTCATTCCTTGAGATATTTCCTCAAGAAATTTTTTTACAATAGGAGCACAATTTTGCTTGTAATTCATCTAGGATATAAATCTCGCTTCTTTTAGACAGCTGGTCCAAATGGACATTAAATCCTTTTTGCTTTGTTGGATTTGGTGAGAGAACATGATGATTTCAAAAAGAGAAATAATTGGAAGGCACAAACTCTTGTGTTGGTTCAATTGGCTGTCATTCTTGATAGATTTGGATACAACATGAATGGTGTGTGTGTGGCAAGAGGAAAAATCTTTGTGGAATTAGTTTTGGATCTACCACCAAGTATACATAGAGAATCATGACAGCCATTGTAGACCTTGTGAGTGAGGAAGTATCTTGGCCCAATAGAGAAGAGAGAACTAGAATCTCAAATTTTTTTGCAGCAAAAGGGTTTAAAGGATGCATAGGATTGGTGGATGGGAGTTTATTTCTCTTGGTCCAAAGACCCAAAGTGGATGGAGAAATTTATTATAATTGTAAGGATCATATTCAATCAACGGCCAAGTGGTATGCAATGATACCCAACAAATCATTCATTTCTTTGGAGGTGAGTGTTCATTGAGTGCCATAGCTTGTGAGATTTGGTCCATAAAGTGTCTTTGGCCTATGAAGTTTCCTTTTTTGAGAGAAGGGGAGCGTGAGATTTGGTCCACATGTACTTGTATGCATGAGTTCTGAATGGTGTGTTATTGCACTTGGTCACCGGGACATGTAGTATCTCTAGCCAAAAAAATTCCTTTGAGAGAAGGGAAGCATGAGATTTGGTCCATATGTTTACTTTTGTGTGTGAGTTTTGACTGGTGTGTTATTGTACTACATGGATGCTCAAGTCATATCATGACATGACTTGGATCAAGAAATCATCTCTATGGCAAGATATGAATCAAAGAAGTGCTAAATCATCATTTGAGTCACACCAATTTTTGCTTAGCAACTCATGATATGTGCCAATAGAGAGGAGACTAAAGAAGCTAGGATGTAGATGTGTATTGCATTCAATTGCCAGCCCGTGGGTTTTGGAATTCATATCATGCATTATGATGTGAATAAACAGTGCATATTTTGTCTTATGAATGTCTTGTGTGCTCATGTTGCTTCATGGTTCATTGGTGTACATTGGAAGTTGGTTTTGGTTTCTATTTGATGTTGATTCACACAAACATTGAAATGAAAATAGCTAAAAATTGCACTCAATATTGACTTGCAATAGAGCAATATACTTAGTTTCAGTTTGATGTCAATCCATGGGGACATTGAAATTGCTAAAACTTGCATTCAATCTTGACTTATAATAGAGCACATTTGTTGCAAGGTACTTGTGATTTAAGCAAGTAAAAGAAAAAAGGAAATAATAATTTCTATGTAGGAGAAGAAAAGAGATTGAGACCATAAGAAAGGAGTTGCTCTAAATAATCACTCTTTGAATCTTTGAAGAGAGGACAAAAATTTAACCTTGTGTAAATTTAAATGAGGAAATAATCTCTATGTATGGGAAAAGAAGAAAAGAGAGGAAAAAATTTGATCCCAAGGTAGAGAAGGAGAAAATTAGAGAACTAGTCAAAAGTAGAAAATAGGAGAGGCAAAAATCATGAGATTGCACTGATAGCAGTCAAGCCACACCCACTCTAGCTAAGAGAATCAAGGTGATGCTCGCCAGCCTCTGTCCACCATAGCCAGGAACTCGAAGGCTCAACATCAGAGAAGTGAGCTCTCTGGAGGCTGCACTTCAAAAGTATACCCCTTGGACTTGAGCTAGGTCTGAAACCCTAATGGTCCCACTGATGGCACACTCGATGGTGCAAAGTGATGGTGGGCCCCACAGTGAAGTCAATACCCTGAACACAAAATCTGACCGTCGGAAAGTAGTCTTTGAGAAATTGCTGAAATAACTCTAACTACTATCACTAGAACTCCAATGTCCGAGCAATCTAGATGCGATACTACAAATGGCATGACAACTATCATGCGCATATACATTGCTACACAACATACATCGCTATCAACATCATACACTATAGAAGCACAACTCATACATGAGTCATACATAGATTCTAAAGTGCCACAATTGCCCCCCCTAGCTGGTGGTTAGGTCACTCTAACTCCAAATAGCCATCTACTCTAAGTATATGGTATACCCTATAATGAGCAAAGATCAAGAGGCCGAGTGCTATCGAGCCCCATTGTTAGTCGCCTGTCTGCAATCTATACCATATAAAGAATGAACTAGCTATAGGTCAAGTACATCTAGGACATAACCATTGTCCTTGAGGAACCACCGTGAGGGGAGGAGTCATACATGCCATATGCCATCCTCTCAAACAGCTATCACACACTAACATAATAGTAGCTCCATCATAAGAGCCACATAACATACACCTCAAGCCTGCACGTACAAGTGCCAAGCTTGGGTCCATAGTGCCATCAATATTTGGGAGGTGGCATGGCGTACAATTGTGCACATGATCCTTCCAAACAACACCGTCACGTCCTTCTAACACAAAGACTCCAGATGGAAAAACCTCACACACTCTCAAGATAGTGTGGCTTGTTGAGACATCAAGTGCCGTCGGTGTTGTCTGCTGTAGATATACATAGTCTCATGGATGAAATTGATGGATCAAGGGTGTATAACCTCCTCCTCAAATGGTAGTATAGCGTAAAGTATCTCTATGTTGAGCAATCACCAAGTTCTCAAAGGCCATCGGCATCACTCTCCAAAAGATCTCTGTCCGTTGAGAACATGCGCTCATCCATACATTGGGGTCATCCAAGTCCAAAACTACAGTGGCATCTCAACGAATGGCTGTAGGTAAATCTGGATCTCATCCATAGAGTAGAAAATATAAAGAGAAGGATGCTAAGGAGGCTTGCCAACTGAACCGATAGCCCATAGCCAACCAAGGTAACTAGAGATCCCAATCTCCCAAGTGGCCTCTTTGCAAACCATACTTTTGCAATCCTCTCTTCACCGTCTGAACCACTCTCTCTGCTAAGCCATCTGCCTAAAGGTGATCTTGGGATGTAGTATGATGATCAATCAAAGCCTTGTCACACAAGACCTGAAACTCCTCCAAGAATTTTGTACCCTGATCAGTCAAAACCTCAGCTAGTGCACCAAAATAACTGAGAACTCGATCCAAGAACAAGTAAGTTGTCCTTCACTAGACTTGTCAGGAAGTACCACCAACTCAATCCACTTGGAGAAGTGCTCCACCATCACCAAAACATACCGATGATGTCTCACATTCAGCAGTAAAGGTCCAGCAAAGTCCAAACTCCAATGGTAACCCAATCCCATGATAGGTAATGGGTGTAACTGTGGCGTAGGAGCATTGAATGATGCTCTAACTTGGTCACAAACCACACATCTTGCAACAAACTGCTATCCCTTGGTCTGCATACCGCGCCACCAATAATGACTCTAGAGTAAGCTATATGTTGCTTTACTCCAAAATGTCCTAGCTCCTCATGAGCATGACAGACCAACTGTGGTCTTTGAGATGGAAGTGGCACTACTCACATTCTACCATCCTCCTATACATGCAAAAGGTGTCTGCCCTCCAATCTGAACCTTCTGGCTTGTTGAAGAACACGGTCTCTCTCCTTGGCCCCACCTGTGCCACCCACAACACCAGTGCAAAGATAGTCCATCACCAAGACATCATCATGAGTGTCTTGCTGAACTATACCAATATCTTCACTCTCTAGGTCTATGACCTCAATAACTCCTTCTATATGCATTGAGAGAGATACCACCAAAGCCTCTAAAAAAATACACAAGAAAGAAGATGCATGCCAACCTGGCACCATCTCCTCATCTGTCTCACCATGCCAATTTGCTCTGGTCTGATCTTGTTGGCTGGGACATGGGTTTCTACTCAACCCATTTGCATCACAATTCACCACTCTAGGTCTATGAACAACTGTGAAATCATACTCCTATAAAATCAGACCCCATCGTGCAAGCTTCCCTAAAAGCTTGTTGGACTCCATCAACCACTTCAGTGGCTGATGATCAGTGATGAGAGTGAAGGGGTTATCAAATAGGTAACATCGGAAATGTGCTATTGCCCAAACCATTGCCAAGCACTCTCCCTCATATGAACTATACTTTGCCTCTGCTGAATTTTTGGAGCGACTAGCATAGGCCACCACAAACTCCTTCCCCTCATCATCATGCAAGGTGAGCACCGCTCCAAGCCCCAACATACTCTAATCAGTATTAACCTGAAATGGTTGTCCTTTGATCGGTCTCCTCAAAATAGGAATAGATGTCAACCTCTCCTTGAGCTCTACAAAAGCTCTCTCCTGCTCATCTCCCCACCACCACTCTTGTGTAAGCTTGGTCAGCTTCGTCAAGGCCTTGGCAATGACACTAAATCCTCTAACATAGCGGCGATAGAAGTTTGCCAACCCAAGGAATGCTCGCACTCTGCTCACATCCGTAGGCCAAGGAATACGTGCAATAGCCTCCACCTTGGTCTGCTGAACACCAAGTCCTCTAGGGTAGATAGTGTAATCCAAATACTCAACCTGCTCGTGGAAGAACCTACACTTCCTAGGATGTAATTTTGAGTCCATGAGATCTTAACCTCTCAAACACCTCCAACAACTGTCTCTCATGCTCCTCCACAGTAGTGCTATAGACCAAAATGTCATCAATATAGCACCGAGCAAAATCCAATCCAGCTAGGATCCAATCCAGCTAGGATCCTATCCATGACCCTCTAGAACTCAACAGGAGCGTTCTTTAACCCAAACGGTAAGAACCTCCACTGGTATAACACATCCTTTCCATGAGGATCAATAGCCTAAAATGCTATCTTGGACTTATCTTCCTCCCTGATTGGCAACTGATGATATCCCGCCCAAAGATCCAAAGTACTGAAGACCTTTGCATGCCCAATTGCATCAAAAATCTCCTCCGGTGTAGGTATGGCATACGGATCAGCCTTGGTCTATTGGTTGATAGGACAATAATCTCCACACATCTGCCTATTTGTGTAGTTGCCATGCATATCTTTCTTGGTTGGCATCACTATCGCTGATATATACTCTCCATGTGAAATCTCCACCAAACTAGCCTCAAAAAGGTCCCTACTCCGGCTCTGAATCAATGTTCTCTCCATATCACTATATTGATAAGGACGTCAAAAAACTAGTGTATCACTAGTCAGCTCAATCCGTACACCAGGTCCCTTTAGAGCACCCAAATCCTTCATATTGAAGGCAAAACAACTTGTGTGGCTCCTCAAGAACCTCCAAACCTTTTTTCTTTCCTCTCTAGTAAGCTTGGGTCCAAGATCTAGCTCCCAAGTATCCTCCGTAACTATAGTAGGAGTGGAAGACATACTGACTGCCTGCTACACTGGGCTCTTGGGAGCAATAGTGTCATGCCTCCAACCATTAGAGGTCCCAACCTTTGTGTGAAAAACTCCCTCCACTCTAACTGCAAGCTCCACACATCCTCTAGCTGCATCCCAAGTGGACCAAGGGTGTAATCCAAGTAGCCCACGCTCACTTGGATGGACTCCAAGTAGACCCTAGTAGCTACTGGCTATGTCTCAAGAATACCATGCCCGCTTGGCCCATCGTCCCCAACATGTGCTTGAATCGTCTCGATAGGCACAAGGCTCACAAGTGTCCGAGTGGTGATGTCTATCAAGTGCATCCTACGCTGCTCTGCCAAGCCAAGGCTCACAATCCAAGTCAAATAGTTCAAGTCCATAGCTTGATCTAACACCTAATGCATGGATGCCTTTGACATTGCTGGAATAGCGGCAATACCCATCACCCGCTCTCTCTCATCAGCGTTAGGCTCCACCAACTGCTGTAACTGTGAGTTCCAAACAAGTCTAGGTCCTCCCGCTCAAAAAGCATGAGAGCCTGGGAAACTCATGAGTGTGGGAAATGCAGCTCTCAGCTGTCTAACTAGGTTCACCACTGCCATAGGTGACCTATCAGCCACTACCACTGTTTGAGACTAACGCCCAACATCCAAAATATCATCAACAAGGATGTGGTTAAGTCACTGAATCCCATCATAAGCACGTTGTAGAACCTCTCTGGGTAAGAGGTTTGTCCACCAAAGACAAAGATGATCAGCCCGTGATCCCACTCTGGCTGCATCTAACAATACAACAAGTTCCATCCAAGAATGGACCTAATGTATACTCGCCACCACTCTGGTGCGAGAATCACCCATCAAAGGAACGTTCTCCAGAAGGTAAGATGGAGAAACAGATTGATGAATCTTGAGATGTCATAGTATCCATAACATCTCCTAAAACACACTAGAACAAGGATCCTAAAGACCCAAACCTCTACCAACACGTGTATGTCCCTAACATGGCCATCCAAAAATCACCAAGTGAATAGGCCCATGTCTCTCCAGATCATGCACCCCTAGTAAGGCAATGTTTGTTGGTAGGGCCTTCTGGTGACCTTTGACTACTAACATTGGTAATAACTCTAACTATAGATAGGTCAAGTGTGCCACATGATGTAGAGAGAATCGCTTAGCAGTCTCATCTCTCTCTACATACAAGTACCTTTGTACTCGTATATGCGCCTGTAATACCACAGCTAGTCTGGTGCTAATCCCACCAAACAACTCCAATAGACATATCCCCTCTATTGGATACTGCCAAGCAATGAGTGTGGTATCCAGAGGTGTCAAAGTAATTGACTCTGGAGGCTCATCCTCATACTCATCTCCTGATATTACAAAGGCTCCACTCCAAGCCTACTGCACCAATTGATTTGCATGCTGCTGCAATGCCACCTCTGAACTCCACAATGGAACATCCAAGGTGGATAGAACAATACTACTCTTACTCCAAATCCAAGTAATCTCCTCTGGTATTGGTGTATCTTTTGCATGGGCGTTCCACTCAACAAGTCACCAGGCCAAGAAACTGCACCACTGAAAGCTAAAACTGATGCTGCCATGGTCCCAGACTACAGTGAGCCAAGACTACCACTATTAAAGTGTCTTGGTAGGCGACATACTAGTCCTTCACCAGACTGCCAACCTAGTCTATAGGAGGCTATCTCCTCCCAATAGTCAATGCTAAAACCCATGCAATATAACACTACTCCTCCAACTAGCACATCATATGACTCAGCTATTGTTGCAATAGCTTGAGCTCTCACCACCAAGCTATCAATTGGATGACCAGGCTGAACCTGGACAACAAGCTCCCCACGTGTGATGTATTGTGTCGAACCACCACCTAGAGATGTCTGGATCTGAAATGGACACCTCTCCACATTGGTCTTCCGTAACTCTAGCCCGACAAATGCAGCCTTCCCTAACATAGGGCTACGCACCAGAGTCTAACAAGACTCTCTGTGGTATATAGACCTTCCCTAAAGGTCCCACCAAACAGAAAATCCCCCTCTGGTCATCCAATAGGACAACACCAGGTGTGGACCGCGCTCTCTCAAAGGCTGGTCTAGTTTGCAACTCCTCCAGTCTAGCCGTTGCTGCTTGCCATAAACCATTGGTTGCTAAACGGATCCCATGCTCCTCAACCAAGTCAGCTCTACTACCAACCACCATGCTCTAGTAATAGGAACCACATCATCCCTACTCTCACACAACATGGCAGTCAACCGGAACACTGGGGTTGGGTCAACTCCCAATGTAAACATGTCACTGGCCAAAAACAAAGGACGCCTCATTATCAGCTCAGGCGCCCCCAACATCATGCTAGACTCAGTTTGTGTAATAGTAAGTGGCTGACTAGCAGGTAGTCCATCATGTACTTCATCACCACCTACCACACTTGCATTGGGATGTCTAGGAAGCATGGATGTCGTCTACAATGCCTCAAATAGCATGAAAGACTAAGGAAGTTTGACATGTCTCCCAACCTCTCTTCTTTGTGGTCCAACTCCACTGATGCTCCTCTAGGCTCTGGAGCACGTACTGCACTGCTAGTCACTACTATAGATGCATCCACCTATGCTGCTCTGCACATGAAGTCCAAAGCATCTTTGTCACCAACATATGAGGTGGAAGCCTTAGCACCCAAATCTGATCTCTTCTAAGCAATGGCCATACTAGCCAATCTCTGCTCCAACTGCTCAATGCGAGTAGCCACAGCTGTATAAGAAGTAAGGGCAAGTATTGCACCCCTACTAAGTGTAGAGCCTCTACCACCACCTCTAGCACCTCGTCCTCCATGAACTAAAGCTCCTCTACTACCTGCCATAACAGCATTACCACTTCGTAACTTCGGGTGTAGGTCAAAATACCGGTCACTAGTGTGACAAAATCTGTGGCAATCCTCACATTGCCTTTGTGCTGGCTGTGGTGCACCCGAGGTATCAGGTCTACTACCTTGAGTACACTCTTTCCGATGGTGAGGTCCACCACAAGTCTAACAAGCAACACCACCACTCATTGGCTGCTATTGCCCCAAAATGAAGGTAAGGGTCTAACTCCACTAAGCACTCCACTTGCTCCATATGATCTAGGTTGTCCACCTTGTCCTCAAAAACCAACTGGGCGTGGTGCACTCTACTGCACTCTAGAAGAAGTCATAGCCGTGGATGAAAATCTCCCTTCCAAATCTAGGTGTCAACACTCTCTCCTCCACCATGTTGAGCTCAATATGCTGAGCCAAACCAAAGACCATTGCCAAAGTAGGCAAAGTAGCCTATAACAATGTAGCATCACAAACTCTATGTTGGAACTCCTTGTCCAATATCCCATACCAAAACTAGACTACCTGGGCCTTAGTAACTCCTTGAGTGAAATTGATCAGCCACCTCATGCGAGTGTATACCTCACGTAGGCTCTCTCCAGCCTTCCATTGGAACTCCTGCAAGCTCCTTAGCTTGTTAGTTTGCACTCCCTGGTAGTTCTACCTCAAACACTAGAAGAACTCCACCATAGGGTTAAACTCTAGTACCACACCACCTCCTGCAGCGGTACCTCCACTCGTAGTAGCACTATCTCCAACTAGTGCACCTCCACTAGCTCCACTAACACTACTCGAGCTAAAATCATGGGTACAGCCAATCTACTCATGGCCACCAAGCTTGAAGTGATAGAGACATAGTTTAAAGACCAATATTGTCTCCAAAACTCAATCTCCTCCAAATGAGCTCTCATGAACTCATGGTAGTCATCCATTGGCCGACCCTCTAGATGTTGAAACAACCCCTTCTATGTCATAAAGGGTGTAAACAAAGTTGGGTTCTGCATTTGCTGCAGATCACACCAACTATTGAACTCCTGGATGAAGTCATCCAACTCAATGGTACTCATTGTACCAGAGTAATGCCTAGGGCCTTTGGAGGCCCCATAAATCTTGTCCATGTCCCATAACAACTGTGCGGACACACCAAGTGCACTCTCAACTGAATCAACTCCTGTGTCAAACTCCAACTCAAAGTCAATCTCCTCCCTCACTAGGACCTGAGATACAAGCTGATACCAAGTACCACTCTGAGTAAACCCACTATGTATTGCAAGGCTATCTTCTCTGGATCCCTAAAGAACTCCGTCATGACAAAGTAACCACAACCGCAAACTACAACAACAAACCAGAACCACAAATTGCAACCGCAAGTCGCAATTGCAAGTACCCCACCAAGTGCCAATACTAACTAAGCACCACTCACTAATGTAACTCTAACCAAGATAACTACACTAGGAGATAGGGCAACCTGTAACCTGCCATCACAACACGTACTCTCACAATCTGCAAATCATCACTTCCTGCCTCACCGGAGAGAAACAAAGATAGTCTGATTGGTCATCATTCCAGCCTCACTATCGAGAGCACACCAAAGCACCAATGCTCAAAAGTCAGGGCACCTCACACAAACATGGTGCACAAACAAGAAGTAGAGAATGGAGGGGGTCCAATCACAAGAAATCTACACAAAAACCCTCCATCTCATAACACAACACATGACTTACTTTGCCATCATTTGGCATTTGACATAAGAGAAGTTTGTATCTAAGTCCTAAGCTACCAAGATCACCAAGAATGGGATCAAACTACCTCTCCTTGCCAAAGCTACAAGTGTATAGATAACAATGGCACATTCACTAGGACAACAAGTGAGGGTGGACTAGTTGGCTAGGGCACCAGTCTAGGAACAAGAGATCTAGGGGTCAAACCTTGTTGCGCACAATCTAGCAAGAAAGGCAGATTTTGCCAACCAATGACCAAGATCTACTCTAAACTAGCTAGCCTCACACCAGCAAGCTGGCCCTTCTAGGCCTTCATAGCCTACAACCCTATGCCTCAAAGCCTCTAAATGCCAAAATTCAGCCAAATGAGGCCTTTCTTCTTGCCACTTTGAACCTCCTCTAAAATTTAGTGAAACTTCTCCAAACTTGCAAAAGTCCTCCAAACTAGTGAAACTCCTCCAAATCTGGCCATAATCTGACGTAAAATCTGACATAAAATCTGACATAAAACTTAAAGTTGGCTGACCGCCAAATCCTCCGCTAACTCTTCACTCTAATTGAAAACATAGGTTTCTCTAAATCACCAATTCACAAGAATAGCTTCCCAACTCCACCTTCAATTTTACTTATGAGCCCAACTTGCAACAAATTGGTCCCACCTTCATCTATTGAGCTCAAAATTACAACCACTGCTCAAATTTGCTCCTTCTATGCTAAAAAATTGGTCAATGCTTTTGCACACCGTTTGCATTACTGCCAAATATCTATCAAGCAACGAGCTTCTACATACCAGAGAAAAAACTGAACTTCAATCGAGCTACCAACGATCTACCGAGCTTGGAAATACCACCAACACTCAAAGTTCTTGCACCCAATTTCTCCTTACTTTCACTTTTTTGACGTAATCAGATTGTTTACCACTCCCAACTCAACTTAGATCAATACTTGATCTGTCACTCTATAAACTACCAACAACTAGGTACTTATTATAGTCAAGCCACACCCACTCTAGCTAAGAGAATCCAGGTGACGCTTGCCGGCCTTTGTTCACCATAGCCAAGAACTCAAAGGCTCAACATCAGAGAAGTAAGCTCTCTGGAGCTGCACTTCAAAAGTATACCCCTTGGACTTGAGCTAGGTCTAAAACCCTAACGGTCCCGCTTACGGCACACTTGACCGTGCAAATGGTACAAAGTGACGGTGGGCTCCACCGTGAAGTCAATACCCTGAACACAAAATCTGACCATTGGAAAGTAGTCTCTGAGAAACTGCTGAAATAACTCTAACTACTATCACGGGAACTCCAATGTCTGAGTAATCTAGATGCGACACTACAAATGGCATGACAATATTCTCAAAGTGTCAAAATTTTGAATAGATTACAAGAGGGATCAATTTTCAAAGGAGGAAGCAATTATGGTAGGAATCAATTTGAGAAGGGAAGAGAGAGAGAGAGAAAAAAAGGGTTAACAAGAGGGATGAAGGATTATTAAAAGGTCAGATTTGCAAACAGTCAAAGGAAGAGAAAGGAGGAGTGAAACTAGATGGAGACAAGAGAGAGAGGTCAGACAAATATGGGATTATTGAAGGGTCAAGTGTTTTTGGAGAAAGAAGGAGAGAAGAAGGGATTCAAAAAGAGGAGGCAAATTGCAAGAGAGAAAGGAGAAGGCCAAGAGATGAGAAAGATAGAGGGAAATGAGGGGTAGATGATTTAAGTACAAGAGAGAAATTGGAGGTTGAAGGAAGAAGGAGAGCAAGAGACATCAACTTAGGCACGTTTTGATTATGAGAAGGATTGGGATATGGCAAACATGGAGGAGTTCAAAGAAAGGGAATGGTTAATTGGATTTCATACCAAAGGTGACTACATGACATCTATAAAGTGAGCATGATTAGGCAAGCATCAAATTTGGAATTTGGTGAAAAACATTTGTCAGAGTGATTTTGGTTTACTTGGGCTCAAAGTATGCATTGGCTCTGACTTTCCTTGCCCAAATGTAAGAAGTTTTTCTCTTATTTGAATCTAGATTTGGTTTCCTAAATCAACATTGTTGTTCATGATCAATCCTCCAATTCCACTCCAATCCCCAAAACAATCCCAATGCAACCCCACCCTTGGCCTCCAAATTTTGGCCGCCACCACATCTATCTCCCAAATTCTTCCCACCCCCAAGTTAGGATTAGGTTCTATGAGCAAGATCTTCCTTGATCCCCTACCACCCCTTGCTTTTGTTAGTTTTGCACGTGGAGCACTATGAGAGATCCTTAGGCCGCAGCCTCCTTGGATCCTTGGGCTATGGGAGATCTCCAAGGTGCCTTGCGAATGAGCCTCCTCATGATCCCCATGCTGTACAAGATCCCATGCCTACAAAGTTCCTCTTACCTCCAAACAATTTTTCAACCTATTATTTGAGCTCCAATTCCAACAATTTATAGAGCAATTTATGAATTGAATATTGATTTCTAGAATTTTAAGAATATATATTGTATTTGAATTTATTGATTGAAATTTTTTAGAGTTCTTTGCAATTGGTTTTATTTGAGTTTTTTGAGTTCCTTGCAGAGTTATGAATTGATTGATTGATTGATTTTTGGCTTTAAACTTCTTGTTCGGTGTAGATTCCCATATGTACAAAGTTTGTGAGATTGTGGGACTCCACTACCCACATTGGGGATGTTTCACTCTTACTCTTGGGCCAATTAGAGATGCTCTTGCATTGCAAGTGAGCAATGGAGGAAAAAGGAGAGCAATACCTTACTCGTAGTTACAAGACTGGTTTCATGTGAGAGATTTCACCATTAGAAGGTACCTAGCTAGGCAATGTATATATAGAGATTTGGAGGCCATTTTTTTAAATGCTTACTTGTGTTCTTGCACAAGCAAGCCATCCAAAGGTAGTACATGGACAATTGGCCTTGAATATGAAGAGTAAGGTGGAGAGGATTGGAAAGGACTATGATTCAAGAAAGCTCACTTTTATTGCAATAAAAGTAGAATTGGCACCTAGATGGGAGATGGTTCAAGCAATGATTTGTTAGAAAACTACTCACCCATCTATTATTGGAAGAGGGATTCATAGGAAAGAATGAGGTTTACTATGATACTCTTCTAAGACCATCAAAGGAGCATTTTGTCCCTAGAGCACATGAGGATGAAGCCAAGGAGGAAGGTGAGTGAGAGTAAATGTAGAGTATTAGTGTGAAATATTTTAGAGTTTTATTGTTATATTTCATAATGTATTGCTATCAATTGAGTTGTATTATCAAACAAGTAATAAAGCTACTTGGACTTTCATTTGTGCACATGGAATTCTTCATAGTTTATGTTGCCATGTTGAACTACATTGGTTGGATAGTGGTTAGTAGAATCATGTTGAGTGAGGATTTAGAATTGATATTGCACTTTCATTTGTGCACAAGTAACCTTCATGATCATGATGGTGTAGATGCCCCTCCTCCTCTAAATGTATTTGGAGATGATACCCCTAACACTCTTTCACTAGATGCTACTCCCAATCTATTGCATAGACATGATCCTACCCTTCATGTTTCTAGTGATGATACTCCTTGCATCAACGCTCTAGGGGCCCTTGGTGCAAGGGAGGAGATATTTAGTTTGCCTATTGTAAGTTTAGGATGTGAGAATACAAGTCCATCTTTTGCTCTTGTCAGTCTTGCATGCTTAGTGCTTGGGGAGGATGAGGCACTTGCAAGGGAGAGTGATAAGTGGAGAAGGAGCGTGTGGTTATTGAGAAGGAGAGAGACTTAGCACTATGTAAGCTTCTTGATATAGAAAGAGAGTAGTATGTTTGAGAGGGAAGTGCAAGTTAGGACATCCCAGAGTGAGCTTTTAGAGTTAGATAGTTACTATATAGTTATGATTAGATAGGCATATATGTGCCATGGTGTAATACCAAGAGCTAGCCATATGATCTAGATGTGAAATTTGGTTTGGTAACATCTAGAATAATTTTATACATGATGGTCAAAATAGATCAGATAGAAGTATCACCAAAAAGGTACTTCTACTAATAGGGTAGAAACCAAAATAGACTTGAAAACCTTAGAACAAATAGCTAAACATATGATTTAAAGGTGAGAATTGGTTTGGTAACATCTAGAAGGATGTTACACATGATGTACTGAATAGATCAGAAAGAAATATCACCAAAAGGAGACTTCTACTAATAGAGTAGGAAACAAAATATGCTTGAAATCTTTGAAGGCAATTTTGGAGGCCTAAACAAATGAATTAGACCTCAAAAATGTGCTGACCCGTCCCCAATGGAGGAAAGGCTGGCCCTTCCTCCCCACCCACTTTGTCTCATCGAGAGCTTTCCAATGGTACCTCACCCACGTGATTTTGAGATTCCTACAAGAAGATTCCCTAAAAGATTCCCTCTAGTCAGCTTGTTTGACCATCCAAATAGGACAGGACCGACATGTCACCCATCCAAGTAAGTAGTCCAAGGGTGGAGCTTGCTGACATGTCACATTTCAGTGTGCCTAATCCTAGGGTGGAGCTTCCTTGGAGGAGATCCTCTTTGTCTATATAATAAAGAGAAGGTGCTCCTTTGGGGCATCGGAGGTTTCAATGTGAAATTGTGTGTTTCTCATGGTGTGTTTCTTCTCAAGAATCATATCCTTGGAGTATTACACATGTAAAGGAATATCAACATGATGAGGAGTTTTATAGGAGAGAGTTGTATGTTAGCTAGGGATTGTTAGAGAAAGGCCAAGGGAGCTTATTAGCAATTATTAGGCACATAGATTCAAGTAGTAGTGCAGACTCAGACTAATTGTAGAGAGATATGTTCTTGTTTGACTTAGAAAGACTATGCATAGAGTATCTCTTGTGGTATTCAGACCAACTATGTAGAGAGTGTAGCTTGTGGGGTACTCCTTTGGCCAAGAAAAGGGAAGCAGAGGTACAAGAGAGTGAAGTGGAGCCTCTAGTGAGAGAGTCTATGCCTCTTGGTGCAAAGCCTAGTACCCATACTTGAGAGACCTAAACCAAGCCCCATCTCCATGGAGGGCCTATGGGAGAGCCTTGTGTGCTCACTTCCAACTCAAAGATTGCTCCTTGGAGACCACAACTCTTGTATGCTCTTGCTCTCATGCCCATGTTTTGACATGTGGTAGAGGAGACAAAGTGGTACAAGAGGATGATGATATTCTTTTGTGAGGTTTCTAGACTCAAGATGTTGAGGGAGAGAATTAATTTTTCTAGAGTATTCATTCCACAAGTCATTTATGCTCACAAGAGGCGGAGGAAGATATTAGTTGTGGATGTTGGCTGCTTGGTGGATATTATGCAGGATAATAGTATGCTACTCTTTCAATGGTATGATGCAATGCAACTGCATGGATGGTCACCTCTTAGAACTAGTACTAGGTTCACATATGTTCCATGACATAGAGAGTTCATGGAATTTTGTGTTACACACTTTGAGGTTATGATCTGGACAGGTAGCACCCAAGTAGATGTAGAATGTCTCCTTTGATCCATATGGAAGGAAGGTTTATTGCATGATGGAGTACACATTGGAGCTCGGCTCAGACCCATACTTGACCGGGAGGATGGGTATGCAGATTGTTGGAAAGGTTTCACTTAGAGACCTTTTAGTGCATTTATTGCTTTAGGTCTTGCACTTTGAGATATCTTAATACTTGATAGCACATTCCTTCCATAATATAGAAACCATCCACATGGTGCTATACATCCATTGGCGTTTACTTCCTTTCTATCTCCTCTACCAAACACCTCATCATTAGACAAACTATCACTCCCTTGGATAGATTTAGTGGAGCCACTTATAGATTTGCCATTGGGTTCCTCATGGAGGAATAAACTTTGGGTTGCTTTAGAAATTATAGTGCCAATCCTTATGAAGGTTTAGCTGCCACCTTTTAGGACCCTCTACTTCATGATAGAGAGTGGGAGCTCATGTGGAGATATAGTACAATTTGACTCTACAGTCAAGCACATTAGAGTTGAGCACCTCACACCTAGTAGTGAGTTAGAGGACACCATGCAAGATCCTCCTCAACCTTCCTCTGCCCCATGTGAGGACCCATGAGTATATCATATCTTACATATATCTATTTGGGCTACTTTTGACCTTAAATATAAATATAAATAATAATAATAAATAAATATATTTATTGCACATTTCTCCATTTTTCACTTTCCACCTTGGATATATATACATTGCACATTATTTCATTTTTCACTTTCCAGCTTGGATATATATACGATGCTTCTTCATTTCTACAAGTTTGTGATCCTATGGATATGAGTGCACCTTGACTATATTATAAATCATCAAATCCAAGCTTTTCTTTCTGCATTTCATGGTTCTCTTGCAAGCAAGTCTCTTGCTACAAGTATCTCTCCTCTTTTAGCCAATAAATGATGCATTTAGCTCCTTTATGTAAAGTGTAAAAACTTTAATTCTATTTGGAGATACCACTCAAGATTTCAATCTTTACATTTTCTCTTGATTAATTTTTTAGCTTCCAATGAAGTTCACTATTCTATACATCTATATCTTAAACATCATCTCATAAATTGTAGAACTATCATGGGAAGTCATGGAGTTTTTTGAGATTTCACTAGAAAATTCTTGGTACAAAAACTTGAGATAAATCCTTTTGGAGTCTTAAATTAGAACTATAACTCTAAGGGAAGTTTTATGGGTATGGTTCCTAGGCAAATATTGTGACATCGGATAGCAATCCATCAAATTCTTCAATGCTGCCATGAACTTAGTGCATAGAACCTACCAGCATGTTCATTCTACATATATGGGTTTCATTTTGTTATAAGTCATTTTGGATGGTAAAAAAATTGCATAATTTCTTCACCATACTCATAAGTGCTACAACATACTCTTATGTGCTCATAAGTGTTTGACATGATGTTCATCCATGCTAAGTTGGAAGATAACCGTTGGAAGAAAACTACTGACATGACATTCATCCACAATCAAAGGCCAAGCAAGATATCCTTCACTAGCAATCTGTATCCCAAAACCTAAATGATCTCCATCCCAAACACTCCACTTCTTAACAATATCCATCCCGTATCAGCTATCCCCATCTCAATCCCTCTCCTCCTTAACAATACTCATCTCCAATGACAATCCCACTACCAACAATCCTTGCCTCATTTGGAATGATCCCACCCCACCAGCAATTCCTCTCCTAAACCATTTAAAACAAAACCACCCTCTGCAACACTTTGTTACTTCCAACAATCTCACACTTGACCCTTGAATTTCCTTTATGATCCCATACATTTATTATCAAGTTCACTCAAGGTTACAACTAAAGCATAATATCTTGTCTCACTCCTCTTCTATAATGCACAAAGTTTTATTACTCATATTCTCTCTTGCTCCTTTGGTGTAATGCACCAAGTTTTCTCACTTCTCTTCTCTCTTCTATAATGCACCAACTACTCTTCTATGATTGTAATGCATGAAGTTTTCTTATGTATAACTCTAGACTGACCTGCTTGCCATTTTTGCTTTTTATATACATGTTCATGAATCATACCATATAAATCAATGGCTCATGAATCAATAATAAAAAGGATTAAAATTTATATATATTCTTGGAGATACACATATCCAAATTTTCTAAACTATCCAAATATAATCTACACTTGGTACAATGCCCCTACACTTTGAAAAATGGCAACAATTGAGAAAATAAAACCATCTCCATTGCTTTTCTTGAAAACATTGATACTGCTTGCTACTATATATACTTTGTAAAATGACAAAAATCTATCTATAATCTCTAAAATGTCAACAACCTTTCAGATGCGATCTATTTTTAAGGAATCTATTTTTAAGGAAAATAGAACCATCTTTGTGTTGTTTTGAGAGATTACTACCAAACAATCTCTATGCTCACTAGTTATTTTGAAAATAATAAACTATCTACAGATTTTTTCTACTCTATAGAATCCAAGAAATTGTACTCATTAGTGTAATTTGGGATTAGTACTTTTGGATCTAGAACACGGAATTTGGATTTTTGGGTAATTATAATGTTCAACAACATCATCTGAGGTGGTATACAAAGACAATGTGCCATCTATCACTAAACATCTTTAGTATCATAATTTCATTTGTGGATTTTCCAGCCCTAGCTAATTCCATGGTCATTGAATGGAAATACCTTGACTTTGCAGACCTTTCTCTTATACAAAACATCTCTACTTTAGATCTCATTTTCTCAAAACTAAGTTTTTTTCCCACCTCTACTTTGACCCAAAGCTTTTCTATTTTTGCCATTCATTGTGCTTCAATTTCTGCCAACCTACTTCTTTCTTTGGCTTCCAAAGATTTGGTTCTCAATTGTGATTGATTGGAGAGATCTTGCAAAAATAAGGCAAGCATGGCAGAAGGTGCTACCTTTCCAAGCATTCCTCAGTTTTTTTTCCTAGTTTCAAATTCCATTTTTCACTCTTTGTCCTTATCCCCTTGTGGGTCTGCCATTTCCTCCTCCATTGCTAAAGGTGTAGAATGGTCCACCCTCGCCTCAATAATTGTGTGAGCTTTTTCCATCACCAATTCCTTCTCTTCAATAACTGTTGGGGCGGGAGGGAGATGCCAAGAAGAAACACGCTCATGATGGTCTAATCATGACCATGACAATGAATTCACATTTTGTGTTACATTATTGGAATTTGATATGCATGGTGCAAGAAATTGGCTTATTTCCTTATGCATATTTCTAATTGGAATGTAGTTGGGTACTTCTGGTGAAATCAAAGCATATGGGTCTTGGGCATTGGAATAAATGAAAGCCCCGACAAGAGGGGAGTAACAACAACACTCATGTGATCTTTTTCTAATCAATTATATCAATCTCATCCTCTTTGCACACCTCAAAACTATCTTTACCTACCTACATTTTATCCATCCTTTGAAAATGTGGACGTTTGTGATTTAATTTGTCCTTGATTGTTTGCCATCCTCTCTTCAACTCACTCTCTGTCAATCCTTCTTAGTAGACTTTGCTTCCCAATCACGAGTTACCTTGTAGGACATCATGTATCTTGCACATTTTTTGTATAACTTGTCACTATTCATGGACTCATGGAAACTTTCACAAACATCACCAAATAGGTGACAATGTGGCTAAAGTGGTACTTTTTTGCATTGGTTTCTTAGTCGTGCTCTCATGAATTTGCTTGAAAATTCAAGATTATCTAGATAATCCAATAGCTATGCATAATAAGCCAAAACCATGTGGCTAAAAGTGGTCCTTTGCTGCATTGGTTTTTTAGCCATGCCTTGTAATACTCAAAGGACAAGAGAACTCTCTAAGAGAGATACAAGAGAGAAAACACAATTTTCACACTCAATCTTCCGATGCTCCAAAGGAGCACCTTCTCTTTATTATATAACAAAGAGGATCCCCTCAAAGGAAGCTCCACCCTTAGATTAGATACATGGATTGGTGACCTATTAGCCAGCTCCATCCTTGGATTAGTTGTTTGGATAGGTGACATGTCAGTCCTTGTCCTATCTAGTTGGTCAAACAGGTTTAACTAAAGGGAATCTTTAGGGAATCTTCCTATAGAGAGCTCAAAATTGAGTGGGTGAGATACCATTGGAAAGCTCTTGATGAGATAAATCATAGAGGGAGAAGGCAAGCCTTTTCTCCTTAAATTATGGATTCTCTCAATTTTGAGGCCTAATTCATCAGTTTAGGCCTTTGAAGTTTGCTCTAAATTTTTTAGGCTATTTTCGGCTTTTGCCTTATTAGTAGAAGTACTCTTTTGTTGACACCTCTTTTTGATCTCCTAGCAAATTGTACACAATTTCCTTCTAGAAGTTGCCAAGTCAATTTTCACCTCTAGATAATATGTCTAGCTACTTGTATTACATGCTCTCATGAATTTACCTGAAAAGTTCAAGATTATCTAGATAATCCAATAGCTATGCATAATAAGCTGAAACGATCCTGAATCTTTTATCCTCTCCCTTCTCCTTCACTCTCATCAACTCTTTAAACCTGACTGGATTGATAGAGTCTCTTCCACCACTCCCAATTGAAGATCCTATTGACATTGAAATGAGAAGGTCTTGGAATCCGATAGGATAGGGTAAGGGATTTTGAGAGGATCTTGGAAAGGATAGAGATGAACAAATCACTACTTCAATTTACTCTCTTGTTACCATGTCTAGTTGAATTGTGCCGTGATGGGTCTGCATCCTTGCTCAATTCTATGCTAAGGACCAGAACCGCAAAGTTGGCACATAATTATTGAATTTTGTTCACTGTCGATGCATCACCTAGCACATCACCTGCATAGAATCTATTTATCTAACTAGACACATGAAGTTCCCTATTGCACCCATCTTCAAGTTAGTGAGCGCTTCTTCTCACGCCTGTGAGGATCTATTCTTTCAGGGTAGGCGTATTGATTTAGTGAGCACCTATTTTGTTCACAGTTTGGTGCATCACTGGCTGAAAATCTACTTATCTAACTAGGCGTATTGATTTAGTGAGCACTTATTTTGTTCCTAGTTTGGTGCATCACCTGCTGAAAATCTACTTGTCTAACTAGACGTATTAAGTCGCACTCACACCCATCTTTGATTTAGTGAGTAACTTTGTCTCGTGCCCATCTACAATTTTATGAGTACCTGTTTGATTTGATAGGAGGAACTAAAATTCAATTTACTTTTTCGATACACATAGACCCACACATCTGTTTTATCTCCCCTGTACATATCAATTAGACTCCATCTGGCTAACAGCAAAATTTCAAATATCGATCACTCTTTCGACCACGCTCGCATTACCCCCATTGGTTCGATGTGACCAAGCGCAAATATTTCAAATTCCAGACACCCTTCTCAATATCCTCTTCTTGTTTAGTCATGAGACTTTACACATTATCATTTGTTAAATATACTATTATAACTAATCTTTATTATCGGTGCCATTACTGTGACAGAGGCACATTATCATTTGTTTAAATATACTATTGTAATAATCTTTATTATCGGTGTTACTAATCACACCTGTAACATCTTGGCCGCCCGTGCCACGCATTAGAGAAAGAGATTGTAGAAACAGCAAGTAATGGGTCCATGAGTGCAACATGATGTTTTGTGGACGTTTCACTTCAGCATCCACTGTTTTTTTGCGGACCCCGGGTATATCTTTACAGTTTTTCTAGGGTTCTGTACTGGTCCTGTAATTTTACTAACTGAAACCCCCTCACTCAACTTTATACACACAACTTTACTCCACCTGAATTCAACTCCTTAATCACGTGGCCATTGGTTCCGGTTTCATACACTGTAATACTTGCCACAATCTAGGTTTAATGGAGGATATGCGATCTCACATTCTTGGACGAGGATACTTTGCACAGACAGCCAAGACATGCCGATTCCCCTTCTCCGACCTAGTTTGCAGATAAGCGAACTTGATCATGAAGCCGTGTTGGAATTCCTCTAAAGAATGCCGTAGGAGCTTGTTTGTCCTAAGGTTTGTTTTTCATTGAGTAAAAAAGGGACTCAACAGCGCTGGTTGTGGATGCATTTCCATCTCTTCCACGTTATTCACTGCGTAAACGTGAACATGCAATTAACCTTCTAGTCTCGCAGCAAATTCCACGAGGATAATGTGTTTCCGACTTCCGAGGTATAGTGACGTTTGGTTAACATACAAAATGTAGGCAAGTTCTCCTCTCTTACGGTTATCAGAAATACCATTCATGCAGTTTTGATATCTCGATCGGTTTCAGTTCATCTGTAGACCTCATCAGATAGTTTTGTTGTAGAGGATAACAGTACAGGAGTAGACCTTCTCTAGCAGCTCATGGACCGAACCTGAGGCAGGGATAATATTCTATCAACGAGATCATGGGAATGTTCTGGTAACAACCATGGTATCTGCTATAAACAAGTCCTTGTTACGCGCATCAGAGTCTTGGATTTCTGCATTCTGCTGGATTTGCAGATGCTTGAATCTTGTTACAGAATTTGAATGAAGCGAGCGTCCGGTGAAACAGGGTTAACATATTAGAGATGAATTTGATTATGGAAACGTGGGTGTTTCTTCAGAAGGCAAAACAAATCCGAAGATGAGACTGTGACCTCGACCTACCTTACATAGCACAGGACCGCCTACGAATGCGTAGCAGGGGCACCCACCAGCCTAACGGAAAGGAAAGGTTGCCAACTCACCCAGCCTGCACCACATTTCAGAAACGTCCTTTCGTTGTTTGAGCTCATCTTCAGGGAGATACTCTCTATCCGCTGATTACATTTACAGCAATCTTCAACAGGTGTGGGACTTCCCAAAGAGTAAGAAATTCAAACTTCCATGGCATAATTTGGACTGGCACTTGCAAGCTTGCATCCATGAAAGTAAAACTCAGCCTCCATCTAGACTCACGAAATGTAGTGACTCTTTCGCTAAGCCCTGGATTGATAAGTTCGCCCAGGCAATGATAATCGATTTGTGTGCAGTCAACTGAGGGGCAGGCAGTTCAGGAGAGTTCCATGACACTATCCTCACCGACCAAGAGCAAGGCCAAGCGACATCGACCCATTTCAGAAGACAAACGCAACTAAACTGTTCTAGATTCGGTGCTTTGAGCTGCAAAGTCACTGAATGATCTGCATCAAGGTTGCACATCATAATGTATCTCTTGAAATTATTTATAAAGCCACTTTCTCTCCTTGTTCGAACTCGTGCTCTTACAAAGTCCAAGGAAGATGGAACTCAGAAACTTTGGGACTTCGCATCAAGCTTGATGATACTTACATCTATATGATACAAGCACGAGTTAAATACCATGATTTGCCTTAAAGAGGAGAATGTCTGTCTTTCATGGGTCACTGGACCTCTCCAAAGGTCTCACTGAATGGGTCAAACAGTGGACCTAGAAACATCAGTGAATTGGAAAATATGGAAAATCTGCTGATATACAGAGTGTATGAATCAAATTAAAGCTCATCCTCCATGGGGAAACTAGAAAGAAAGATCCGATTTGATTCTTAGGTATTTGAGAATTTTAGCTTTCCTATATGGAGTAGGACCAGCATGTGATCACTTCCAAATTTATTTATGGATCCATGGCAATTGACAAGTATTATACTAATTTTGATTAGTCTTATAAACATAGTAAAGAATCTGATTAAGATCTGTGTTTACATTAAAGGATTCAGAGGAGTCAAGACCTGAGCAAAAATAGGTGCGATGTTTATTCAAGACGATTTCCAGTGGGTACAATCTATCATCTTGTAAGCAATTTGGGAGAAATTTTAATCAACTCCAAATGTTACCAACCATTGTTTAATAAAGTACAACTCTTTTTCATTATTTTTGTTTCGCCCGATGACAAGGAATTGAGGTGCTAACTTAATTTGTCTTAAATTTTCGTTGAAAGTAGCAAAACAATATAACCCAATTAAGCATCCTGAAATCAACCATGCAAGAATAATCCAAATGTACTTTCATCTATGAGTTGAAATGAATAAATAAATAAATAAATAAATAAATATTCTCCACTAATATAAGGGCTTAGAGACGGTAATCGAAAATCGATTGGCCAAGAGCTCTTGGAAACATTGATATAGATGTTGGCTACTTTGGTTAATTTATTTACATGTGAATTGTCATATCATTCAAAGTAGGTATTGGTCACATGAGTTGGTGCAAATAAATGTAACGTGTGCATCTCTTCTCCTTCTCCAACCTTTAAGATAAGGTTGGCGTCTTTGTCCATCAATCTGATTGTGATCTCTCAACTTATTTTAATAAGGTGACAAGGTGGAAGCAGTATCATAAAAGGTGTGGACGTAATCGTACACTATGAGCTAGAGGAACTGGGTACACCATCGCCATCAGATTGCATGAGATCAGTTTTGCAGATTGGACACTTAAAGTTATCATGATTGTGAACGAACGCGGAGATATGTCGATTGGTGTCTTTTTGCACAGCAAATTGACTCGAGTCCGTACAGCAATAAACAAACCTCGCTGGAGAAGTACCTGAACCGAAAGGAGCGGAGGTCAACAAAGCTGTGGAGAACGAGAATGAGCTATTTTCATGCATGAGGACTCCGTGTCTCTCAGGCAACAGATGCTTGTATGTGCATAAAAACGTGGAATTTGTCCTGGAGGCAGCTGCTGTGTGGCAGCTGCAGATAGATTCGGCGAAAGATTGAATAGTGGGCCGTCCGAACTGGGAAAGGAAGTTATGATGACTCACCTTGTACCATTCCATGGACACTGCAATTCTAAATTACTGCTATTCGAATCAGTCAATATCCACAATATAGTATGTGAACAAATGTTGGAGACTGTTCTTCGATCAGGCGACAAGAGAGAGGTTATGAAGGGCACGAAGTCCTCCTGTGCAACGGTATGCACAGATATTTGATGGCGAAGGAAAGGAAAGAAATCAATGGAACTGGAAACAAGTTTCACACAAGCTCAATGTAGAACTGTTCTACGGTAGTGAACCAACCAATCAATCAGTACCTGGCAGTTTCACGTAACACCTGTGCACTGCGGACAACCCTTTTCATTCACATCTCGTCATTTTCTTATTTCATTTCTGATTTCATTTCTGATGCAAGACAACGGTTTCCATCATTGACTCAAATGCTGTCAAGCACTGCAGTGCGTGTAAATTCCCTTTTCTCTAAGTTTCCTGTGTGTTAACAGTCCAAGACGTACATTCAAGTGTAACTTACCCAATCAAACAAGTCAGGCGGGGGCAAGATTCTATTTTCAGATATAGGTGTCAAAACTAAGAGGGTCATTGTGATCTGTGAAGTCAGACTCTGCCCAAAGAGATACATCGTGGTCGTATTTACACAACACGAGCTGAGCTTTGACTGAGTATTGAACTATCTTTTTCAGTAGCTTGTGTATATTAAATATGATACCCATCGATAAAATAGATCTTTTACACAACAGAATTCTTTGCATGAGCATGTGTAAGGGACAGAATGTCATGGCATGACAAAGAAAAAACCGAGGACCTGGCTTCTGAACTTTTCATCATTCTGTTCCTGCCTCTAAGTGACTGACTCCACATGCCGAAAGTGCTCTATTTCGAATCACGTCTCATAGACAAAGTTGTATGTAAACAGCTGGACTCACGAGAACACGGGTGCTCTCAAAGCTTAGAGCACTCGTGTTGTCGAGGAAAGGTACAAATAAGTATAGCATGCACTCGAGTGAAAGGGAGGGAAGACCCGAGTTGTTGTGAGTCACATGGAGATGAGAGCCCACCACATTCTGGACCTTGTTACAGTAGGTTTGAAACTTACATCCAACCAGATTTGAACATCTGGGCTATCGCCGCATACTATGCTTTCAACCCATAGAGTATACTTTCTGGAAGCCTGATCTGGAAGTCATTTGCGTGTGACCATCTTGCAGAAATCCCAATATTCGTCAACAATGTCTTGGACGTGAGGGGATGGCAGAAGGCAATCGCAACATGTCACAATTGCAACTTGGGGAGTAGCTGTTCTCATGTTAGGCTCTTGTACTTGGAGGATCCTGAAGCACTCATAAGTTCAAGGACACCGCATGTTGAGGTTGACGATGAAATATAGTACTAAACCGTACGTCTCGGCAGTGGCCACACATGTCCTCTACTTGCGATGGATTGTGATCCACCCCAAGTGGTCACAATCTTCGCATATTCAAGTGGCATATTCATGCAGAGTACAAACGTTCTCATACATGTTGTATGCGTAACTGCTAATCGACTCATACTTCCAATCTTTCGTAATGAACGTTCGTAGAACCCATAGAAACCTTGGAATCTTCAATGGCGACAACAATAGTGTTTGAAAGACCAGAAGAACGTGTGCTGGATGGTAGACATAGAGCATGTCCAAAGTCAAGTGATTTCTTGGTTGAGCCCTACATTCATTCATCAAACTACAGTTTCCGTATTCAAAGAAGAAAAGACAACGGAACCAAGTAGGAGCAGGAGGAATCCGACTGAACTTCCAGAGATTTTCTGTTGTTACCATTGACAGACAATGAAAGGCATGGGCTAAACGATGAAATCGAAATCAGATACGCTTGAGATAGCACCACTATCAAATATGTCTTTGGAGTATGTTCCAAAGCACTACAAATTCTGAATCATACGCGTCCTAAAAGTCCATAAATCGCTTGAAATCACCTGGTGTCCACATATTCCCGGCCATTCATTTTGACAGACACATACTTTTTTCATGTGACAGAAACATGCGGAGAGCAAGAACCATATGGATTCTAGGAGAGTCCCCACCACCCTCAAAAGGAGATGTTGAATATCTGGAAACTCAACATCTTCTGATCTATCACATCAATGATGTTTAAAAGCTCACTCCATCCATCCTCCCCTTCCTTTATAAAATTCTCTAACTGATACAATCTCAAAACTTTTGAATGCGTGTAACTTGATCCAGAGGGCTCAACTTGAGAGAGAGATGGAACGGCAGAGTTTAAGAATATGCAATCGAGAACTTGTGAAGAGAACACCATTGCGTAAAATATCAGAAGGATGTGGTACAGAACATTCTTCTACAACACAGATCTAACCTTCTTAATGCTTTTCCAGCCAGGAAGCTTGGAGTGCCGCATACACGTCCAAGCTTTCCGTCCTCTTGTTCGAAGGGTGACACGTGGCATTCCTCGAGATCCTGGCCATCCGTGCTGTTCCGCTTCTCTCTGTGCCGCATACCCTGAAGCTCGGTTCTTCGTGTGCACGTGGAAGTGATGTCAAACTCGGTTCCGAAAACCGGAGGGGTGTCGATGGGATGAAGCAAGCCGAGCAAATCTACTTCCTCTTTCGAAAGGATGGGAAAAGCCACCTGAAACTTGGACCATTTGGGTCCTCTTCTCCTTAATTGGCTCGGGAACCACCAATGTAGTTGGCAGGTCAAACAGCTCCCACGTCAGCTCAACCTCCCTATGACGTGTATGACACGTCATAGGTCGTGCTGTCTGTTATGTGAGTTTCTCCACGCGACTGACGTAGTCGACATGGCCACGATGGGAGTCACCGGGTAGGACATACGATACTGGCATGCCGTGGTTATCGATGGGCTGGAGAGGTGTCCGTCCACCAAGGCGGGGTGGAGCCTCGATATGGGGCACTTCAAGTAAGGGGGGTCCGCTGCTGGAATGTCCGGAGAGGTGTCCGTCCACCAAGGCGGGGTGGAGCCTCGATATGGGGCACTTCAAGTAAGGGGGGTCCGCTGCTGGAATGTCCGGAAGCCAAAGATGGACAGATAAGAAAACAAGTACCCTTGAATCAATCGTGTCTCTTTGTTAAAATACGAACATTGGGAATTGAGATCTGGGTTGGAATGCGTGTCCGGGGTGTGGGATTTGAGTTATATTCCAGGGTAAGAAGAATAGAAAGGCGACCGCGAAGGAAAAACGAAGGACGGGAAGACCCCATCAAGCCGTACAAGGAAGAGACAACAAAAGGTAACATAAGGATAGGAGTAGACAAAGAGTAGATACTAAAAGATTATGTTTTTCTAAACTTTTATAAAAGATCGAGGTAGTTAGAGACCGTGACTAACTGGAGTAATGATAGTTAAAGATTGAGCGTATTGGTTGGTATAATCCATAAAAGATTAACCACAATCTTAGTGGGATTGAACAATCACACACTAGATGATATTTCTCTGTGGATGTCGATGCTCCAACAATGTACATAATAACTACACAATAATAGATTATATAATTCACATCACTCAAATATCTTAGATGCAGGAGGACCGATCTCTCGTATTGATATTATTTGGCTAGCCCCATGTTTCCTCGTACCTCGTACGTGTTATCCTTGTACGGCTTCCAATCCTTCTTGTTATCGTACGCTGCAGGGAAAAGACGACCAAGAAGGATGGGAAGACCCATTAAGCCGTACAAGGAGAAAACGTAAAGGATAGAATGGGGTTATGGGTCGTTTTTGTCCTTGTTATAGGCAGTTTTGATTGTAATGGCAGACATCTTTGAAGAGCTTTCGAGAATTCGCAAGGTTATGAACTCTCTAGTTCAAGGCGCCTGTTCTCACAAAAGTAGATCACCAGCTTTCGGTGTTTTATTGGGAAACCATTTTATAGCAAGTATTTTTCGAACAAGTCTCATCATTGTGTTAAACATGCTGTTTATCTTCTTCGTTTAAAGAATATCTCGCTGAGCGAGATATTCTTTCCTAATACTTTGAACGAAGAAAATGAACCGCATATTTAACACAATGATGATACTTGTTCAGAAAGTACTTGCTTATGACCTTGTTGGAACTTGTGGTTAACTCAAAGGAAAAGGTGACCACGTAGGATAACAAGAAGAATGGAAAACTCCATCAAGCCGAACAAGGATGAATCGTACTATACTAAAATGCGGCTTCGCCCCATTTTAGTATAGTATCTGTTAACTCGAAGAATGTGATGAATCGTAATACAGTAGGATTGGTGCGCAATCACTTCCTGGTTACTTGTACGCTATCCTGGTTCGTTAGTTACAATCTGATATGATTAGTGAGTACTCTACCGTATTCTATTTTGATGTTGACCCCGAGAAAAGGGCACTCCAATAGTAAGTTACAGCGACCACACATTTTTGAGACATCCTGTCTTGTCAGATAAAGTCTCGTCTTATGAATCCCGGTCTTCATAACATTCCATCGGATGCCGAGAGAAGCGGATTCAGAGAAATGTGGTTCCTGAATCTTTCCATCAGATCCGTTCGAAGCTTGCGACGTTGCAGCATTGGTATCTGATGGGTCACCTTACGGTCATGGTTGGTTGTGATCATAGAAACTACTCGGAGATATACATCATGATCGAGACTGTCCTTTTCTACTCCCGTGACTGTGCAGCCTGCTTGCTTTCATTTTAAGTCTCGTGTCGAAGTATATCCGTGTGTCAGCTGCAATTCTCCAATGCGCTCGATCATGATGGGCTAGAGAATCAATACCGATTTGCTAGTACTTAAGTTCTAACGACCAAACAGACATGGGAAAGAAGTGCAGCTTTCGAGCTCGTGGACTGACGTAACATAGCCGGTACTGTAAAGAGATAACCGTTTCTACTCATCCAAACGTTCAAAAGCTGCTCTGATTTCGATGCCCCAACGTCCATAGCCACATCTACACTCGACCACGGAACTCAACTCCTGGAAAGACAATACATGATGAAATCTTCCCAAAATACAGGAACTGAGGTGAGATCTCTCACTAGTCATCTTTCTGAGTGACACTAACGATTGCTTACGAGTAGGATGAAGTCAGATGCATAACAAATCATACTCTCATGTACCCATATGCATTTTCACACTCACTTGTGAGTGTGGTTCTACATTAGATGCAGCGGCGGCCCACATGACACGGTGTCCTTCTGGAGGACCGAGGATAGCTACCCATGATGTCATTAGAGACATAGTGTTTGCTATGGCACGAGAGAATGGATACTTGGTTTGGAGGGAGCGTTCGTATGCTTTGCAGACGACACATGTCAGGGCAGAGTTATACTTGGTCCGAGATGATCAGGTGACAGTAGCGGATGTCGTGGTCACCGACCCTACGCGGGATACAGTTTCGGAGGGAGTGATTACCCACCCCGTAGATGGGCGACGAGTGCAGCAGGGGGTCGCAAGGTCTCCAAGTATAGGGGCATGCAGCGAGGTCACCTCTTTGTTCCTCTAGCCTTGGAGTTATATGGAGCGATGGACACGGCATTTGACACATTTGTTAGGGAGTGCGCGGGAGCTTATCATGTGAGGCGACAGGGGTACCACTCTCACTCTCATATTTTGTAGCATATTTTAGACAGCGTGTGTCCATTGCTCTACAGAGGGCAGTGGCCGGTGCAATCCATAGGAGAGCAATCACATTAGGTGATGTTTCTTCGGATGCTCCAATTGTGTGTAGATCGTACGACTTGCATAGCTCGGATATCTTAGGTGCAGTAGGGCATCTTAGGTGCAGTAGGGCAGATTTCTCATACAGACTCTATTGGAGCTTAGCCCCATGTTACCTTTTTTGTCTCTCCCTTGTACCGCTTGATGGGGTCTTCCCATCCTTGATTTTTCCTACGCGCTCGCCTTTTTCTATGTACCCGTATAGATTATGTTTAATCATAAGATAATTGGCCCACACGAGTCAGATGAACATACACGTCAACATTGGAACGAAGTAAACGTGATCAGAATGATCTGCTTTGAAAGCCAGGTCACAACTACTTCAGCTTGTTTGTTTCAGGCTTGTGCGATTTTTCATTACAGATTTTAAACCGATATTTCCTAGAGTATTTGATAGGAATATTATGTGAATTTTTGGTGATAATATTGGACCAGGGTGGACCCGACCGAAGTGGTTAGGAGAGAAAGAACAGTACAGAGATTCTTGAACTGCGTTTAGTACTGTACGCTTGGCCGCTTCCAAGTTATTAGTGTAACATTCGTTACGACATCCTCGTGCGTCTCTGTCATTCCAACGGGTAACGTAAACCTTATTTGACACGAAGTTTGTGTATCTAGCTGAGGTAGTTCTCCCTCTTGTTCCCTCTCATTAAGGGTAATGATCCTCATTCTTGAGAAAACCTACAGGGTTTAACGTCCAAATTTCCTGATGCTGAGACGAATCCAGGTACAGTACATAGGCCCCAACCTTTTGCTCTTGTTAGTCGAGCTCAAAGTCTTTTTCATAAGAAAACATTGTCGCGCTCGTCACATACATGTAAGATGGGTTCTATCAAATCTAGTTCCTTGCGACCTTTCTTCCCTTGATAAAAGGATAATCCTCCCACATGCACTCCCATTTGACTTGTTACAATCATACGCCGAATCCCTGGACTGGGTATTTGAGACGATTATTAGATTGTTTTTATCACTCGTTGCTAAGGTCCTTACAATCATCTTATCAAGAGCAACTGCAAAAAGTGCTCCTCCATCGTTTATAGAAAAGTATCAAGCCGGGTTCCTGTTGATAATCTGTTGATCGTCTGAATCATCCGAATCTGAATACTCCGTTCTTCTTGAAGACTCTCCACTTTCTTGACCTGAACTGTGAGAAGCTCCAGTGAACCAGCTCAACAAACTGCCACTCACCACACTACGTGATGACCTGCATAGACCAAGTTCAGTTCCATGTGAATTTTCAGTGAAACAGTCTTCATAAGATGTTATTGAGGATCAGTCACTAGTACATGTAAGTGAAGTGAGAGAGACAAAGAGGAAGAAGGAGCATAAAGACTCATCATTGCTATAAAGGAGACATGTATCCTCTAAAGTGCTGACGACATACAAGTGCTGACGACAGGGAGTAAAGTCTGGATATAGAGCGAGACCAAAACATATCCTGATTCCGATCCATGGCGACTCGAATCGGTCAATGAAGGCATATGAATATATTAAATCCCCAAGACAAGTCGTTGGGAGTACGCAAGGCTTCGTGACGAGAGCCGACTTTAATGAAGGTATCTAGGAGTATACTCAGGCCTGCCTATAATCGCCTATTATAGGCATAATCCGCAATCCGAAAAATCCGCAAATCCGATTACATTACCTAAATTAGTTTTAATATAGACGCCGTTTCCAAATTAATTTAGGTGCAGTTTCTAAAAGAATTTATAATTCTCGTCTATTGGCTTTCAATCTCGAAGGTCAATAAACTAGAATTAGAAATTTGCATGGTGCAACAAGAGGTGTATTTCAGATCAATCTAGATATTATAATACAAGATGCAAAGTTGCTACTCAGTTATCATAATACGCAAGTTAACCTAAACTGCTTGGCCTGCAGCACACCATCGAGTCCAAAGTCCGATCTACTTTCAAAGGTGATGATCACCTTTCTCCCACCTCAGAATAGAGAAGTCAGAGAAGTAAGACACCACTGTACTCGGGAAAGACAGTTGCAATGCCGCCACAAAACTAGACCATGCTTGGAAACCGAGCACTGGGCAAGGTCCATGCATTGTCAAAGGATATCTTTTGGTTACAACCATCAATGCACTCCTGCAACACAGGCTCATTGCAGTGAGCTCGAAGAAGAGCTTCATGCTCATTAGCAATGAAGTCTATTTGTGTGGCCAAGTATTGATGCTGCAAGCAAAAGCTCTGTCTACGCGTCTCACGAATGAAATGAAATCTGCCGCAGAAACACGAACAAGCTCCTGCTGTAAAACAGGTGGTAGTGCAAATGGATTGATGAATGGCTGTTGTCTGCATCCCTGCTGCACTACAATTCCCTCCATGTTAGTACATGTTTCAATAAAGACTAGACCACCATCTTGCAACAACTCTATTTTAGAAACTCACAAGAATTACTTTAGGTCATTTAGGTCCCAACTGATTGATGATGAGACATCATCAGGCAGTCTAATGAGGTTTTGCCATGGTGCGGGCCTTAACTTAGACTCCTCACAAGAATTACTTTAGACGCCAGAAACCATACCCGCCTATTATAAGCAGCCTGAGTATACTATATTCTGTGAATGCATGGATTTGCTTGTTTACTCTACTCCGAGCGAAAAGCGACCGCGTAGGATAACAAGAAGGAGGGGAAGCCCATCAAGCCGTACAAGAAGGATGTTTACTCTATTCGCGTCATCTTCGAGCTAAGACCTTTCGTCACCACGATCATGTTTCAAGTGACATGTGATAGGATGACGGATGAACCACCTGAGACAAGAAGCACCAAACACAAAAGACATGAGATGGATCGATTGAATCAACAGGAGCAACGACTAATCAGTCCCAGACACATCTAAATTCATGGGCGTCATCAGGTCTCAGGTGAAAACCGCGAATATGCTACTTTCCGAAACATAACTTATGGATAGAGTTTGTCCTGTTATTCAGACACAGCTCGTACCGGGTTTCCAGCCCCGAACGCGTCGAGACTGGAACCACCTTTCACCTATTGGAATCCGGGTTCTAACGCGGTGCTGGTAGCCCCACTTCTGTAGGGGATGAAATCGTCCACGAGGATGTATTCATTACCTTGGAATCAGATCATCGGCACGCGAACAAATCATGATTTCGTATAACGGTCCGACGTATCGTGCATTCTCGTAATTGATATTGTACTTTCGTGAAAGATAATTGTAAACTCTAGTCAAAGTCAATCTGATTAGCAAGATTTTGAGCTTTGGTATTTAGTACATAAAGTAGGACAATTGCAGAAAGTGAAATGCATGCATACGGTGGAAAGAATTGGGAACTCCTCCTTCAAAGGCGAAGAGTGGAGGCAGAGTGACTGGAGAGAAGCGAAATGCTGAAGGTGGAAGACAAGCAAAAGTACAATTTCCCTTAAGTTATTTCTCTTTCCAACGTAGACATAGATTCCCTGTCTCGATGAATCAATTTTGAGGAAACGTCATGCGTCTAATTTTAGAGAGAGAATCTCTCTATCAGAAGATCGATGGTTATTCCATGGCATGCTGTATTTTTTAAACTAAGAAAGAAAACGCAATTAGTCTGGGTAGAAGGACTTCACCATATATTGAACAGGTGAAAAGAGTCGGCTTTGAAGTTCGAACGTCACGTTAGACATAAAGACAACTGACGAAAGAAATCCTAACTGTTCTTATAACACATCAAAGGCAAAGAGTGATTGTCTATGTCAAACACCTGAAGCGTAACTTCGGATTATTTGTTACTAAATGAACAAGATTGCTTAAATGAGGGTGATGTCCTAAGGAAGTGATTCTCAACGAAAACCTATTCGAAGTGACCTGTACAATGAAATCTGATTTCGAGTTACACTTCCATATAGAAGAGCGTTGAAGTGTACTTTGCTACTGCAATATGGGCCACCATGAAAGTGAGTGAAGTTTGGTCGAATCAACAAGGAAAACGTGTTTTCCGAACAGGTTTATGAAATCATGTTGCCCCAATTCGTGACGTATTCTATTTGACTCGATACACGATGCACGAGAGCAGCCTACAGTATAGAGAATTTGCTGAGGACACAGGCTTTTACCAGTATCGTCAACTAAGGAACTAAGGATGAGCACTATGCCTGTTCAAGTATCGATACACTATGAACGATATATATATCCACAAGAAAGGGGAAAGTAATACAAGGCACCACCAAGTGCAAAGTGTAAAAATAGCGCGATGCCCACCAATCCCAAGCAACAATGAAAGAAACAGAAACAAGGCCCCAAAAGCACACCAAGGGAAAAAGGACATTGATAACAAGCCCCAAGGAAGCAAAGGAGAGGGAAGCAAAGTCAAGTCTACTCCTGAACTTCCTACTAAAGATACTCCAATGGTAAGTGGGGAAGATCCTAGCGAGTTGGGTGTTCCAACTGCTTGTCATTGAAGACCCAAAGCCTCAGCACATTGTAAAATGACAGTACATGTTATTTATAGTAGGTAGTACGTATGGTTGGGGAGGCACCCAATGCACCTCTCCTCTGCAAGGAATCTTGTTATGTCTCCTTGCGGAGCCAGTCAAAGTGATGGTGAAGTTGTCCAAAAATCTCAATCTCCACAAGGACAAAGATGTTCAAGGATAACCAGGAGACGCATAGTGGTACTCCTTACCCCTGGAGGAAATGGTCACAACTGCTCTGCCTATGCACCTACCTGTACCAATGACTTTGATCGTAAGGTGTTAGACATAACTACATCATGCAAGGTGCAACAACCAACCGTGAAAGTAACAATATCTGCTCACAACCTATGGATAGGTGGTCATGGTAGATCCAACCATCTATCATACTTCGAGGATAGGAGAACCCCCAAGAGAAACAAAAGAGAGAAAACACAAAGCTTCACATTCAATACTCCGATGCCCCAAAGGAACTATAAAGCCATTTGAAGTGTCGCAGCTAGATTCCTTGGATGCTAGAGTAGTAGTGTTGGTAGTCAAAGGTATTTTGGTAGTTACTCATAGATTTCATGTTGATGGTCAGATTTCATGTTCACTTTATTGACTACATGGTGGGGCCAACTATCACTTGCACCATTTGCACCGTCGAGTGTGTTGTTAAAAGGACAATTAGGATTGGAGATCTAGGTCAAAATCAAAGGTATACCCTTGAAGTGCAGCTCTAGAGAGCTCACTTCTTTGATGTTGAGTCTTTGAGTTCCTAGCTATGGTAGATAGAAACCCAGCGACCATCATCTATAGTCTCTTGGCTAGAGTGGGTGTGGCTTGACTATAATCAATATTCAATTGTTGGCAGATTGTTGAGTGAATGATCAAGTACTGATCTGATGTGAGTTGCTTCAAGTTGATGAAGAATTGATTATATTAGAGAAGTGAGAGTCAAAGGAAATTGGGTGCAAGATCTGAGGGTGTTGGTGGTATCTCCAAGCTTGGTTGATCGTTGGTACCTTGATCACTGTTCAAATTTCCCTTAGAGTGATTATATGCAAAAAAGTTGGCCAAATTTCCATGAGAATAGAGTCAATTTTAAGTAGAAGTGTTCATTTTGAGCTTAGGAATGGAAAGTAGGGCCAATTTGGAGTGAGTTGAGCTCAAAATCCAAAATTGAAGATGGAGTTGGGAACCCATCCTCACAAATTCAAAATTTGGAAATCCCTATCCTTCCAATTTGGCTTGAGTGGAGATTTAGTGGAGGATTCAGTAGTCAACATTTATGTCAAATTTTATGTAAGATTTGGTGGAGAAATTATGTCAAATTTTGGCCATAGGAAGTTTGATCTCATTCTTAGTGATCCTCATAGCTTAGGAAGTAGATAGATATCAAATAGCCTAGGAAGTAGATAGATATATCAAATGCCAAATGGTGGCAGAGTCAATATGGTATTGATTTATGAGATGGAGTGTTTCATTTAGCCTTCTTTTGATTGCCCCTTCATTCTTTGCTTCTTATTTGTGCACCATGTTTGTGTGAGGTACCATAACTTTAAAGCATTGGTATTCTAGTCTGCACTCGATTGTGAGGTTGGAATGATGACCAATCAAACTACTTATGTTTGTCTCTAATGAGACAGGAAGTGATGACCTACACATCGTGAGAATGCATTTTGTGATGGTAGATTACAAGCCACCTTTTCTCCTAGTGTATTTTTCTTGGTTAGAGCTACCTTAGTGGGTGGTGTTCAATTGGTGGTGGCACTTAGTGTTGGCATTTGGTAGTGATTCTTGGTAGGGTACTTATGGTGGTTATGGTTTCGGTTTGAGTTACTTTGTCATAATGGAGTTCTTTGTGGATTGTCAAGGAGATATCTTGGTAATACACATCGGGTAGATTGACGCTCTATATTAGTGTGTATCTCTGATCCTAAGGTGGGAGGAAATTGACTTTGAGTTGAGTTTGACATAATTCAATGGAGAGCGTACTTGGTGTGTCAATATCATGGTTGTGGAACATGGACTAGACTTATGGGGCCTTTGGAGGCCCCATGCATTACTTTGTGTAATCTTTCTAGGATAAGAGACCTTAAGAGAAACACAAAAAAAGAAATATAAGCTTCACACTCAATTCTTTGATACCACAAAGGAGCACTTCAGTTGTATTATATAGCAAAGTGGACTCCCCTAAAGGAAGCTCTACCCTTGGATCAAATACTTGGATTGGTGACATGTCAACAAGCTCTACCCTTAGATTAGTTGTATGCATGGGTGACATGTTGTTTCTGATCTTACATGTTTTTTGACCAGAGTGAATCTTTAGGGAATCTTGTTGTAGGAATCTCCCAGTCACATGGTGAGGTATTCGTAAAAAGCTCTTAGCTTTTTATGAGACAAACATGGGGGAGGGAAGGCCAACCTTTTCTCTATTGGGAAAGGGAATTTGCATATTATTAAGGCCTCCAAAATTGACTCTAAAGTTTTTAGGCTATTCTAGACTCCTACCCTATTAGTAGTACTCTCTTGGTGATACCCTTGTTTGATCTACTTAGTTCATTATCTATACCATCTTTCTAGATGTTACCAATCTAATTTTCACCTCTAGATCATATGTCTAGCTATTGGTATTACATTTTCAAGTTGTTTTCAACTACTACTCTTTAACAATATGGAATTAAGCGACGAAGTAGTAGAGCTAACAAAGTAGCAAATAAGACAAATTACCCTAAAATATTTTGGAAGTATCTAGAAAGCTTCTTGGGAATCTTTCCGGTTAGCTTAACTTGCACCTCAAGTAAGTAGATTCTAGAAAGAAGCTTCTAGAAGCTTCCAACTAGCTTAGCTTGCACGCCAAGTAGACGGTTTCTAGAAGGAAGCTTCTTGAGAAGCTTCTTGGTTAACTTGGCTTGCACTCTAAGAAAGCAGCTCAAGGAAGCTTCTTGAGAAGCTTTCCAAGAGCCTTGTATGCTACCTATAGATACCAAAGCCAAAGCTCATGCTAGGCATTCAAATTTTTCACTCATTCAAGTGTCCCAATGTGAGTTTCCATTGTCCTATTTCTCTCCTTGGTCTTGGTCTTTTACATTGGTATCAGAGCAAGAATGGGATGGATGGAATTTATGGACCACCGAATCCACTTCCGCCAAACCATTAGGATTTTCATGTCGAGATATTACCCAAGCATCCTTTCACACAATTCATCACCTCGTGCTTTAGGTAGGATTTTCTACATATGATCACCATGTCTAAGGAACCCTGGATACTTCCGGTTGTAACTTAGGGAGAACGGTGGACGTGTTGCATCTATGTGCCAATCAATTAGATAAATTGGAAGTAGTGGGATAGAGTACTAGCTATGGCAGCAATACCAAACATTATCAATAACAACAAGAACATATATAGAGAGTGCCAATTCAAGATGGAGAAGATCACATTTGTTTTCAAAACCCAAGGTGTTTGAAGGTAAGAATCTTCCGGGCACAATGGAGAATTTTGTGTTTGACTGCAAATGTTACTTTGAAGCCACCAATCTTCAAGATGAATGAAAATAGATTCTCTTGGACTCTAGCCAATTATATGGTGTGGCAAAAATTTGGTGGTGATTCCGAGTGGAGCGAGCGGAATAACAAATTGTTGCACCAATTTTGACATGGATAGAATTCAAGGATACAATATTGGGTTGGTTTCAAACTATAAATGCCACCCGAGCTGCACGAGATAAATTGGCGGAGTTGATGCAAGTTGACTTAGTAAGGAGCTACATCACACAATTTCAGAACATCATCATGCAGATTCCAGATATACAAGAAGGTCAAGTTCTAGATCAATTTGTCCGGGGATGGAAGTCACAAACCAAATTAGAGGTGAGCATGTGGGACCCACAAAATGTAGAAGAAGCCATGCAATTGGCTAAACACTTTGATTCTTTGGTGGCAACAACTTAGTCTCAACCTCTACCTACACAAGGCCTACCAATACACTATGCACAAGTGGAAGAACCGACACCAATGGAAATTGATACTATCCAATGGAGACCACTTGGTGCAGCGAATAGAGGAAGATTGTGAAAAATAGAGGTTGTTTTTATTATCACCAAGTTGGAGATTGCATTGCTGAATGCCCACTTAGGAATAGGTAACCTCAACAAGTTGCCCAGATAGAGTTTGTAGAACAAAATGATCAGGGAAATGAGGAATCCTAGTAGGGGATGTCGAGCCACCTATTGGGAGCTTGGTTAGTTCCAATGGGATTGAAGGCTTGACCTATGCAAGTTTGCTTCATCTACAAGGTACAATATCTAATCGGGGTTGTAGGATTTTGGTTGATTTAGGAAGTTTATAAAATTGTATGTTTATGCAAGTAGCAAAGGAATTGGGTATTCCTATCAAGCCAGTGATTGGAAGTAGTTTGATGATGGCGGATGGTAGAAAGGGTTTTGCATTCTACACCTTGCATCTTGTTACCTTCAAGATTGGGAAGGAGTATTTGGAGTGTATGAGATTTGTAGTGGCACCTCTACACTATGATATCATTCTGGGTCTACCTTGGCTTGAACGTCATAAGGTTCAATTTGATTGGAGCCAACAACAAATTCAAGTACAACACTAAGGTAGGAATTTTGGATTAGATTATCTAGCACCACTGAGTAAGACACCTAAGAATAATCAATCCCAAGATGGGAAGTTTGTCAAGAAGGTAGCCATAGAGCAAGCCTTGAAGGGAGATGAGTCCCAAGATGGGAAGTTTGCCAAGAAGGCAACCATGGAGGAAGCTTGGAAGAGAGATGAGCCCCAGGAAGGGAAGTTGGTAAGTAAAGTAGCCATAGAGCAAGCTTTGGAGAAACATAAGTCTGTATTCATGGGATGTGGATCAAGCTTATTGCACAAGAATAATCTAAGGAGGGCCAAGAGCCTCATCAAGCAAGTGTTGATCGGATAGTAAAGGAGTTTGAGAAGTTGCAAACAACACTTACTAAGTTGTTGAAGAAGGACTTCATACGACATCCTACCTCTCCTTGCGGAGCACCGGTACTATTTGTTTCAAAGAAGGAAGGACAACTTCATTTTTGTATTGATTATTGTGGGCTCAATAAGAAAACTGTGAAGAATTCATATCCCTTGCCTTGGATTGATGAATTACTTGATCAACTAAGTGGAGCATGTTACTTTTCAAAGTTGGATCTTTGCACCGGCTACTAGAAAATTCCTATTGATAGAGATGATGTGCAAAAGATTGCCTTTTGCATAAGGTATGGGCATTTAGAGTGCAGAGTTCTACCTTTCGGACTCACTAATGCTCTAGCGGTCTTCATGGATCATATGCATCGGGTGTTGGATAGACTATTGGATTGGTCCATGGTGGTGTTCTTGGATGATATCTTAATCTATAGTATGATAGATGTAGAACATGTGAATGATGTGCAAGAAGTCCTAAGTCAACTATGACAATGGAAATTTTACTGCAAGAAGTTGAAGTGTGCCTTTTGGCAGAAGGACGTAACCTTCTTGGGTCATAAGATCTCATCAAAGGGGATCAAGATAGAAGAAGAGAAAATCAAGACCAATACTAATTGGCCTACCCCAAAGGATGCTATAGAAGTACCGACATTTAATGGATTGGCCAATTTTAACCGATAGTTTATCCATTATTATGCTCATGTGACTTCATCATTGATTGACTTCTTGGGTAAGAAGTAGAGCTTCTAATGGACCACCAAGCCTGAAGAAGCATTCCAGAAGTTAAAGCATATGGTGTCTTCAAGACCCATTCTTCAACCATATGATCCTCAACTACCTTGTGTGGTTGATTTTGATGCTTCTAACTTTGCAATTGGAGATGTGTTACAACAAGAATTCCCAAATGGACTACAATCCATTGCCTTTGTGTCTCACCGACTAAATATAGCAAAAAGAAATTACTCTGCTTGGGATCGGGAACAACTTGCAATGGTATATGCTACCAAGGTATGGAGGCATTATCTCTTGGGGAAACAATTGATCATGCAAACTGATCACAAGCCATTGTTGCAGACCCTGCACTTGGAACACATGAAGAGTTGATATCATTGATGGGAAGAGCAACTCTAATTGTTTGACATGAAACTTGAGTACAAATTAGGTCGGTTCCATGTCATCCTTGATGCACTATCATGACAACCTGATTTGAAGTCTCTTCCTCTCATCACGGTGGCAATTACGACAATGTCAATTGACCCCAAGGTCCATAACAAGTTTTGATCAGCTTTACAACAAGATCCCTTCTTCCAAATTGTTATAGTATGGAGTTTAGTGACATAGTTAGTAAGGCTTACAAAGTAGAGAATATGCCAAATTAGCCTAGAATATTCCAAAAGCATCTAGGAAGCTTCTTGGGAAGCTTCTCGACTAGTTTACTTGCGCTCCAAGCAGTAGCTTCTAGAAGGAAGCTTCTAGAAGCTCCTAACTAGCTTAGCTTGCACGCCAAGTAGGCGGCTTCTAGAAAGAAGCTTCTTGAGAAGCTTCCAAGTTAACTTGGCTCGCACTCTAAGAAAGTGGCTCAAGGAAGCTTCTTGAGAAGCTTGTCAAGGGCCTTGTATGCTACCTATAAATACTAAAGTCGAAGCTCATGCTAGGCATTCGGAGTGTTCCCTCATTCAAGTGTCCCAATGTGAGTTGTCATTCTCTTATTTCTCTTCTCGGATTTGGTCTTTTACATTGGTATCAGAGTAGGAATGGGATAGATGGAATTTATGGACCACAAAATCCACTTCCACGAAACCATTGGGATTTCAAGTCCAAATACTACCCAAGCATCGTTTCACACAATTCATCACTTTGCACTTTGGACAAGATTTTATGCATATGATCACCATATTTGAGGAACCCTTGGTGCTTCCGGTTGTAACTTATGGAGAATGGTGGACGTGTTGTTTCTATGTGTTAATAGATTAGATAGATAGGGAGTGGTGTGATAGAGTAGCAACCATGGTGGCAATACCCGATGTGATCATTGCTATGCAACAACAAATCAAGCACCTTACTCAATTGTTGGATGAACAAGATCTTTGACAACAAGAGTAGGTGGAGAGAGTACCAATTCAACAAGGAGAAGATTGGATCAGATTCCCTAAACCTAAGGTATTTGAAGGTAAGAATCTTTTGGGTGCAGTGGAGAATTTTGTGTTTGATTGTGAACATTATTTTGAAGTTAATAGTCTACAAGATGAGCAAAAATAGATTTCTTGGCTTCTAGCCAATTGGATGGAGTAGCAAAGCTATGGTGGAGATTCTGAGTGGAGCAAGCTAAACGACAAATTTTTGCACCAATCTTGACATGGGCAGAATTCAAGAGTGCAATAATTAGTTGGTTCTAAGCTACAAATGTCACATGAGCTGCACGAGATCAGTTGGCAGAGTTGAAATAGATTGGCTCTATAAGAATTTACATCATGCAGTTCCAAAACAACATCATGCAAATTCCAAATATATTGGAAGGTGAAGCTTTGGATTGATTTGTGAGGGGCTTGAATGCAAGAACCAAATAAGGGGTAACCATGCAAGAGCCACAACACTTGGACGAAGCCATGCGGTTGGCCGAACTTTTTGATTCATAGGTGGCAACAACTTGGTCTTGACCTCGACCTCCACAGAGCCTACCAATACACTACACACAAGTGGAGGAGCCAACACCAATGGAGATTGATGCCATTCAATGTAGACTACTTAGCATGATAGATAGAGAGAAACTATAACAAAATGATGGTTGTTTTTATTGTTGCTGATTAGGGCATCGTATTGCCAAATGTCCACTCAAGAATGGACGACCTCAACAAGTTGCCCAGGTGGAGGTTGTAGAATAGAATGATCAGGGAAACAAGGAATCCTAATAGGAGATTTTAAGCCGCCTATTGGGAGCTTGATTAGTTCCAATGGGATTGAAGGCTCGACCTATGCAAGTTTGCTTCACTTGCAAGGTACAATCTAATCGGGGTTGTAAGACTTTGGTTGATTCTAGAAGTTCAAAGAATTGTATGTCTATACAAGTAGCAAAGGAATTGGGTATTCCTATCAAGCCAATGATTGGAAGTAGTTTGATGATGGCGGATGGTAGAAAGGGTTTTGCATTCCGCACCTGCATCCTATTACCTTCAAGATTAGGAAGGAGTATTTGGAGTGTATGAGGTTTGTAATGGCACCTCTACACTATGATATCATTCTGGGTCTACCTTGGCTTGAACATCATAAGGTTCAATTTGATTGGACCCGCCGCCAAATTCAAGTACAACACCAAGGTAGGAATTTTGGATTAGGTTGTCTGGCACCTTGGAGTAAGACACCTAAGAATAATCAGTCCCAAGATGGGAAGTTTGTCGAGAAGGTAGCCATAGAGCAAACCTTGAAGGGAGATGAGTCCCAAGATGGGAAGTTTGCCAAGAAGGCAACCACGCAGCAAGCTTGGAAGAGAGATGAATCCCTAAAAGGGAAGTTTGTTAGTAAAGAAGCCATAGAGCAAGCTTTGGAGGAAGATAAATTTGTATTCACGGTGTGGATCAAGCAAATTGCACAAGAACAATCTGCGGAGTGCCAAGAGCCTCATCAAGCAATGGTTGATCGGATAGTTAAGGAGTTTGCGGACGTGTTTCCGGATGATCTATCAAAGGGATTACCCTCCAATCGAGGTATGCCCTTCAAGATCAAGTTATTTCCATGGAGTACTCCAATAAGTAGACTGATCTATTGGCTCTCACCAAAGGGGTTTGAGGAGTTGCAAACAACACTTACTGAGTTATTGGAGAAGGACTTAATACAACATTGTACCTCTCCTTGGAGAGCACCGGTACTATTTGTTCCAAAGATGGAAGGACGACTTCATTTTTGTATTGATTATTGTGGACTCAATAAGAAAACCGTGAAGAATTCATATCCCTTGCCTTGGATTGATGAATTACTTGATCAACTAAGTGGAGCACGTTACTTTTCCAAGTTGGGTCTTTGCACCGGCTACTAGGAAATTCCTATTGATAGAGAGGATGTGCAAAAGATTGCCTTTTGCATAAGGTATGGGCATTTAGAGTGCAGAGTTCTACCTTTCGGACACACTAATGCTCTAGCGGTCTTCATGGATCAGATGCATCGGGTGTTGGATAGACTATTGGATTGGTCCGTGGTGGTGTTCTTGGATGATATCTTAATCTATAGTATGATAGATGTAGAACATGTGAATGATGTGCGAGAAGTCCTAAGTCAACTATGACAATGGAAATTTTACTGCAAGAAGTTGAAGTGTGCCTTTTGGCAGAAGGAGGTAACCTTCTTGGGTCATAAGATCTCATCAAAGGGGATCAAGATAGAAGAAGAGAAAATCAAGGCCAATACTAATTGGCCTACCTCAAAGGATGCTATAGAAGTACTGGCATTTAATGGATTGGCCAATTTTAACCAAGAGTTCATCCATTATTATGCTTATGTGGCTTCACCATTGACTTACCTCTTGGGTAAGAACTAGAGCTTCCAATGGACCACCAAGCATGAAGAAGCATTCCAGAAGTTAAAGCATATGGTGTCTTCAAGACCCATCCTTCAACCATATGATCCTCAACTACCTTGTGTGGTTGATTTTGATGCTTCTAACTTTGCAATTGGAGATGTGTTACAACAAGAATTCCCAATTGGACTACAATCCATTGCCTTTGTGTCTCACCGACTAAATACAGCAGAAATAAATTACTCTGCTTGGGATCGGGAACAACTTGCAATGGTATATGCCACCAAGGTATGGAGGTATTATCTTTGGGGAAACAAGTGATCATGCAAACTAATCACAAGCCATTGTTGCAGACCCTACACTTGGAGCACATGAAGAGTCGACATCATCGATAGGAAGAGCAACTCCAATTGTTTGACATGAAACTTGAGTGCAAACTAGGTCGGTTCCATGTCATCCTTGATGCTCTATCATGATGACATGATTTGAAGGCTCTTCCTTTCATCATGGCAATAATTACAACGGTGTTAATTGACCCTAAGGTCCATAATGAGTCTTGATCAGCTCTACAACAAGATTCCTTCTTCCAAATGGTACATGGTCATTTGACAACATGTGACAAGGACTACAACACCTTCTCCTTCAAGGAAGGCCTTCTATTCCATGCAGACTTGATCTATGTTCTAGCCAAAGGTGATCTTTGACTTGTGCACCTTCAAGAAGCCCATGATTTACCAATAGCTGGACACATGGGAGAAGACAAGGTCTTGGGCATCCTCCAACGCCAATGGTGGTGGCCCAACATGACACGAGATGTTCAGGACTCTGTCTGATTGTGTGAGAGTTGTCAATGTAACAAGGCCAGTAACCAAAAGCCGAGTGGATTCCTTTAGCCACTTCCCATTCCAGCTACTTGTTGGAAGCATTTGAGCTTAGATCTAATCACCTCCTTACGCAAGACACAACAAGGTCACACAGCAATTGTGGTGTTTGTGGATAAGCTTAGTAAGAAAATCCATTTGGCACCAACGGTTGATATTATGGATGCTTCAACCTTAGCGCAACTGTACTTCGATAATGTCTTCAAACATCATGGGATGCCACACGTACTCATCTCCAACCGTGATCCTTGCTTCACCGGAAAGTTTTGGCAAGCATTCTTCCAGCTACTTGGCACCAAGCTTGCTTTGTCCATAGTCTTTCATCTTCAAACTGATGGACAAATTGAATGTGCAAATTGCACCTTGGAAGATATGCTTTGTGTCTTTGTCAACATTCACCATACCAATTGGGATCAATGTCTTCTAGTTGTAGAGTTTGCATACAATAATTCTAAATAGATAAGCACCTCCTTTCTTTCTCAATTTTGGCCAAGATCCCAAATTCTCTTCTTGCTCCTCCTCCGTCTCAAGTCCCCCATACTTCAACCTTCTTGACCACCATCTCAAAATCTCTCCAACAAGCTAAATTTCACCTCCTTGTTACTCAGAATTGTCAAAAACCATATGCAGACCATCATCGTTGTGATCTCACCTTTGAAGTTGGTGATAAAGTAATGTTATCTTCTAGTAATCTAACCCTCCCACTTGATACCCAAGTTCGTAAACTTGCCCCTTATTGGATAGGACCTTTTGATGTCACCCAAATTATCTCTCTTGTTGCTTATCCACTTGCCTTGCCTTGTCATATGCGCATCCATCTTGTCTTTTATGTTTCCAAGTTGAAACACTTTGTTCTTAACCCCTCTTCTTTCTCCTCTTGAGTCCAACCTCCTCATCTCCCTATCCCTATCAATGATCATGAGGAGTATGAAGTTGATCGTATCCTTATAGGATACGATCAGGACATTATTGCCACATCCAACGAGGACACTGCCAACTTACGGAGTACAAGGTCCTTTGGAAAGGGTACTCCTTCATGATGCCACATGGGAACCTCTTTCTCACCTCCAAAATGCACAAATGGCCATCCATGAGTTTGAAGCTTCAATGGCGATAAGGACGTCACCAACTAGCGGTGGAGGAATATGTAATAGTATGGAGTTTAGCGACATAGTTAGTAAGGCTTATAAAGTAGAGAATAAGCCAAATTAGCCTAGAATATTCCAAAAGCATCTAGGAAGCTTCTTGGGAAGCTTCTTGACTAGTTAACTTTGCTCCAAGCAGGAAGCTTCTAGAAGCTTATAACTAGCTTAGCTTGGACACCAAGTAGGCGGCTTCTAGAAGGAAGCTTCTTGAGAAGCTTCCTAGTTAACTTGGCTTGCACTCTAAGAAACCGGCTCAAGGAAGCTTCTTGAGAAGTTTCTCAAGGGCCTTGTATGCTACCTATAAATACCAAAGCCAAAGCTCATGCTAGGCATTTGTAGTTTTACCTCATTCAAGTGTCCCAATGCGAGTTTCCATTCTTCTATTTCTCTCCTCGGATTTGGTCTTTTACACAAATGGTACATGGTCATCTGACAGTAAGCAACAAGGAGTACAACACCTTCTCCTTCAAGGAAGGCCTTCTATTCTATACGGACCAGATCTATGTTTTAGCCAAAGGTGATTTCTGACTTGGGTGCCTTCAAGAAGCCCATGATCTACCAATAGTTGGTCACATGGAGGTGGACAAGACCTTGGGTATCCTCCAACACCAATGGTGGTGGCCTAACATGACACGAGATGTTTGGGAGTTTGTCCAATCGTGTGAGAGTTGTCAATGCATAAAGGCTAGTAACCAAAAGCCAAGTAGACTTCTTTAGCCACTTCCCATTCCAACTACTCATTGGGAACATGTGAGCTTAGATCTCATCACCTCCTTGCCCAAGACACAACAAGATCACACAGCAATTGTGGTGTTTGTGGATAAGCTTAGTAAGAAAATCCATTTGGCACCAACAGTCGATATTGTGGATGCTCCAACCTTTGCGTTACTCTACTTTGATAATGTATTCAAACATCATGGGATGCCATGTGTACTCATCTCCGACCGTGATCCTTGCTTCACCGGAAAGTTTTGGCAAGCCCTCTTCTAGATACTTGGCACCAAGCTTGCTTTGTCCATAGCCTTTCATACTCAAACTGATGGACAAACTGATTGTGAAAATCGCACCTTGGAAGATATGCTTCATGCGTTCATCAACATTCACCATACCAATTGGGATGAATGTCTTGCAATAGTGGAGTTTGCATACAACAATTCTAAATAGGCAAGCACCGGATTCTCTCCTTTCTTTCTCAATTTTGGCCAAGATTTTCTTGTCCTAGATCCTCTTCTTGCTCCTTTCTCGGTCTTAGGTCCCTCATATTTCAACATTCTTGACCATTATATCCCAATCTCTCCAACAAGCCAAATCTCACCTCCTTGTTGCTCAAAATTGTCAAAAACAATATGCAGACCACCATCATCATGATCTCACCTTTGAAGTTGGTGATAAAGTCATGTTATCCTCTAGTAACCTCCCTCTTCCACTTGATACCTAATTTTGTAAACTTGCCCCTAGTTGGATAGGACACTTTGATGTCACCAAAACTATCACTAGTGTTGCTTATCAACTTGCCTTACCTTGTCATATGCGTATACATCTTGTCTTTCATGTTTCCAAGCTGAAAGCCTTTGTGCCTAACCCCTCTTCCTTTTCCTCTCAAGTCCAACCTCTCCCTCCTCATGTCCCTATCAATTATCATGAGGAGTACAAAGTTGATCGTATTCTTGCACGTTGCCACATTCAACAAGGCCGTTGACAACATATTGAGTACAAGGTCCTTTGGAAAGAGTATCCCCTTCATGATGCCACATGGAAACCTCTTTCTCACCTCCAAAATGCACAGACTGCCATCCAAGAATTTGAAGCTTCATTGGCGACGAGGACGTCACCAACTTGCGGTGGGGGAATATGTAACAATATGGAATTAAGAGACAAAGTAGTAGAGCTAACAAAGTAGCAAATAAGACAAATTGGCCTAGAATATTCTGGAAGTATCTAGGAAGCTTCTTGGGAAGCTTCCTGGCTAGCTTAGCTTGCACCTCAAGTAAGTAGATTCTAAAAGGAAGCTTCTAGAAGCTTCCAACTAGCTTAGCTTGCACACCAAGTAGACGGCCTCTAGAAGGAAGTTTCTTGAGAAGCTTCCTGGTTAACTTGGCTTGCACTCTAAGAAAGCAGCTCAAGAAAGCTTCTTGAGAAGCTTCTCAAAGGCCTTGTATACTACCTATAAATACCAAAGCCAAACCTCATGCTAGGCATATGGAGTTTTCCTTCATTCAAGTGTCCCAATGTGAGTTTCCATTCTCCTATTTCTCTCCTTGGTCTTGGTCTTTTACATACTTTGTTAGTCAAAGTGATCTTTCTATGACACCTCTATCTGATCTTGCTAGCCCATCATACCTTACATCCCTCTAGATGTTACCAAGTCAATTTTCACATCTAGATAATATTCTAGCTATTGGTATTACACTTTGGTACAATGTGTACCATTCAGTTGGATGCCTTCATCTAGGAGTTTAATAATTGTTGTGATTTGTAATAGATGCAAAACCCAACTTTGTTCACACCCTTTATGGCATGGAAGGGATTGTTTCAACACTTGGAGAGTCTACCAATGGACAACTATCATGAGTTCATGCGAGCTCATTTAGAGTAGATTGAGCTATGGAGACAATATTAGTCTTTGAACTATATCTCCATCACTTTAAGCTTAGTTTCTAGGGTAGATCTACAATACCCATGAGTTATAGCTTTAGTAGCATTGGTGGATCTATTGGAGATGGTGCTATTACAAGTAGAGGTACTACTACAAGAGGTAGTGTAGTACTAGGGTTTACTCCCATGGTGGGGTTCTTCTAGTGTTTGAGATAGAACTACTAAGGAATGTGGATTGACAAGTTGAAGAGCCTATAGGAGTCCAACAAAAGGCTGGACTGAGCCTACATAAGGTGTACATTTGCATGAGATGGCTAATCAGTTTTACTCAAGGAGTTATTGAGGCCCAAGCAGTCCAGTTTTGGTATAGGATTTTGGATAGGGAGTTGCAACATAAAATACATGATGTTATGTTGTTACATACTACTTCACCTACTTTGGTAGTGGTCTTTGGTTTGGCTGAGCATATTGGGCTCAACATGGTGGAGGAGAAAGTGGTGACATCTAGATTTGGTAAGGAGACCTCATCCATAGTTATTACTTCTTACATAGTGCTCCATGTTATGTTGGTGTAATACCACAAGCTAGCCATATGATCTAGATGTAAAATTTGGTTTGGTATCATCTAGAATGATGTTATACATGATGGTTCTAGTAGATCAGATAGAAGTATCACCAAAAGAGTACTTCTACTAATAGAGCAGAAACCAAAATAGACTTGAGAACCTTAGAACCAATAAATAGACATATGATTTAAAGGTGAGAATTGGTTTGGTAACATCTGGAAGGATGTTACACATGATGGAATAAACAGATCAGAAAGAGGTATCACCAAAAGGTGACTTCTACTAATAGAGTAGGAACTAAAATATGCCTGAAATCTTTGAAGGCAATTTCGGAGGCCTAAACAGATGAATTAGGCCTCAAAAATGTGCAAATTTCCCTCCCCCCCAACAAGATAGAGGCTGGCCTACCCTCCCCATGGTTTGTCTTGTCGAGAGCTTTCCAAAGGTACCTTACTCACGTGATTTTGAGACTCCTACAGGAATATTCCCTAAAAGATTCCCTATGGTCAAAGCTTATTTGACCAACCAGATAGGACCTAGACCAACATGTCACCCATCCAAGTAAGTAATCCAAGGGTGGAGCTTGATGACATGTCACCTATCTGTGTGCCTAATCCTATGGTGGAGCTTCCTTGGAGGAGATCCTCTTTGTCTATATAATAAAGAGAAGGTGCTACTTTGAGGCACCAAATGTTGAGTGTGTAATCTGTGTTTTCTCTCTTCTCTTGTCCTCAGAGTATTACAATGGTATCAGAGCGAGTGTCTTAGTCCAAGAGAGTGGATCACTCCTCTTGGAAAAGCACAAACTACTAAAACTGAGTAATTTGAGGTGGAGAACATAGAGTAATTGTTAGACTTAAGAAGGACTTTAGAGAGCAAACGGGATGGATGCACCAAGAGGAAAATTTTTTACACCTAGCTTTCCATTCCCAAATCCATTCCACATCAAGGTTATGTACATCTAGCGTGAACAAAAGAGTGTATTGCTAGTTTATCACTTTGGCGCAGAATTCATGGATAGGGTAATGAACTCACCAAACCCAGTGATTCTACCTATGGTGATATATGACAGAGAGTGGGATTTGACAATCTACATTCTATTATGATAATATGGATGCTCTTGTCCTCTCCCTTTCAACACTCAAGTAGAAATCCGTGTGAATCCTCTCCCTTTCAACACTCAAGTAGAAATCCGTTATGTAGTGAGACCAAAAGTGATGTTTAGAGATTTTGTGGTTAGAAATTTTGGCAAGGAGTATTATCAACGAGTGATAGCTTTGGAGGTCCCAATAGTAGTTCCAATAGTTTTTGCGCCGTCCACAGTGATCATATTGACTCTATATTGAAGTAGACATTAGCAATTGAGTGTTGCAAGAACCATGGATCCACAATTGCAAGAGAAGGTGCAAGGAATGCAAGGGATATTGAATGAATTCAAGAGATTAAGATGACCATGGAGACATTACAAAGTCAAGTGCAAATCCTCAAGAACAATCAAGCCATGCAAGAAGAAGAGCCGTTGTCGTCGGGAAAATAGCCCACGTGTACTCTTGAGGCTTTTGGTGTGATAAATTTTCTTTTCTCTTTTAGTTGTTGTAAGGAATATGGATTTATGATAATATGTCTTGGGTGTGGTTTTGCTACCTTGCCGCAGGAGATATTTCCTGTATTATTGTGAAGCCGGAGAAGTTATGGTGTTATGAGCTCAAGGAGTCTTTTAATGTGGCTTGAGCCAAGACATAATGCGGGGTTTACACTAGCTCAGGTTTGGTTTACGTTATTGGAATGAAAGAGTACGGGGCTTAGAGGAGAAGAAAATGCCAAAGGATTTTGAGAGAGAAGTTGGCAAAGGATTTTTGAGAGAGAAGTGGCAGGAATTTTTGAGAAGAAAGGAAAGTAGGGTTTTCGGAAAGTGAGGGAGGATTTTTTGAGAGGGAGAAAAGCTGACAGTTTGGGGAAATGACAGGGGAGGTTTTCAGGAGAAGAGTTGGCAGGAGTTCTGAACAAGGAGAATAATTGAAAGTGATGAAGGCTGACAGTTTTCGTGAAATGCCAGAGGATTTTTGATAGAGAAGTTTGCAAAGATTTTTGAGAGAGAAGTGGCAAGAATTTTCGAGAAGAAAGGTAAGTAGGGTTTTCGGAAAGTGATGGAGGATTTTTGAGAGAGGAAGGGCTGACAATTTTGGGAAATGAGGAGAGGAGTTTCAAGAGAGAAAGTTGCAGGAATTTTTGAGAGAAGACAGTAGGGTTTTCGGAAAGTGATGGAGAATTATCAAAAGTGAGGAAGTGCGGACAGTTTCGGGAAATGAGGAGAGGAGTTTCAAGAGAGAAAGTTGCACGAATTTTCAAGAGAAGACAGTAGGGTTTTTGGAAAAGTGATGGAGGATTTTTGAGAGAGGAAGGGCTGACAGTTTCGGGAAATGAGGAGAGGAGTTTCAGGAGAGAAAGTTGCAGGAATTTTTGAGAGAACACAGTAGGGTTTTTGGAAAGTGATGGAGAATTATCGAAAGTGAGGAAGGGCGGACAGTTTTGGGGAATGAGGAGAGGGATTTTGAGAGAGAAGTTGGCAGAGGATTTTTGAGATAAGTTGCAAGAATTTTTGGGAGAAAAAGGAGACATGAGTTCTTGACAGGGAGAATTATCGAAAGATGAAGGGCTGACAGTTTCGAGAAAGTGCCAGAGGATTTTCAAGAGGGAATTTGGCAAGGTTGGGCAGGGGTTGATTTCTTCACAGTGCGAATTATTGAAAGTGAGAAGGGCTGACAGTTCGAGAAATGCCAGAGGATTTTTGAGAGGGAATTTGACAAGGTTGGGCAGGAAGTTTTCGGGAAATGCTAGAGGATTTTAGATAGAGAAGTTTGCAGAGATTTTTGAGAGAGACAAAGATTTTCAGGAAATGAGGAGAGGAGTTTTAAGAGAGAAGTTTGCAGGAACTTTCGAGAGAAGACAATAGGGTTTTTGGAGGGAAAGTGCCAGAGGATTTTTGAGAGGGAAGTTGGCAAGGTTGGGCAAGAGTTGAGTTCTTGACAGGGAGAATTATTGAAAGATGAAGGGCTGAAAATTTTGGGAAAGTGCCAAAGGATTTTTGAGAGGGAATTTTGCAAGGTTGGGCAAGAGTTGAGTTCTTGACAGGGAGAATTATTGAAAGATGAGGGCTGACAATTTCATGAAATGCCAGAGGATTTTTGAGAGAGAAGTTGCAGGAATTTTTGAGAGAAGAGAGTAGGGTTTTCGGAAAAAAAGTGCGAGAGGATTTTTGACAGGGGAAGTTTTCAAGAGAAGAGTTGGCAGGAGTTGAGTTCTTGACAGTGAGAATTATCAAAAGTGATGAAGGGCTGACAGTTCAGGAAATGCCAGAGGATTTCAAGAGGGAAGTTGGCAAGAGTTGGCAGGAGTTGAGTTCTTGACAAGGAGAATAATTGAAAGTGATGAAGGGCTGACAGTTTTTGGGAAATGCCAGAGGATTTTCAATAGAGAAGTTGCAGAGATTTTTGAGAGAGACAAGGATTTTCGGGAAATGAGGAGAGGAGTTTTGAGAGAGAAGTGGCAAGAATTTTCGAGAAGAAAGGACAGTAGGGTTTTCAAAAAGTGCCTGAGGATTTTCGAGAGGGAAGTTGACAAGGTTGGGGAGAAAGTCATGCAAGAGTGGACATGCTGACAGGGTATGAAAATTTGAGACAGATGAGAGCTGGACAGAGAGCTTTCGGGAAATGACAGTAGAGAGCGTTTGGGAAAATGCAAGAAGAGCTTTGCAAGGAGTGGTTGCAGGATTTGAGAAGGAGAGGGCTGAACAGGGGTTTTTTAGTGGATCTTTGTGAGGGTTTTCAGAGGAGAAAGCATTGATGGGAGTGCTGTTGGGAGGTGAAGGAAGAAGTCCGGAGGGTGAGTTGTCTTTACTATTATCGGACAGAGTGCGTGTGAAGGCGCCAGCTGAATTGATTTTCTGTCATAATTTAGTGCAGACACTGTATGAACTGGAGTTGGTTGGCTTTTCCAAAATTGTGAACCTTGCAATTGAAATTTTATGAATGACAAATCTTGAGACAATGGTATGTTCAATCTGTGACTAGCATCTAGGAAAGTTCCATTTTAGGAGCTCTCAGTCCATCTATATGAATGGTTTGATTCAGTAGTCTGGGTGTTGGGTTGAGCCGAATAGAATACTATTTGTTGTTTGTGAAATTCCCAGCCATTCCTAGGGACCGTCAGGTCCAAAACCGTAGCAGAACCCGCGTGAACTAGCCAGTTCTGTGAAGGCCAAAGACAAACACAAACCCTCGGAAACCCAACATCAGGAAAAAAAGAAAAACCCAAAAGTTTACAGAGCTAAGATTTCCAACACACCAAGAATAGGAAGAGAATGTCAGTCTACAAGAAACGCTAAATCAACTACAATAAAGGCAAACTAAGCTCAAGAAGGCAGGTGCTTGGTGCACTCTTGAGGCCAAACAATATCCCCGACACCATCTCAACCTAGTACCTGCGACGGAAGTACTTGGAAAGGCATGTGTGCCTACAAATCCTATCAATGATGAAGCCACATTGCTAATCTGGATGAAGAAGACCTGCAACATCAAGCCTTACAAGAGGCAGCATATGATGGGAGTAGTGGAAAATTGGATCTCAAGAATGAATTGATATTTACGATTGTTCTCAACAAAGATCACGGAGCATGTTGCAGGCGTGTTTGCATGTGGGTACTTGACTGATAAAGCCCTCACATGGTATGATGCTTGGGAATGATCCATGCTGGCGGAGAGAAGAGAGGTCACGTGGACAGCAATGCAAGAAGGATTGTTGAAGAATTTCCAATCGGTGGATTTTGTGCAGATGGCTTGAATCCGACTATAGAGATTGAGACAAAAGAATAGTTTACAAGTGTATGTGGAGGCAATTTTGGATCTACAAGTCGCAATAACCGATATGAGTCTAGTAGAGGCTCTTGACAATTTCAAATGAGGGTTAAAGGAGCGGATTTGCCAAGAAGTCATGGTGCAAAACCCTCGCATAGTATTTGAAGCCATTGCTTGTGCGTAGAGAATAGCAAGAGCATTGGGTGGAGGTGAAGAAGTAGTTCCACTTCAACATTATCAAGCAAAAATATCACACATGGGTGGACCAGTACCGATAGAGTTGGGCAACCTTCAATTTTGAGATCGAGGAGCAAGACCACTTCAAGGAGAGCATGGACGGGTAGAAGAACAAAGAGATGGAGTCCCCACAAGGAGAAAGTACTCAAGGAGAACAACACCGTGTTACAATTGTGGCCGTATTAGGCACATATCTACCAACTATTGCACTCATTTCCCTAGACGCCCTTGACCTTTGTAGAGGAAATCTTTGAACAACATGGAGAGGCGCATTGAAGAGGAGGAGGTGGAAATCACTTCGGAAAACAAAGATCACCAATAAATGTACCTTGTGGCCTTATTGGCTCAATAAGGAAGAAGAGAAGCAAGGGAAAGAAGAAGACTAATGCACAAAGATCTTGAAAAGCAACCTCACAATTGATTGTCATGAATAGAGTCCTAGAAGGCAATCAAGTGAGAGTATTAATCGATCCGGAGGCAACAAAGAATTTCTTATCTTGCTCTGTTGCAATAAGATTGGGAATGGATCTAGAAAGGGATATGAGTGAAGAAGTAGAGTTGCCTAATGAGCAAACAGAGAGGATTGAATCACTACCTAGACTGGTAACACTCTCTATAGGAGAATATCAAGAAGCAATTGAGTGGTGAGTGATACAATTAGCTCATTATGATGCAATCTTAGGCATGCCATGGATGGAGCATTTCAACCTTATGGTAGATTGGAGGAAGAAAGTAGTGAGAACCCACCAATGGTCAATCATTGGGGTTAAAGAAAAACCATCCAAGTTGGATCTGCCTTTATATGTCATAGGGACGGCAATTGTCTGTAAGACCGATAGATGTTTCATGGGTCTAATAAGAGAAGTCCTGAGTGCACAACTTGATGGACAAGTTCCTGAGAAATTGAAGGCTGTGGTGGATGAATTTCAAGATGTGTTTCCCGATGATCTACCCTCAAGATTACCACCAAAAAGGAGAGTAGATCATAAAATTGAGACACTCCCTGGGAAGACACCTTCTTGTAAGGCCCCATATTGCCTATCACCTCATGAGTTGGAGGAGTGTAAGACTCAAATTGAGGAGATGTTGTAGAAGGGTTCATCTAACCTAACGTATCACCATATGGGGTTCCTGCCTTGTTTGTGAAGAAGAAGGATGGTACAATGCGCATGTGCATTGACTATCGAGGTCTCAATCAGCAAACGGTGAAGAATAAATACCTCTTACCTCGCATGGATGACCTGCTTGATCAACTCCATGGAGCAAGATACTTCACCAAATTGGACTTGCGGAGCGGTTACAATCAAATCCAAATTGCAAAGGAAGATATGTATAAAACTGTCTTTCAAACCAAGTATGGCCACTTTGAGTATCTTGTGATGCCTTTTGGCCTCACCAATGCACCTGCCACTTTCATGAGTCTAATGAATGACATATTTCATCCATACTTGGATAAGTATGTTATCATCTTCTTGGACGATATCTTAGTATACAGTAGCACAATGACGGAACACAAACAACATCTACAAGAAGTCCTCTAGATTCTAAGACAGAATCGATTATACGCCAAAATCTCAAAGTGAAAGTTTGGAAAGTCTGAAGTAGACTACTTGGGGCATAGAGTAATTGCAGAGGGCATTCAAGTATTGATAGAGAAAATAAAGGTCATTCAAAAATGGCGTGCCCTAGAAGATCAGACTCAACTCAAGAGCTTCTTGGGGTTGACGGGATTCTATCATAGATTTGTCAAGGACTTCTCCAAGGTTGCACATCCTTTAACGGCACTACTTGGCAAGGGGAAGAAGTGGACATGAGGAACCACATAAGAGTTGGCCTTTCAAGAATTGAAAGCCGCCCTGCTACATGCACCAATCTTGAAGTGGTATGACCCAAAACGACCAATCAAGTTAGCTATAGATGCATCAAGCATAGCAATAGGAGCAGTCCTACAACAAGAGTGGTATGACGAATGGCATCCAATTGCATATTTCTCTCAAAAGTTGCTATCGGCATAGCGCAACTACCACACCACCAAATGAGAAGAGTTGGCCATTGTTCCGGCAACCAAGCATTGGAAGCACTATTTGGGCAAGAAGGCATTTGTAGTAGAGATAGACCACAAACCTTTAGTCTACCTTGAGACACAGAAGGATCTATCTCATTGCCAGATTTGGTGGGCAAAGTGGCGACAACGCTTCAACATGTCAATCACTTACGTGGAAGGTAAGAAGCAACTTGCAGATGCATTCACCCACATGCCAATGGCAAACAACTTGGTGGCAGAGGTTAAGATTAACCCTGAATTCTGGCCAGATATTCTAGCTGCTACAAAAACTTATCCATAGATTGTAGAAGCGCAATCATCCAAAGGTGTCACCAACACCAAAGGACTCACCTTTCATGATGGTAAATTATGGATCCCAAATGTCCCAAAATTATGCACCACCCTTCTAGCGGAATGTCATGATTCGGCCATTGCTCTCTTTGGTTTCTTCAAAACCAAGTTGGCCATGTCCACAACTTATCACCAACAAATAGATGCCAAACAGAGCGGGCTAATTGCACGATTGAAGACATGTTACGCGGCTTCATCTTAGAAGAGCAAGAAAGGTGGGACACCCTTTTCTTGTTGGTGGAATTCGCTTATAACAATTCAGTAAATACATCCACCCATGTCACTCAATTCTTCCTCATGTATGGTAAGCATCCCTTCACACTTTCTAGCTTGATGAAGATCCATCCAATGGTTACCAAGGTCAATGCCGTCAACACATTTGTTTCTAGAATCCAACATGGTGTAGAGAGCGCCAAGCACAGATTACAGATTGCACAAAATTGACAGAAGTAGTATGCTGATGCACATTGTAGGCACATGAAGTTCAATGTTGAGGATCAAGTGTGGCTATCGACAACCAACCTCACATTAGTTGGACCTTGTAAGCTCAGACCTTGTTCTATTGGGCCTTTCTCAATTCTTTGTCGCGTCGGCGCTATGGCCTATCACCTTGAGCTACCACCACACATGAAGATCCATCCCGTGTTCCATGTGCCTCTTCTATGCAGATATGCTCCCCAATCAGGCTAGGGTCATTCCACACAAGACATTTGACCGTATCTGACACTCATTGATGGCACAAAAGAATATGAAGTGGAAAGTATTCTCCAAAAATGCATGTGTGGTACTTGCCATCCACGGGTGGACTATCTCATATAGTGGAAAAGTTACCCCCTCTATGAAGCAACATGGGAGCTCGCTGCCAATTTGACACATGCACTGGTGTTGGTGAAAGCATTTGAGCAACAATTGCACAACGAGGACGTTGCGTCTTAAAAGGAGTGAGGTCTGTAATACCACAAGCTAGCCATATGATCTAGATGTGAAATTTGGTTTGATAACATCTAGAATGATGTTATACATGATGGTCCTAGTAGATCAGATAGAAGTATCACCAAAAGAGTACTTTTACTAATAGAGCAGAAACCAAAATAGACTTGAGAACCTTAGAACCAATAGCTAGACATATGATTTAAAGGTGAAAATTGGTTTGGTAACATTTGGAAGGATGGTATACATGATGGATTAAATAGATCAGAAAGAGATATCATCAAAAGAGGACTTCTAATAATAGAGTATGAACCGAAATATGCTTGAAATCTTTGAAAGCAATTTCAAAGACCTAAACGGATGAATTAGGCCTTGTACCCTAAGCTCCTAAACTCCTATAGGAAGATTCCCTAAAAGATTCCTTCTGGTCAAAGCTTGTTTGACCAGCCAGATAGAACCTAGACCGACATGTCACCCATCCAAGTAAGTAATCCAAGGGTGGAGCTTGATGACATGTCATCTATTTGTGTGCCTAATCCTATGGTGGAGCTTCCTTGGAGGAGATATATATAATAAAGAGAAGGTGCTCCTTTGGGGCACAGAATGTTGAGTGTGTAATCTGTGTTTTCTCTCTTCTCTTGTCTTTGGAGTCTTACAGTTGGCTTCCAACGGCAAAGTGGACAACCTAGATCCTATGGAACCAATGGAGGGCCTAGTGTAGTTAGACCCTTACCTTCATTTTCATGTCAGTAGTAGCCAATAAGTAGTGGTGTTGCTTGTTGAACTTGTGGTAGACCTCACACAAGAGATATTGCACTTAAGGTTATGGATATGATACCTCTAGTGCATCACAACCGGCACAAAGATATTGTGACCATTGCCATAGATTTGGTCACACTAATGACCGATGCTTTGACCTACACCCAAAATTATGGAGTGGGAGGGTTGCCAAGGTCAAGTTGGTAGAGGAGGTCCAATTCATGGAGGTCAAGGTGGTAGAGGTGGTGTTAGAGGATCCACATCTAATAGGGGCGTAGTACATGCCCTTCCTTCTGATACAACCATGGCTACTTGGATTGATCAGTTTGAGGAGAGATTGGCTAGCATATTGGACTTCATGTGCAGACCAATAATAGTATATGCATCTTTTCCAATGACAAGGAGTGTTGTACGTGCTCCAGAGCCTAGAGGGGCATCAGCAAAATTGGACTTAGAAAGAGGAGAGGTTGGTATATTGGTCAGACTTCCCCAGTCTTTTACACTCTCTGAGCCACTACACATGACATCCATGGCTCCTAAACATCCTAGTGTAGGCATGGTAGGTGGTGATGGGATGCATGATAGACTACCTACTACTTGACCACCTACTACTACACCGGTTGAGTCTAGCTCAATGTGGGGGTGGCCTAGTTGATTTTGCACTTCTCTTTATTCTCAGCCAGTGACATGTGTACATTGGGAGTTGACCCAACTCCAATGTTCTGGTTGGCTACCACACTTTGTGAGAGTAGGTATGATGTGGTTCTTGCTTCTAGAATAGAGTGGTTGATAGTGGAGCTAATGTGGTTGAGAAGCATGGGATTTGCTCAACAATCAGTGGGTTATGGCAAGCAACAATAGCTAGATTGGAAGAGTTACCAGCCAGACCTACAATTGAGCAAGCACGGTTCACACTTAGAGTTGTCTTATTGGATAACCAAAGGGAGATTTTTTTGTAGGACCTTCAAGGAAGATCTATATACCACAGAGGATCTTATTAGGCTTTGGTCTATAATCCCTTATGTTGGGGAAGGTTGCAAGTATTGGTCTGGCGCTATGGAAGACCAATGTGAAAAGGTATCCATTTTATATCCAAACATCTCTAGGGGTAATTCTACACAATACATCACATGTGGAGAGTTCAATGTGAAAATTCAGCCCAATCATCTGACTGATAGCTCAATGGTGAGAGTAATTCAGGCCATTGCAACCATAGTTGAGTCATATGATGTGCTAGTTGGTGGAGTAGTGGATTTCAATATTGACTATTGGGAGGAGATAGCCTCCTATATACCAGGTTGGCAGTCATGTGAGGGATGGGTATATTGCCTACCATATACTTCAATAGTGGCAATCTTGGCTCACTATAGTTTAGGACCATGATGGCATCAATTTCAACTTTCAATGGTTTGGTTACTTGGCCTAGTGACTTATTGGAGTGGAGTACCCATGCAAATGATACTCTAGTACCAAAGGAGATCACTCAGATTCATAGTACAAGTGGGATCATTCATCCACCTTGGATATTCCATTGTGGAGCTCAAAGGAAGCATTGCAAAAGCATGTAGATCAATTGGTGCAATAGGCTTGGAGTGGAGCCTTTGTACCACTAAGAGACCAATGTAAGATGAGCCTTAGGAGTCTATCCCGTTGTCACCTTTGGATGCCATACTCATTTCTTGGCAACATCCAATGGAGGGAATATATCTATTGTGAGTTTTTGGTAGGATTAGCACTAGACTAATTGTGGTATTACAGGTGGGTATACAAGTATAGAGGCACTTGTATGTAGAGAGAGATGAGACTGCTAGGCAAGTCTCTCTACATCACATGGCACACTTGACCTATTGATATCTTGAGTTATTACCAATTTCAATAGTCATGGATTACCAAAAGACTCTACTAGTAGATATTTCCTTACTAGGGAAATAGGATTTGGAGAGACATGGTCCCATTCATTTGGTGATTTCTAGATGGCCATGTTAGGGACATACACATGTTGGCTAAGGTCACGATCTCCAAGATCTCCATTTTGGTGTGTTTTGGGAGATGTTATGTATCCTACAACATCTATAGGTTCATCAATTTGTTTCTTTAGCCTACTTTTTGGAGAACATCCCTTTGATGGGTGATTCTTTTACACAAGTGGTGGTAAGTACACATCTGGTGCATTTTTGGATGGGAATTGCCATGTTTTTTGATGCAGCCAGAGTGGGATCACGGGCTCATTATCTTTGTCTTTGGTGGACAAACCTCTTACCTAGTGAGGTTCTATAGTATGTTATGATCGGATTCAACTACTAGATCACCTCACTATTGATGACATCTTGGATATTAGGCGTTAGTCTCAGTGGTGGTAGTGGTTGATAGGTCACCTATGGTGATGGTGAACCTTGTTGGATAGCCCAAAGCCACTTTACCCACAATTATGAGTTTCCCAAACTCTCATGCTTTTTGAGAGGGAGGACATGGACTTTTTTGGGACTCATAATTATAGCAATTGATGTCCACTATCAATGAGAGGAAGCGAGTGATGGGTTTTTGCATTGATATTATTGTTATTATTGTAGTGTTAGAGACATCTGGGTGTTAGGTCATGCTATGGATCCAAATGGTTTGACCTCGATTATGAGCCTTGGCTTGGCAGAGCAACATAGGATGCACTTGATAGGCATCACCACTTGAACACTTGTGAGCTCTATGCCTATCAAGATGATTTAGGTACATAATGAGGGCAATGGACCAAGTGGGCATGGTATTCTTGGGACACAAACCAGTGGCTACTAGTGAGAGTGGTCTACTTGGGGTCCATCTAGGTGAGTGTATTCTACTTGGGATGCAGCTAGAAGATGTATGGAACTTGCAACCAGATCAGTTTTCCACATTGAGGTTGGGACCTTTCGTTGTTGAGAGCATGACAATATTGCTCCCAAGAGCCTAGTGTAGTAGCCAATTAGTATGTCATCCATTCCTACAATAGTTACAAAGTATACTTTGGTGTCAGATCTTGGACCCAAGCATACAAGAGGGTAAAGATTGAGAGTTTGGAGGTTCTTGAGGAGCTATATGAATTGTTTTGCCTTTAATACGAAGGATTTAGGTGCTCTAAAAGGACCTTCTATTTGGATTGAGGTGATTGGCAATACACCAGTTTTTTGACGTCCCTATCAATATAGTGACATGTAGAGAGCATTGATTTGAAGCTAGAGTAAAGACTTTTTTGAGGCTGGTTTGGTGGAGATTTCACATAGAGATTATGCATCCAATATAGTGATACCAGCCAAGAAGGATATGCATGGCAACTACATAGATAGATGGCGGATGTGTGGAGATTATTGTCCTATCAACCAACAGACTAAGGTTGATCAATATGCCATGCCTACACCAAAGGAGATCTTTGATGCAATTGGGCATGCAAAGGTCTTTAGTATTTTGGATCTTTGAGCAAGATATCATTAGTTGTTGATCAAAGAGGAGGATAAGTCCAGGTTGGAATTTTGGGCTGTTGAACCTCACGGCAATTATGTATATATTAGTAGAGATTCTTACTATTTGGGTTAATGAATACTCTTGTTGAGTTCTAGAGGATCATGGACAAGATCCTAGCATGATTGGATTTTGCTTGGCACTATATTGATGACATTTTGGTCTATAGCACTACTATGGAGGAGCATGAGAAACATTTATCGGAGGTATTTGAGAAATTGAGTTCTCATGGACTCAAATTACATCTTGGGAAGTGTAGATTCTTCTATGAGCAGGTTGAGTATTTGGGTCACACTATCTACCTTTGAGGACTTGGTGTTCAAGGTACCAAGGTGGAGGCTATTGTACGCATTCCTTGTGCTATAGATGTGAGTAGAGTGCATGCATTCCTTGTTGGTAATATGTTGGAGAATTTAGTGCCATTGCCAAGGCCTTGACAAAGCTAACTAAGCTTACACATGAGTGATGTTGGGAAGATGAGCAAGAGAGAGCTTTTCTAGAGCTCAAAGAGAGGTAGATATTTGCTCCTATCCTAAAGAGACTGATCAAAGGATGACCACTTTAGGTTCACATTGATTGGAGTATGTGAGGGCTTGGAGCAATGCTCACCCAACATGATAGTAAGGAGAAGAAGTTTGTGGTGGCCTATGGTAGTCACTCTAACAATTCAGCAGAGGCAAAGTATAGTTCATATGAGGGAGAGTGCTTGGTAGCCGTACAGGCTTATGTAGCACTTATGTAGTATGGGTATGCTTGGTAGCAATGTGAGCAACATGTAGCACATTTCTGATATTACCTATTTGGTAACCTCTTTACTCCCATCATTGATCATCAATCACTAAAGTGATTGATAGAGTCTGACAAGCTTTTAGGGAAGCTTACACGATGGGCTTTAATTTTATTGGAGTATGATTTCATGGTTATTCATAGACCAAGAGTGGTAAACCATAATGCAAATGGGTTGAGTAGAAACCCATGTCCCAACCAACAAGATTAGACTGGAGCACATTGGCATGGTGAGATAAATGAGGAGATGGTACCAAGTTATGATGCATCGACCTTTCTATGTATATTCTTTGAGGCTTTGGTGGTTTCTCTCTCAATGCATATAGGGAGAGGTATTGAGGTCATAGATCCAAAGGGTAGAGATATTGGTACAATTTAGCAAGACATTAATGATGGTGTCTTAATGATGGACTATCTTTGTAATGGTGTTGTGGGTGGCATATTTGGGGCCAAGGAGAAAGACAGTGTTCTTTAGCAAGCCAAGCAGATCAAATTGGAAGGCAAACACCTTGTCGTGTATGAGAAGATGGTAGAGTGCAAGTAATACCACTTCCATCTTAGAGATTACAATTGGTCAATCATACTCATGAGGAGCTAGGACATTTTGGAGTAAAGTATACATATAGCTTACTCTAGAGACATTATTGGTGGTGCGGTATGAAGACCAATGTATAGCATTTTGTTGCTAGATGTGTGGTTTTTGATTGAGTTAGAGCATCATTTAATCCTTCTATGTCACAATTACACCCATTACCTATCGTGGAGTTGGGTTGTTGTTGGACTTTAGACTTTGCTAGACCTTTGTTGTTGACTATGAGACATTGTTAGTATGTTTTGGTTATGGTGAACCATTTCTCCAAGTGGATTGAGCTGGTGGCACTTCCTAACAAGTCCAATTTAGGGACGGCTTACTCGTTCTTGGATCGGGCGCACCATTTGAGGTTTTGACTGATCATGGTATAGAGTTCTTTGGGGAGTTTCAGGTCTTGTGTGACAAGGCCTTGACTGATCATTGTACTACCTCTTGAGATCACCTTGAGGTAGATGGCTTAGTAGAGAGAGTGCTTCAAATGTTGAAGAAAGGATTGCGGAGGTATGGTTTGCAAAGAGGCACTTTAGAGATTGGGATCTCTAGTTACATTGGTTGGCCATGGGCTATAGGCTCAACCCGCAAACCTCCTTAGCATCTTTCTCTCCTTACTTTCCACTCTATGGACAAGATCCAAATTTACCTACAGCCATTCATCAAGATGCTACTATAGTTGTGGACTTGGATGCTTCAAATGTATGGGTGAATGCATGTTGTCAATGAGTAGAGATCTTTCAAAGAGTGATGCCAATGACCTTTGAGAACTTAGTTATTGCTCAGCATAGTGATACCTTACGCTATGCTACTATTCAAGAAGGAGGTTATAGACCTTTGATCCATCAATTTCATCTAGGTGACTATGTACCTACAACAGACAACACCAACAACACTTGATGTTACTACAAGTGACACTATCTTGAGAATGCATGAGGTTTTGCCTTTTGGAGTTCTTGTGTTGGAAGGACACGATGGTGTTGTTTGGAAGGATCATGTGCAATTGTGCGCCATGCCACCTTCCAAACATTGATGGTTCTATGGACCCAAGCTTAGCACTTGTACATGCAAGCTTGCAGTGTATGTTATGCGGCTCTTCTGGTAGAATTGCTACTTATTAGTGTGTGATAGCTATTCAAGAGGATGGCATATGGTATGTTTGACTCTTCCCCTCATGATGGTTCCTCAAGGATAGTGATTATGTCATAGATGTACTTGACTTATAGCTAGTTCATCCTCTATATGGTATAGATTGCAAATAGGTGATTAATGATGGGACTCAATAGCACCTAGCCTCCTAATCTTTGCACACCATAAGGTATACCATATATTTGTAGTATATGGTATATCTAGTATCTTGGCTATCTAGAGTTAAAAGGACCTAACCGCCAGCTAGGGGGGCAATTGTGGCACTTTAGAATTCATGTATGAGTTGTGCTTCTATAGTGTATGATGTTATGTAACGATGTATGTTGTGTAGCAATGCATATATGCACAGCAATTGTCATGTCATTTGTGGAATTATAGCGAGATTGTTTGGATGATAGAGTAGTAGTGTAGGTAGTCATATGTATTTTGGCAGTTACTCATAGACTACTTGTTGACGGTTAGATTTCATGTTTGGGGTACTAACTACATGGTGGGGCTCAACATCACTTGCATCATTTGCACCATCAAGTGTTCCATCAATGGGAGTTCATATATGACTTATGTATGGCACTTTAGAGTTCATAAATAATTTATGTGTGAGTTGTGCTTCTATAGTATATGATGTCGTGTAGCAATGTATATATGCATGATAGAACACCTTGTCTTTATTATATAGCAAAGAGGATCCATTATTTGGATTGGCAATATATTATCAAGATCCACTCCTAGATTAGTTACTTGGATGGATGACATGTTGGTCCTTGTCCTATCTAGTTGATCAAATAGGTTTGACCAAAGAGAATCTTTATAAAATCTTCATGTAGGAAGCATGGATGAGGTACCATTGGAAAGCTCTTAATGAAACAAACAGTCAATTTCAAGGATAATTGAATACTTGCCATTTTTGAGGCCTAAGTCATCCATTTAGGCCTCCAAAAATGGGTATAAAGTTTTTGGGGTATTTTTGACTCTTGCCCTATTAGTGGAAGTACTCTTTTGGTGACATCTCTACTTAGTCCATCATATATAACATCCTTCTAGATGTTACCAAGAAAATTTCCATCTCTAAATAATATGTCTAGCTATTGGTATTACAAACTTCCTCCCTTTTAAGATGCAACGTCCTCATTGCAAAGTTAACACTAGTGCATGGATCAAGTTGGTTTTTGGCTCCCATGTTGCCTCATACAATAGGCACACTTTCCAATGTACAAGATATTTTACATGTGGATGGCGGGTATCACGGATATGCTTACAAAGAATAATTTCAACCTCATATTCCTCTATGCCGTCAATGAGTGTTGGATAAGGTCTAACTTCTTGTATGGAAGGAAAGTGTAGTGGTCGGGTGCATATCTGCATAGTAAGAAAACATGGAACCCTAGATGGATCTTCATGTGTAGTAGTAGCTCAAGGTGGTAGGCCAATGTGGCAATTCAACAAAGAATGGGAAAAGGCCCAAAAAAACAAATTCTGAGCTTACAAGGGCCAACTAACATGAAGTTGGTTCTGAAAAACTAGACTTGATCCCCAACATTGAACTCCATATACCGGCAATGTGCATTTGCATATTTTTTATGTCAATTTTGAGTGATCTACAACTTGGGCTTAGTGTTCTCTACACCTAGAAACAAAAGTGTTAACACCATCAACCTTGGTTACCACCAAACAAATCTTCATCAAGCTCAAAATGCAAAAGGATGCTTTCTATACATGAGGAAGAATGGTGTGACCTATGTGGATGCATTCACTATATGCAAATTCCACCAATGGAAGTAAGGTGTCCCACCTTTCTTACTCATCTAAGATGAAGCCTTAGAGAATGTCCTCAATAGTGCAATTAGCCTGCTTTGTTGTCCATTGGTTAATGGATGATAAGCCATGGACATGGCCCGTTTGGTTTTGAAGACACCAAAGAATATTCTCCAAAAGAAACTAGTGAATTGAGTGCCTTTATTAGTGATGAGTACTTGATATAGTCCATGGTGAGAAAAGATTACATCTAAGTATAGTTGAGGGAATTGTGGAACATCCACCTCCTTGGTGCTAGGATGCACATGATTCATTTTGCTAAGTTGGTTGACAAAGACTACAATGGAGTCAAACCTTGAGGTGGTCTTGGGCAATTTACAAACTAGATCCATGCTTACTTGTTCTCAATGTTATATAGAAGTAGGGAGGGGTTGAAGGTTTGGTGGGAGCTTGATTAGAAGCTTTATTTAGCTGAAAAAGTAGGTAACTTCAAACATACTTTGTCACATTGTTGCTCATCTTGGGCTAATAGTAATGCCATTTGACTACATCTAAGGTCTTTTTCACTCCAACGTGACTTGCAATGGTGGAATCATGACATTCTACTAGGATTGTGGTTCTTATGTTTGTAGCATCTAAGATACATAACTTGTCATCATGAAATGTGAGCCCTTGGGTATAGGTTACATCCTTGGATGATTGAGCTCCTATAATTTGTGGATCAATTTTTGCAGTAGCCAAAATCCTTGGCCAAAATTCTAGGTTCATCTTGACCTCTACACCAGATTGTGTGCCATAGGAATCTTGGTGAATGCATCTACAAGTTGCTTCTTACTTTCCACATATGTGATCATCATGTTGAACTATTGTCTCCATTTTGCTATAATACCAAGAGCTAGCCATATGATCTCGATGTGAAATTTGGTTTGGTAACATCTAGAATGATGTATACATGATGAACAAAATAGATCAGATAGAAGTATCACCAAAAGAGTACTTCTACTAATTGTGAAGAAGGCGACCGCATAGAAAAAATGAAGGATGGGAAGACCCCATCAAGCCGTACAAGGGAGAGACAAAAAAGGTAAAGTGGGACTAAGCCCCAATAGAGTCTATATGAGAAATCTGCCCTACCACACCTAAGATATCCAAGCTATGCAAGTCGTATGGTCTACACACATCAGGAGCATCCAAAGAAACATCACTTAATGTGATTGCTCTCCTATGGATTGCACCAACCACTACCCTCTATAGAGCAATGGACACACGCTGTCTAACATACGCTACAAAGTATGAGAGTAAGAGTGGTACCCCCTATCACCTAACATGATAAGCTCTCGTGCACTCCATGACAAATGTGTCAAATTTTGTGTCTATTGCTTCATATAACTCCAAGGCTAGAGGAACAAAGAGGTGACCTCGCTGCATGCCCTTATACTAGGAGACCTTGCAACCTGTTGTTGCACTCGCCGCCCATCCAAGGAGTGATTAATCACTCTCTCAAAACTATATCCCGCATAGGGTCCGTAACCATAACATCCACTATTGTAACCTAATCATCTCAAACCAAGTATAAGTTTGCCCTGACACGTGTTGTCTGCAAAGCATACGAACGCTCCCTCCAAGCCAAGTATCCACTCTCTCGTGCCATAGTAAACATTATGTCCCTAATGGCATCATGGGTAGCTATCCTCTATCCTCCAAAAGGACATCATGTCATGTGGACCGCTGTTGCATCTAGTGTAGAACCACACTCACAAGTAGGGCAAAAACCAAAATAGACTTGAAAACTTTAAAACCAATAGCTAGACATATGATTTAAAGGTGAGAATTGGTTTGGTAACATTTGGAAGGATGTCACACATGATGGACTAAATAGATCAGAAAGAGATATCACCAAAAGGAGACTTCTATTAATAGAGTAGAAATTAAAATATACCTAAAATCTTTGAAGGTAATTTTGGAGGCCTAAACGGATGAAATTAGGCCTCAAAAATGTGCAAATTCCCTCTCTTGTTCCCCCCCCCCTTCTCATTTGGTAGAGGAAATTTTGGCCTTCCCTCCCCCCTCCCCTACTTTGTCTCATCGAGAGCTTTCCAACAGTACCTCATCCACATGATTTTGAGATTCCTATAGGAAGATTCCCTAAAAGATTCCCTCTAGTCAAAGCTTGTTTGACCAACCAGATAGGATCAGGACCAACATGTCACCCATCCAAGTAGGTAATCCAAGGGTGGAGCTTGCTGACATATCACCTATCTATGTGCCTAATCCTATGGTGGAGCTTTCTTGGAGGAGATCATCTTTGTCTATACAATAAAGAGAAGGTGCTCCTTTGGGGCATTGGATGATTGAGTGTGAAATCTGTATTTTCTCTCTTCTCTTGTCCTTGGAGTATTACATGTGCCCACCAAAGTTGTCAATGAGATAGATCTTTTTGTGTCTCAAGGTAGACTAGAAGTTTATAGTCTATCTCTACTACAAATGTCTTTTGGCCAAGATAGTAGTTGCAATGCTTGGTTGCAAGGACAATAGCCAACTATTCTAATTTGGTGGTGTGATAGTTGAATTTTATCAATACTAGCTTTTGATAGAAATATGCAATTTGGTGCCATCCGTCATTCCATTCTTGTTGTAAGAATGTGCATATTGCAATGCTTGAATCTTTTGGAGCACTCTATTTTTGTATAACTTCTATTTATCTATTAACACTTGGATACCTTATGCACTTACTATATACTCCAAGTAGTCTACTTCGGATTTGTCAAACTCACACTTTGAGATTTTGGCATACAATTAATTCTGTCATAAAATCTGAAGGACTTCTCATAGATGTTGCTTGTGCTCCATCATTGTCCTGCAATAGACTAAGATGTCATCAAGGAAAATGATAATAGATTTATTTAGTGTGGACAAAACATGTCATTCATCAAACTCGTGAAAGTGGCATGAGCATTGGCAAGGCCAGATAACATCACTAGGTACTCACAGTGATTATACCTTGTCCAAAAGGCCATTTTGTGTATGTCTTCCTCCACAAGTTTGATTTGGTTGTAACCCTCTATAGATCAAGTTGGTGAAGTGCTTTGCACTATTGAGTTGATTGGACAGGTCATCCATGCAAGGTAATGGATATTTTTTCTTCACTGTTGATTGATTTAGTCCTTTATAGTCAATGTACATGCGCATTGTTCTGTCCTTCTTCATAAAGTAAATAGAAGCCCCATATGGTGATATGTTAGGTTAGATAAACCCTTTCTATAGCATATCCTCAATTTGCCTTACACTCCTCGAACTCATGAGTTGATAGTCAATATGAGGCCTTACAAGGAGGTGTCTTCCCAAAAAGTATCTCAATTTTATGATCTACTCTCCTTTTTGGTGGCAATTCTAAAGGCAAATCATTTAGAAATACATCTTGAAACTCATTGACCACATGTCAAGAATTTGTCCAATGAGTTGTACATTTTGGACTTCTCTTATTAGACTTATGTAACATCTATATGTCTTACCAATAGATGTGGTCCCTATAACATATAGAGGCAATTCTTGCCTTTGTGATATTTCTTTAACCCTAAAGACCATCCATTGACTAGTTCCCACTGTTGCCTTTTTCCAATCAAGCATGGTATTGTAGTCTTCCATCCACAACATACCTAAGATCACATATCACACATCATAACGAGCTAACTATATCACTTGCCACTCAATTGCTTCTTAACACTCTCTTATAGAGAGTTTTACCTTTCTAGGAAATGACTCAATCTTCTTTGTCTGACCATGATGTAACTCTACTTTGTCATTCTCATCCTTCTTTAGTTCCATCCCCAACTTTATTGCAACAAAGCAAGACAAGAATTTCTATCTTGCTCTAACATCTATCAATATTCTCACCTAATTGCTTCTAGTACTCCATTTACAACAACCAATTGTGTGTTTTTCTTCCTCTACCTTTGCATACTCATCCTCTTCCTCCCCCCACTTTTATTGTTCTCCATTGAGCCAATAAGGCCATGAGGTACATTTACTAGTGATCTTCATTTTTTGATGTGATTTTAACATCCTTCTCTTCAATTCATCTTTCCATGTGGTTCAAAGGTTGCCTATATGGAGGCCAAGTGCTTCTAAGATGAAGAGCACAACAATTGACGGCTATGTGCCCAACTCAACCGTAATTGTAACAACTCTATTGTTTTGCTTGAGCTCCATTTCCTTGTGGGGCTCCTTTCTTCAACCTGTCCACATTCTCCTTGGAACTGTGTAATCCTCCAAGGACAAGAGAAGAGAGAAAACACAAATTACACACTCAAACATTTGGTGCCCCAAAGGAGCACCTTCTCTTTATTATATAGACAAAGATGATCTTCTCCAAGGAAGCTCCACCATAGAATTAGGCACGCAGATGGGTGATATGTCAACAAGATCCACCCTTGGATTACTTACTTGGATGGTTGACATGTCGGTCTAGGTCCTATCTGGTTGGTCAAACACACTTTGACCAGAGGGAATCTTTTAGGGAATCTTCTTGTAGGAGTCTCAGAATCATGTGAGTAAGGTACCATTGGCAAGCTCTCAACAAGACAAACCAGGGGGAGGGAAGGCTAGCCTCTCCTCCATTGGGGGGAGAACTTGCACATTTTTGAGGCCTAATTCATCCGTTTAGGCCTCCAAAATTGCCTTCAAAGATTTCAAGCATATTTTGGTTCCTATTATATTAGTAGAATTCCCCTTTTGTTGATAATTCTTTCTTATCTGTTTAGTCCATCATGTGTAACATCCTTCTAGATGCTACCAAACCAATTCTCACCTTTAAACCATATGTTTAGCTATTGGTTCTAAGGTTCTCAAGTCTATTTTGGTTTTTTCCCTATTAGTAGAAGTACTCTTTTGGTGATACTTCTATCTGACCTATTTTGATTGTCATGTATAACATCATTCTAGATGTTACCAAACCAAATTTCACATCTAGATCATATGGCTAGCTCTTGTTATTACAAGCGGTTGTGCTCCTTGGTCTCGGAACCACATGTTACCTAATTCCATAGGAAGTAGTCCACCAAAATAGGATGTCTTAGCACAATAGTGTTGCATTGAGACTACCCCTTTACCTCCTCCAAGTACCCCTGCTATTCATTGAGTGCAAGGAATGGCTTTAAAAATAGTGCAAGGATCTTGTACTATTACCTCTTGGCAAGTTTGCTCTTTTAATTTCTTTTTGAAATTGTCAAGAGCTTCTGTTGGACTCATATCAGTTATCACAACTTGTAGATCAATAAATGCCTCCATATACTCTTCTATAATATTCTTTTTCTTCCACTCCTAGAGTTGGGTTTGGGCCATCTATACAAAATCCACAAATTGAAAATTCTTGAGCAACATTTCTTGCATCGTCATCCAAGTGATCTCTCTTCCTTTTGCCAATAATGATTGTTCTCAAGCATCATACCATGTGAAGGCTTTATCAATCAAGTACTCATATTCAAACATGCTTGTAGAATGATTGGTGATCTTAGTTGTGAATAATCAAAGGTATCAATTCATTATTGAAATCTAGTTTTCTACTACTCCCATGGAATGTTTTCCCTTGTAAGGGTCAATATTGCACATCTTCATCATTTGTAGTAACAATGTGGCTTTGTTGTTGGGGTTGGAGTCATTGGCATGAGGGACTCTCCAGGTACTTTGATTGCTGGTGTTAGGTGTTGGGATGACTCTCCTTCGTGCATTCTTGAAGATACTTGATTTTGCAATGCTTCTATTGCCATCTTGATCTCCCAAAACTCATTCAACATCCCTTACATTCCTTGCTTCAGATCTTGCAACTATGGCTCCATGATTTGTACACCCAACAAACACTCAATCACTACTTCCTACTTCAATAAAGAGTTAACATGATCACTCGGGAGAGAGCACAAACTATTGGGACTACCATTGGGACCTTAGAGGCTATCACTATTGATAATATTCCTCACCAAAATTGTAGACTACAAAATCCCTAAACATTATTTATAATCTAATCACATAACAAATTTCTACTTGCGTGTTGAAAGGAAGAGGATTTGGTACATTCAGATCCATTGCACCATAACAAAATGTAGATTTTTGAATCCCACTCTCTATTATATATCACCACACATAGAATCACCAAGTTTGGTGAATTCATCATTATGTCCACAAACTCTGTTCCAAAATGATAACCAAGATATACTCTCACTTGCTCATATTGGATATATATAATTTTGATATGGAATGGATTCAAGAATGGAAAGCAAGGTGAAGGAAACTGTCCTCTAGGTGCTTCCATCCCATCCTCTCTCTAAAACACCCTAGTCTATCAATTGTAGTACAATTTCTCCTATCAAAACTACTCAATCTCAATAGCCCGTGTTCCTCCAAGAAGGGTGGTCCACTTTCTTGGATTAAAACACCTACTTTGATACTATTGGAATACAAGAGAATTCCCAAGAGCAATACAAGAGAGAGAAAAATAAAGCTTCACACTCAATATTTTGATGCCTCAAAGGAGCAACTTGTCTATATTATATAGCAAAAAGGGTCTCCTCAAAGGAAGCTCCACCCTTGGATCAGATATATGGTTTGGTGACATGTCAACAAGCTCCACCCTTAGATTAGTTGCTTGGATGGGTGCATGTTTGTCATTGTCCTATATGGTTTGACCAAAGGGAATCATATGAAGCTTAGAATTGCATGGGTGATGTACAATTGGAAAGCTTTTAATGAGACAAATAGTGGGAGGACAAGGCAAGCCTTCACCCTTCATAGGCATGCAATTGCTCCATTTTCAAGGCCTAATTCATACGTTTAGGCCTCCAAAATTGACTCTAAAGTTCTTAGGGTATTTTTGGCTCTTGCCTGATTAGTGGAGGTACTCTTTGGGTGACATTTCTATCTGATTTACTTATTCCATCATATTTAACATCCTTCTAGATGTTACCAAGCCAATTTCCACATCTAGATAATACGTCTAGCTATTGGTATAACACAATCACTCAATCTGATCCTGACTCCATGTATCAAGTCATCAATCAAGGAAGAAGCCTAGAGCTAGGCTCAAAAGCTTTTCCCACTATAGGAGAGAATCCTAACTCTCTCAAGTAGATGTGCATCAATGAAGATGCTAGTAAGTGTATGAGTATGCATACGCTCATTGAGATTTTTCTAGAGCTTGTTTGGGTCAAGAGAGACAAAATCAATAAACTTGAGAAGTGATGTGCATGAAAGGTCTGGCAATAAGTCTCAAGTAAACCAAAGAAAGACCTATTATGATAGGTCCCAATACAAAAGTCATATCCTCATGTAAGAGCTTGTCTACTGAACATGGACCACTAGAGCCCATGCTCTGAGATATGTTGCTAGTGTTGTGAGGTCTTGCCCTATGAGGTTTCATTTGCCCATGACTATGAGAAGAGCTATTTGCTACCTACACCACTCATCTGATATTTGTTGGAGCATGCATGGCCCAAACAAAGTGGAGAAAATATGGAAGATAGTATTATAAATGTGGTAATAGTGCCTTTGTGGACTGAAAAGTCCATACTAGATATAAGACACTAGAGAGGTAACACCTAGTAAGAATGGAATACACCTCTTGGTTATTCTACAACTGGGGGAGGAGGTGAGCATGGGATGTGGCCTGTACTAAGGTGTCTGATATGAATGAGTTACACAAATCTTCGTATCCCAAAGGGGAGCATAAAACTCTCAAACCACCTTTGAGGAACTAGAATTTTGGTAGGAATCAAAGAGAGTGAAGGCCGTACGAGAGCGAAGGCCGTACGAGAGCTCCAAACCTTGAGCTCCCTGCCTTGCATTTACGAGTTTTGACTTGGAAACCCAAGGCTTCTATAATGATCTGACTCACCTTGGATACTTCATTGCATTGAATGCTTGTATTCACTGTAAATTGTAGCTTTAGAGTGCAAACTTTAGGTGTTAACTGAATTAGAAATACCATCCTTGTCACTCCGTCCCTACTTGTCGTTAGTTATAGTGAAGATTCTACCATATGCTTCAACACAAGCATGTCAATTTCACAATAAGGACATATTTCATGGTTCAAGACTGAGATAGCCTCCCGTTTCTTCAATCAAGTTGCAAAGTGCTCGGCCGCAACACCAGTATTAAACAACCAAACATGCCAACGACAGATTTAGCATACGGTTGCCCACCCATTCTCGAGGAAATCCGCATGATTTGAGTGTGATAACCATCACCACCATTATCACCGCCATGGTCTATGTCACGAAGGGTAATGAGTGAAACCATCGCAACGAGCAATCACTAGTGTTTGATTGATTGCAATTTTTCATCGTTCAGATGTCCAACGGTAGGTTAAACAAAGTCGATTTCCGCATGGCAACTAACCAAGTTGCAAAGGTATTGGTATGGAGGAACTCGGTCGCAACCACCAGCACTCAATATCCTTAAACGCCATTACAATAGCCAAAACATTCTCATGAAAGTTCGCATGATTTGGTTCTGAGAAAATAAAACACCAGGGGGGAGTATTCAGAAATTTTACCTACATGCTGAAATAGAATAAGGCGATCACATGTGATAACAAGAATGATGGGAAGACCCCATCAAGCCTTACAAGGAAAAGATATAGTTCGAAATTACTACGGGTGGTGGGAAACAGCACTATATTGATCTTCGGGCAGACGAGCACCGGTTTTCTAGAAAATGCCATACAATGGAACAAGTATGACCGGCCTCCATACCATGAAGTGGCAGGACGTCGGTCACAGACACCAGGTTTGATCCACAACGATAAGCTACAGTAGAGCGTCCATTTTCAGGGGAATTTGCATAATGTGCTTAAACAAAGAGTTCAAACAGGAACAGTCGCATTTTCACCTGTCATTACTTCTAGCAGCAGGAGAGTCACTACCGATCACCATGAGGGCTGGAAGGGACCGCCACAGCAAGTGATATGGTAGAAGGCTGTAGCTAATCGGTAGATGTTTTGTCGTCAAATTTTGTGTTTGACTTTGGATCTATTGGATAGATCACATTAAGGAATTGTTGACCATGGAATGATGTCTTTGTTCATCATGACATTTGATGGACGGAAAAGGCATGGCCAACTAGTACTCACGATGTAAAACGGAGCCAAATAGTATCCACGACCGGGAAAGAATATTACAATTACTAGACGCAGAAGACGCAAGAGGCCAAAGGAGATTAGCGAACCTGGAGCAAAACTAAAGCTACTACTGATACTGAACCGTGTAATTGAAGTCCCCTTAGGTTATCATCCGGTAGATGGATTGGGAATATCGCAGATGGAGGTCAGGGAAGCTTCTATTGATGCTGTCCACCTGTAATACCTATGAGCATTAGTAGGATCGAGAGTCTGTCTAACATTTTAACTGGAAATGAAAGGTTGGATATGACATCGAAAGATATAAAATGATGTGATTTAAAACGCGTCTGCGTGGACACTGAGACCTGAGATGAAAGTTCTTAACTTCATTCGATCACAATCCTCACATGAAGTGTGTGGTCCAGCATTAGGAACTCGTAGATACATACACGAACGGACAATCATTTCGGTGAACATGCTCTGGAGGAGGCTTTCTAACGAGTAACTCCGTTTTTTTATTTTTCAGTCTCTATGTTTGTCCACAGTTGCTCTCAATCTTAGCCACCATAATTGACCGGTAGCCCTCACTTCGGTTGGCATGGAGTACCTGGTTGAAGAACTTTGTATCCTCTCCTGTTTTTCTCCAGGGACGTCAGGTTGACAATGATTATAGAACACTGTAGACCGGAAACAATTACCGCAAGAACAACAAAGAATCATAAGCACTCTAATAGGACAATCATCATGTTGGAAAGATGAGAATCAAGTCCACCTATTTTCCAGAAAGAAATATACGGCTCCATTGCAGGAAGAGCATTTAGCTTGGGATTGCAGGAAGTCAAACTCTTCATACGCTCTTTTGGATTTCACGTGTGGGAGTATCGAGGTCACAGTCATCAGCATTATGAGCGTCGATCCCTGTTGCTCCTTTCGTTTACTACAAACCAGTGATTACTGTTATAATCAACACGATCTCTGTCAACTCAGATTTGCCACTACGCTGTGTAACCGATCCCAGAACTCAGATCTTCGATCTCTCCGATTCGAGTTGTCTTCATCAGTATCAATGACTAAAGGAGCAACAGGGATGTCGGATCCTTTTCCGTAATCAATGGAGTTATGGAAGGGATTACCGCGCACCGTAATCTCACCCTAAGTCAAAAATTATACTCTCAAGTTAATTTGGTTTCTAGAATTAAATGTGAGTTACCCTGTCAGAGAGTATAGGAGGATAATCAAACATAACTACAGATGTTCGTTTAGCTTTCCCATGAATCCGCGCGAATCTCCTGATTCTATAGCACTCTGAAGAATGATAAACAGGATTTTCTTCTTTTGGGAGGATTATTTGGCAACATGAAACAAACAACATGAAACAAAGTGTTTGTTCGCCCAAAAAAGAAAAAAAAAAACCAAAAACCAATAGAGAAATAGGTGCGATTGAGCAGAATTCTCGTATAGACTCTATTGGAACTTAGCCTCATGTTACCCTTTTTTTTCTCCCTCGTACGGCTTGATGGGGTCTTCCCATCCTTCGTTTGTTTTTCCTACGCGTTCGCCTTTCATCATCAATAGAGAAATAGAAAACTAACAGGAAAGGGGAGATGAATCCGTACCAAAATCTTTTCCTTAGAAAGGAAAAGATTGGAATCAGAAATCCTTACTAATACCGATACTCTTTGGCTTAGCCCCTTTTACCTCGTGTGTTTTCTTCCTGTACGACTTGACGGGGCCTTCCCATATTTCTTGTCCCGTGCGCGGTCTTAAGTAAAAATGGAAACTCAACAGCATCTAAAGAAAAAATGTCAGTATTATCATATATTACTGACATTTGGTTCTATTATGAACTACAGTCTGTCATCTGTTCTCTGCTTGTAACCAGAGGTACTCAACATAGATAAAGGTCACGTACAGTGGATTAGGACCATGGTTTCGTCCACTGCGGATATACACCATAGTATTTGCCATTGATTTCCTACCGTAGGCTAGTAGAAATAGCCGCCTTCCTACCGCAGGCTAGTAGAAATAGCCGCCTGCCTACTGCAGGCTAATAGAAATAGCCGCCTGTCGGTTGCCTTTTGAGTTCAACTCAACAACATGCAAACCGGCTTGACATGCCTTTAATGGCTCTATCCAGTCGTATATATTCTAGACACGGTGAATCTGGGCTTCCTTCCTTGCAGTGTCAGCCGAGCATCACCCATGATCTCAATTGTTGCTCGTTCTTCCCCTCCTTCATCTTTTCTACGCGGTCGCCCTTGTCATTGTTGCTTGTCAGCATCAGTTCAGTTGAACTCGCAAACGGTCTTCTTATTATTTATTATTATCATACCGATACTTCCCGGATTTAGCTCCATTTTACCTCTTTTGTCCTTGTGAAAAAAAAAGATCGCGTAGAACAAACGAAGGACGGGAAGACCCCCATCAAGTCGTACAAGGGAAAGAAAAAAAGGTAATATGGAGCTAAGCCCCAATGTCCTTGTACGGGTTTAATGGGTCTTCCCCTCCTTCGTGTTTTCTACACTGTCTTCATTTTCTCTATTTATTAACATACCAATATCTCAGACCGATACTATTGGTGTGTATACATATGAAGTGAAGAATGGACTTGCATTGAGGTTAGCCAGTGTGTCACTATGTACGTCAAATTGCATCGGAAGTGAATTGGTATTGATTGCAGAGAATCGAAGCTGAGGTAGATGGAATGTGTTCTATAGTGTTCACTTTCGCTTTTGGCTATTTAAACTAATGTGATGCCCCCACCCCACAGGTTGTCTCATACAGACTCTATTGGGGCTTAGCCCCATGTTACCCTTTTTGTCTCATGCTTGATGGGGTCCTCCAATCCTTCTTTTTTCTTACGCGGTTGCCTTTTACAGGTTGCAAGTGGTAGAATTGTAGATTGAGATGCAGTAAGAGACAACAATCCATTTCAAAATGCTGGAGCATTGATGGAAAGGAGAACCTCAGGAAGATGTGGTCCAGGCATTGTCGCGCCAAGGAATCTCGAAACGAGAAGGTAGAGCCCGATGAGGGGTGCTGATAAGCAACAAAGAGCTCAACAAACGTGTGATTTTTCGAAACGGAGAATTACACCACATGTAAGAACGAGTATAAAATGAAATTTGAGATTGAGTTTCTCTATCAATCCTTTGATGCAAGACCTATCTGAAGAATTTGTTTGTCAGTTTTAAACCTATCTCTTCGTATCAACTATTTTGGAGTGCGCAACTCCCACCCGACTATTAGGGGGGATCTTGGGGACGTTATCGCTAAGACCTTAAACTAGCTAACTTACACAATTTGTTTAGCTGAATTGACGAGCCAAAAAGAATAGTAACTTTATTAGTATGGAAAAACCCCACCAAAAGTTTCTTCAATTATGTTGGTGTGCTTTTTGTACCATGGATTACTTTCCATTTGTCTTGCTGCAACAGTCGTTCCCTTTCGCCTATCACTTGATTCTCCCTTTACCTTGACTATAACTGATTCTAAGGAATTTTACCTCGTACATACACACTGTATATTTTATGATTGCCCTAAATATACTCTACACACCTTTGAGGAATGTTTGAACACGAAGCTACCAGAATTCTTCAACTGAGTATTGAAGGAGATATAAAAGAATCAATATATGTCGGTTCAGATTCTAAGCATGTCTTCCAACCTTGGGCGCATATTCTAAATAACCAATCCTGTATACAATATTACGTACTACATAGTCACAAGTGATCCATGGGTTCTGCATTATCCATGTTATTATATACATATATACACAAACACGTGTCTTTATTACGTGATGATCAGATTGAATATAAAAATTAAGTTTCTGAATAATTTTATAATAAAAATATGGTTATGTTATGTAATATAATATTTTTAATTTTTTTAATTATTTCTATTTAAATTTTATCTTATAATACTAATAAATTTATCATTTTAATATATAATAATAACTAGAAGAATAGAGAGTCCATCCCCATGATTTTAGAGGGAAACTCATTAAAAATATGTTATGAATAATTAAGAATATTCTATAATACCAGAAAATATCCATTAAAATCTCATGCCTTCAGTAGATATATTTGATAAATGACATGTGAGAGAAAATGTGACACCCTTATGGCACATTATTATATACGTGTTGCATAACATATTAAAAGAATATAAGTAGAGAAAACAAAAACAACTATGTACAAAAAATTTCAGTCCAGGATAAAATTCAAAAAGAGAAAAGAACCTGTTGTTGTTGTCGTGCGTATATACATCGCTACACAACATACATCGCTGTCAACATCATACACTATAAAAGCACAACTCACACATAAGTCATACATAGACTCTAAAGTGCCACAATAATCAGATTGCTTAACATTCTCAACTCAACTCAACTCAGATCAGTACTTGATCTGTCACTCTATAAACTGCCAACAACTGGGCATTGATTACAATCAAGCCACACCCACTCAAGCATAGAGAATCCAGGTGACGCTCGCCGGCCTCTGTCCACCATAGCCAGGAACTCGAAGGCTCAACATCAGAGAAGTGAGCTCTCTGGAGCTCACTTCGAAACTATACCGCCTGGACTCGAGCTAGCCCTGAAACCCTAACGGTCCCGCTGACGGCACACTCGACGGTGCAAACGGTGCAAAGTGACGGTGGGCCCCACCGTGAAGTCAGTACCCCGAACACGAAATCTAACCGTCGGAAAGTAGTCCCTGAGAAACAGCTAGAATAACTCTAACTACCATCACTGGAACTCCAGTGTCCGAGCATCTAGATGCGGAACTACAAATGGCGTGACAGCTGTCGTGCGTATATACATCGCTACACAACATACATCGCTGTCAACATCATACACTATAAAAGCACAACTCACACATAAGTCATACATAGACTCTAAAGTGCCACAATCGCCCCCCTAGCTGGTGGTTAGGTCCCTCTAACTCCAGATAGCCATCTACTCTAAGTATATGGTATACCCTCTAATGGGTAAAGATCAGGAGACCGGGTGCTATGGAGCCCCATCGTTAGTCGCCTGTCTGCAATCTATACCATATAAAGAATGAACTAGCTATAGGTCAAGTACATCTAGGACATAACCACTGTCCCTGAGGAACCACCGTGAGGGGAGGAGTCATACATGCCATATGCCATCCTCTCGAACAGCTATCACACACTAACATAGTAGCAGCTCCACCAGAAGAGCCACATAACATACACCTCAAGCCTGCACGTACAAGTGCCAAGCTTGGGTCCATAGTACCATCAATGTTTGGGAGGTGGCATGGCGCACAATTGCGCACATGATCCTTCCAAACAACACCATCACGTCCTTCTAACACAAGGACTCCAGATGGCAAAACCTCGCGCACTCTCAAGATAGTGCGGCCTGTAGAAACATCAAGTGTCGTCGGTGCTGTCTGCTGTAGATATACATAGTCGCCTGGATGAAATCGACGGATCGAGGGTCTATAACCTCCTCCTCGAATGGTAGCATAGCGTAAAGTATCTCTATGCTGAGCAATCGCCAAGTTCTCGAAGGCCATCGGCATCACTCTCCGAAAGATCTCTGCCCGTTGAGAACATGCGCTCATCCATACATCAGGGTCATCCAAGTCCAAAACTACAGTAGCATCTCGACGAATGGCTGCAGGTAAATCTGGATCTCGTCCATAGAGTAGAAAGTATGGAGAGAAGGATGCTAAGGAGGCTTGCCGGCTGAACCGATAGCCCATGGCCAACCAAGGTAACTGGAGATCCCAATCTCCCAAGTGGCCTCTCTGCAAACCATACTTTCACAATCCTCTCTTCACCGTCTGAACCACTCTCTCTGCTAAGCCATCTGCCTCAGGGTGATCTCGGGATGTAGTACGATGATCAATCAAAGCCTTGTCACACAAGACCTGAAACTCTCCCAAGAACTCTGTACCCTGATCAGTCAAAACCTCAGCTGGTGCACCAAAATGACTAAGAACTCGATCCAGGAACGAGTAAGTTGTCCCTTCACTAGACTTGTCAGGAAGTGCCACCAACTCAATCCACTTGGAGAAGTGCTCCACCATCACCAAAACATACCGATGATGTCTCACAGTCAGCGGTAAAGGTCCGGCAAAGTCCAAACTCCAACGGTAACCCAATCCCATGATAGGCAATGGGTGTAACTGTGGCGTAGGAGCATTGAATGATGCTCTAACTCGGTCACAAACCACACATCTGGCAACAAACTGCTGTACCTCGGTCTGCATACCGCGCCACCAATAATGACTCTGGAGTAAGCTATATGTATGCTTTACTCCAAAATGTCCTAGCTCCTCATGAGCATGACGGACCAACTGTGGTCTCTGTGATGGAAGTGGTACTACTCGCACTCTACCATCCTCCCATACACGCAAAAGGTGTCTACCCTCCAATCTGAACCGTCTGGCCCGCTGAAGAACACGCGCTCTCTCGTTGGCCCCAACTGTGCCACCCACAACACCAGTGCGAAGATAGTCCATCACTAAGACATCATCATGAATGTCTCACTGAACTGTACCAATATCTTCACTCTCTGGATCTGTGACCTCAATAACTCCTCCTGTATGCGCTGAGAGAGATACCACCAAAGTCTCTGCAAATATACACAGAAAGGCCGATGCATGCCAACCTGGCACCATCTCCTCATCTGTCTCACCATGCCAACGTGCTCCGGTCTGATCCTGCTGGCTGGGACATGGGTTTCTACTCAACCCATCTGCATCACGGTTCACCACTCCAGGTCTGTGAACAACCGTGAAATCATACTCCTGTAAAATCAGAGCCCATCGTGCAAGCTTCCCTGAAAGCTTGTCGGACTCCATCAACCACTTCAGCGGCTGATGATCAGTGATGAGAGTGAAGGGGTTACCAAATAGGTAACATCGGAAATGTGCTACTGCCCAAACTACTGCCAAGCCCTCTCCCTCATATGAACTATACTTCGCCTCCGCTGAATTGTTGGAGCGACTAGCATAGGCCACCACAAACTCCTTCTCCTCATCATCATGCTGGGTGAGCACCGCTCCAAGCCCCAACATACTCCAATTAGTGTGAACCTGAAATGGTCGTTCCCTGATCGGTCTCCTCAAAATAGGAGCAGATGTCAACCTCTCCTTGAGCTCTACAAAAGCTCTCTCCTGCTCATCTCCCCAACACCACTCTTGTGTAAGCTTGGTCAGCTTCGTCAAGGCCTTGGCAATGGCACTAAATCCTCTAACATAGCGGCGATAGAAGTTCGCCAACCCAAGGAATGCTCGCACTCTGCTCACATCCGTAGGCCGAGGAATACGTGCAATAGCCTCCACCTTGGTCTGCTGAACACCAAGTCCTCCGGGGTAGATAGTGTGACCCAAATACTCAACCTGCTCATGGAAGAACCTACACTTCCCAGGATGTAATTTGAGTCCATGAGATCTCAACCTCTCAAACACCTCCAACAACTGTCTCTCATGCTCCTCCACAGTAGTGCTATACACCAAAATGTCATCAATATAGCACCGAGCAAAATCCAGTCCAGCTAGGATCCTATCCATGACCCTCTGGAACTCAGCAGGAGCATTCTTCAACCCAAATGGTAAGAACCTCCACTGATATAACACATCCTTGCCGTGAGGATCAATAGCCCAAAATGCTGTCTTGGACTTATCCTCCTCCCTGATCGGCAACTGATGATATCCCGCTCGAAGATCCAAAGTACTGAAGACCTTTGCATGCCCAATCGCATCAAAAATCTCCTCCGGTGTAGGCATGGCATACCGATCAGCCCTGGTCTGTCGGTTGATAGGACGGTAATCTCCACACATCCGCCTATCTATATAGTTGCCATGCATATCCTTCTTGGCTGGCATCACTGTTGCTGATGCATACTCTCCATGTGAAATCTCCACCAAACCAGCCTCAAAAAGGTCACTACTCCGGCTCTGAATCAATGTCCTCTCCATCTCACTATATCGATAAGGACGTCGGAAAACAGGTGTGTCGCTAGTCAGCTCAATCCGTATACCAGGTCCCTTCAGAGCACCCAAATCCTTCATACTGAAGGCAAAACAACTCGTGTGACTCCTCAAGAACCTCCAAACCCTCCGTCTTTCCTCTCCAGTAAGCTTGGGTCCAAGATCTGGCTCCCAAGTATCCTCTGTAACTGTAGTAGGAGTGGAAGACGTACTGACTGGCTGCTACACTGGGCCCTTGGGAGCAATGGTGTCATGCTCCCGACCACTAGAGGTCCCAACCTCTGTGTGAAAAACTCCCTCCACTCTGGCTGCAAGCTCCATACGTCCTCTGGCTGCATCCCATGTGGACCAAGGGTGTAATCCAAGTAGCCCACGCTCACCTGGATGGACTCCAAGTAGACCACTCTCCCTAGTAGCTACTGGATGTGTCCCAAGAATACCATGTCCACTCGGTCCATCGCCCCCAGCATGTGCCTGAATCGTCTCGATAGGCACAGGGCTCACAAGTGTCCGAGTGGTGATGCCTATCAAGCGCATCCTACGCTGCTCTGCCAAACCAAGGCTCACAATCTAGGTCAAACAGTTCAGGTCCATAGCCTGACCTAACACCTGACGCCTGGATGCCTCTGACACTGCTGGAACAGCGGTAATACCGGTGCGAAAACCCATCACCCGCTCTCTCTCATCAGCATTGGGCTCCACCAACTGCTGTAACTGTGAGTCCCAAACAAGTCCAGGTCCTCCCTCTCGAAAAGCATGAGAGCCTGGGAAACTCATGAGTGTGGGAAATGCAGCTCTAGGCTGTCCAACTAGGTTCACCACTGCCATGGGTGACCTATCAGCCACTACCACTGTCTGAGACTGACGTCCAGCATCCAAGATATCATCAACAAGAATGTGGTCTAGTCGTTGAATCCCATCATAACTACGCTGTAGAACCTCTCTGGGTAAAAGGTTCGTCCACCAAAGACGAAGACGATGAGCCCGTGATCCCACTCTGGCTGCATCTAACAATACAGCAGGTCCCATCTATGAATGGACCTGATGTGTACTCGCCACCACTCTAGTGCGAGAATCACCCATCAATGGAACGTTCTCCAAAAGGTAAGTTGGAGAAACAGACTGATGAACCTGGAGATGTCGTAGTATCCGTAACATCTCCCAAAACACACCAGAACGAGGATCCTGAAGACCCAAACCGCGGCCCGCACGTGTATGTCCCTGACATGGCCATCCAGAAATCACCAAGTGAACAGGCCCATGTCTCTCTAGGTCATGCGCCCCCAGTAAGGAAATGTCTCCTGGTAAGGCCTTCTGGTAACCTCTGACTGCTGACATCGGTAATAACTCCGAATACCGATAGGCCAAGTGTGCCACATGATGTAGAGAGACTCGCCTAGCAGTCTCATCTCTCTCTACATACAAGTACCTCTGTACTCGGATACCCGCCTGTAACACCGCAGCTAGTCCGGTGCTGATCCCACCAAACAACTCTAATAGACATATCCCCTTTACTGGATACTGCCAAGCAATGAGTGTGGTATCCAGAGGTGTCAAAGCAATTGCCTCTGGAGGCTCATCCTCACACTCATCCCCTGATGGTACGAAGGCTCCACTCCAAGCCTGCTGCACCAACTGATCTGCATGCTGCTGCAATGCCTCCTCTGAACTCCACAATGGAACATCCAAGGTGGATGGAACAATCCCACTCGTACTCCATAGCCGAGTGATCTCCTCTGGTACTGGAGTATCCTCTGCATGGGCGTTCCCCTCCAACAAGTCACCAGGCCAAGTAACTGCACCGCTGAAAGCCAAAACTGATGCTGCCATGGTCCCGGACTGTAGTGAGCCAAGACTGCCACTACTGAAGCGTACTGGTAGGCGACATACCCGTCCCTCACCAGACTGCCAACCAGGTCTATAAGAGGCTGTCTCCTCCCAATAGTCAATATTGAAACCCATAGGGTATAACACTGCTCCCCCAACTAGCACATCATAGGACTCAGCTATCGTCGCAATAGCCTGAGCTCTCACCACCGAGCTATCAGTCGGATGACCAGGCTGAACCTGGACAACAAGCTCTCCACGTGTGATGTACTGTGTCGAACCACCACCAAGAGATGTCTGGATCTGAAATGGACACCTCTCCACATCGGTCTTCCGTAACTCCAGACCAACAACTGCAGCCTTCCCCAACATAAGGGGCTGCGCACCAGAGTCTAACAAGACTCTCTGTGGTGTATAGACCTTCCTTGAAGGTCCTACCAAACGAAAGATCCCCCTCTGGTTATCCAATAGGACAACACCAGGTGTAAACCGCGCTCTCTCAAAGGCCGGTCTAGCTGGCAACTCCTCCAGTCTAGCCGCTGCTGCCTGCCATAAACCACTGGTCGCTGAACGGATCCCATGCTCCTCAACCAAGTCAGCTCCACTACCAACCACCTCTGCTCTAGTAGTAGGAACTGCACCATCCCTACTCTCACACAACGTGGCAGCCAACCGGAACATTGGGGCTAGGTCCACTCCCAATGTAAACATGTCACTGGCTGAAAATAAAGGATGCCGCATAATCAGCTGGGCCGCCCCCAACATCATGCTAGACTCAATCTGTGTAGTAGCAGGTGGCTGACTAGCAGGTACTCCATCAAGTACTCCATCACCACCTACCACACCTGCACTGGGACGTCTAGGAACCATGGATGTCGTCTGCAATGCCTCAGATAACGTGAAAGATTGGGGAAGTCTGACCTGTCTCCCAACCTCTCCTCTCTGTGGGTCCAACTCCACTGATGCTCCTCTAGGCTCTGGAGCACGTACTGCACTCCTAGTCACTGCTGCAGATGCATCCACCTGTGCTGCTCCGCACATGAAGTCCAAAGCATCTCTATCACCAGCATATGAGGTGGAAGCCTCAGCACCCGAATCTGATCTCCTATGAGCAATAGCCATACTAGCCAATCTCTGCTCCAACTGCTCAATCCGAGTAGCCATAGCTGTGTCAGAAGTAAGGGCAGGTACTGCACCCCTACTAGGTGTAGATCCTCTACCACCACCTCTACCACCTCGTCCTCCATGAACTGGAGCTCCTCTACTACCTGCCATAGCAGCCCTACCACTCCGTAACTCCGGGTGTAGGTCAAAACACCGGTCACTAGTATGACCAAATCTATGGCAGTGCTCACACTGCCTCTGTGCTGGCTGTGATGCACCAGAGGTATCAGGTCCGCTGCCCTGAGTACACTCTCTCCTATGGTGAGGTCCACCACAAGTCCAACAAGCAACACCACCACTCACTGGCTGCTGCTGCCCCGAAAATGAGGGTAAGGGTCTAACTCCACTAGGCCCTCCACTCGCTCCATAGGATCTGGGCTGTCCACCCTGTCCTCAAAAACCAACTGGGCATGGTGCACTCTGCTGCACTCTAGAAGAAGTCACAATCGTGGATGAGGTCTCTCTACCAAATCCAGATGTCACCACTCTCTCCTCCACCATGTTGAGCTCAATACGCTCAGCCAAACCAAAGACTACTGCCAAAGTGGGCGAAGTAGCCTGCAACAACGTAGCATCACGAACTCTACGTCGCAACTCCATGTCCAGTATCCCATACCAAAATTGGACTGCCTTGGCCTCAGTAACCCCCTGAGTGAAACTGATCAGCCGCCTCATGCGAGTGTATGCCTCGCGTAGGCTCTCTCCAGCCTTCCGCTGGAACTCCTGCAAGCTCCTCAGCTTGTCAGTCCGCACTCCCTGGTAGTTCTGCCTCAAACATAGGAAGAACTCAATCATGGGGTTAAACCCCGGTACCACACCACCTCCTGCAGCGGTACTTCCACTCGTAGTAGCACTATCTCCAGCTAGTGCACCTCCACTAGCTCCACCAACACTACTCGAGCTACAACTCGTAGGTACAGCCGACCTACTCCTGGCCACCGAACCTGAAGTGATGGAGACATAGTGTGGAGACCAATACTGTCTCCATAACTCAATCTCCTCCAAATGAGCTCTCCTGAACTCATGGTAGTCGTCCATCAGTGGACCCTCCAAGTGCTGAAACAACCCCTTCCATGCCATGAAGGGTGTGAACAAAGTCGGGTTCCGCATCTGCTGCAGATCACACCAACTATCGAACTCCTGGATGAAGTCATCCAACTCAATGGTACCCACTGTACCAGAGTAACGCCTAGGGCCTTTGGAGGCCCCATAAATCTCGTCCATGTCCCACAACAACGGTGCGGACACACCAAGTGCACTCTCAACTGAATCAGCTCCTGTGTCGAACTCCAACTCAGAGTCAATCTCCTCCCTCACTGGGACCTGAGATACAGGCTGATACCAAGCACCACTCCGAGTAAACCCACTGCGTACTGCAGGGCTAACTCCTCTGGAATCTCCAAAGAACTCCGTCGTGACAAAGTAACCACACCAACAAACCCGAACCACCAACTGCAACAGCAAGTCGCAACCGCAAGTGCCCCACCAAGTGCCAACACCACCGCGTGCCAACACCAACTAAAACACCACCCACTAATGTAACTCTAACCGAGATAACTACACTAGGGGAAGGGCAACCTGTAACCTGCCATCATAACACGCACTCTCATAGTCTGCAGGTCATCACTTCCTACCTCACCGGAGAGAAACAAAGGTAGTCTGACTGGTCATCATTCCAGCCTCACCACCGAGAGCACACCAGAGCACCAACGCTCAAAAGTCAAGGCACCTCACACAAACGTGGTGCACAAACAGGAAGTAGAGAATGGAGGGGATCCAATCACAAGAAATCTAAACGAAAACCCTCCATCTCATAACACAACACGGGACTGACTCTGCCACCATTTGGCATTTGACATAAGAGTAGTTCGTATCTAAGTCCTAAGCTACCAGGATCACCAAGAATGGGATCAAACTACCTCTCCTAGCCAAAGCTACATGTGTATAGATAACAGTGGCACAGTCACTATGACAACAAGTGAGGGTGGACCAGTTGGCTAGGGCACCAGTCTAGGAACAAGAGATCTAGGGGTCAAACCCTGTTGCGCACAATCTAGCAAGAAAGGCAGATTTTGCCAACCAATGACCAAGATCTACACTAAACTAGCTAGCCTCACGCCAGCAAGCTGGCTTGTTGGCCCTTCTAGGCCTTCGTAGCCTCTCATAGCCCACAGCCCTATGCCTCGAAGCCTCGAAGCCTCGAAACGCCGAAATTCAGCCAAATGAGGCCTTTCTTGTTGCCACTTCGAACCTCCTCCAAAATTGGCAAAACTTCTCCAAATCTGCAAAACTCCTCCAAACTAGCGAAAGTTCTCCAAATCTGGCCAAACAGCGAAACTCCTCCAATTCTGGCCCAAAATCTGACGTAAACCCTAAAGATGGATGTCCGCCAAATCCCCCGCTAACTTTCCACTCGAGCCAAATTGACAAAACGGGTTTTTCCAAATCACAATTTCATGAGAAGAGCTTTCCAACTCCTCCTTCAATTTCACTTTTTGAGCCCAACTCGCAGCAAATTGGTCCTGTCTTCACCTCCTGAGCTCAAAATCACAACACTGCTCGAAAATTGCTCCTTCTTTGCTCGAAATTTGGCCAGCGCTTCCGCACACCGTCCGCCTAACTGCCAAATTTGCATCAACTACACGAGTTCTGCACACTAGGGAAACACAGAACCTGAATCGAGCTACCACGATCCACCGAGCTTGGAGATACCACCAACACTCAACGTTCCTGCACCCGATTTCCCCCTGACTTCACTTCTCTGATGTAATCAGATTGCTTAACATTCTCAACTCAACTCAACTCAGATCAGTACTTGATCTGTCACTCTATAAACTGCCAACAACTGGGCACTGATTACAGTCAAGCCACACCCACTCAAGCATAGAGAATCCAGGTGACGCTCGCCGGCCTCTGTCCACCATAGCCAGGAACTCGAAGGCTCAACATCAGAGAAGTGAGCTCTCTGGAGCTCACTTCGAAACTATACCCCCTGGACTCGAGCTAGCCCTGAAACCCTAACGGTCCCGCTGACGGCACACTCGACGGTGCAAACGGTGCAAAGTGACGGTGGGCCCCACCGTGAAGTCAGTACCCCGAACACGAAATCTAACCGTCGGAAAGTAGTCCCTGAGAAACAGCTAGAATAACTCTAACTACCATCACTGGAACTCCAGTGTCCGAGCATCTAGATGCGGAACTACAAATGGCGTGACACTGTACGAAAAGTAAGCATACACTCATGTGACATAATAGATTAGAAATAATGAAAAGATAAGATAATTTAACCAATTTTGGCAGAATAACTACTCTACGTATTTAATTATATAGTTTAATAATTTATCTATACACATTAATCAGGAAAATCCTATGGATAACAGGGAAATTATCAAGTAAGTAGTAAATACAGGGAAATTAGATCAAAATAATAATACTTTTGGCATGACATGATTTTGAAGGGTATGAATAAAGAAGATGAATTGACCTCTCAAAACGTATTAACTATTCTTAACCATTTGAAAACATCATTTAACAAACCAGAAATATGTTATCCTCTTTGTTATTTATAGCACTCCATTCTTTTTAATATTTTTTAAAGAAATATTTACCAATCGAAGCTGATAGTGTGTATATGACATGAAAAAGACTTTTCAAGAGTGAAAAGCTTATAACCTCTATAGTCTTATGACATGGTTCATCCTTCAATATCTTGTCCCTACCCTTTGTTCTCTGTAGACCACTGATCATAAATACTTTTGGAACATAATTGCGGTTCTGCCAGCTAAAGTGTCAGTTAAAGCCTAAGATGCGAATGAGAATCATAATTTTATAGGGGAGCTCATAAACAATAGTTCTCCCTAGTTATGTTTCAATTCAGAAACTGAACTCTGACGAGAAGTCATCCTTCAAATTGACAATAAGTATTCTTCAGGTTTGTACATAAAAACGCTTATTATGTACGAATCGCCGGAGCAAAATAAGCCTTCGTACCTTTACACGAAGCAACAACGACAGAAGGCGACCGCTCGAAAAAAAAAAACCAAGGAAAGGAAGACCCCATCAAACCGTACAAGAGAAAAAAAAAATAAAAAATGAAATGAGGCTAAATCCCAATAGAGTCCATAGGAAAAATCTGCCCAATCGCGCTTAAATATCCGAGATATGCAAATCGTACAGGTCTACGACTTGCATAGCAACAACCCGAACGAGTCTATAAAATGCCTTACAAGCTATGGATAAGTTCTGCTGAAACACTACGGCTTGAAGTACTGATAATAAATTTACCCTGAATTGGAAGTGGGAAAAGCGAATTGGAAGTGCGGCGCGTATAGCTACAATTCAATTGAAACCGGAAGGATTACCATTCTTGAGATTGCTCTGTAAACACACAGCCTACAGGTTGCGCCAAGAAGAAGAATCAGTGGTGTGTGTGCTTTCTGGACATCTTAAACATGATTGAGGGAATCTCTGCCAGCATTAGTGATCAATATGGATGAAGAATTATTAATGATTTCTTAGAGTTATGAGCTCAATTAGATGGGTTCCCCAAAAATATGCTCTTGAGTTTGCATCGTCGATTAAACGGAAGAATCAGTGTTACTGTAAGAAGAACTCCAGAACTACACCTGCCGGACCTCTGCAGCAGGATTTCAAATTCTGGATGCGGAGCATCATTCTCGCAAAGTCTCGTACCTCTTTTTCTGTCACAAGTTCGATGACCTCAATTTTCTGCATACCTCCCAAATCTCTGATACTCTTGCCCCAATAGTTCGGCAACTGCTTTGAGTCTCAATATGACTAGAAACCATAAGTCAAGTGCTTTTATCTCTGAACTTTCTGAAAGTGCATCAACAATTATCTTTGCATCCACATTTGATCGGGAATAGAGACAGAATTTCAAAATTGTTCACAAGTTCTACGGGGCGAGAAACGGTTGAAAACTCCTGAACCGTCTACCGCAAAAGATCCGAACCTTGCAAATTGCCACACCTTTGAGCAAAGAGGCAAGGATGCGCCAGCTCGACCTACGGGAGTTACAGGGCGAATTGAACATCTTGTTTCCTATATTGTGCATTTGAGTCTTCAGCTACTTCGACATCGATACGCACTGGATCTTCAGGAGGATCAATAAAGGAAGGAGACAAGAGAGGATTCAAGCACCGGGCCTATGCCAATGATCATTAGCATGCCACAAGAGAAGAAGTAGGCAACGAAAAAAAAGACGAGGAGGAGGTCCGCCTCACAGTTTCCACAATGGTTATTTTAAGCATTTTGCTTGGATTCTACTATAGGAGTATGTATGCCGCAAGAGAGGAAGACAGTAATGGAAAGACGAGAGAGATTCAAGCACCGGGCTTATGCCAATGATAGTGAGCATGCCTTAAGAGAGGAAGTAGGCAACGAAAGAAGAAGAGAAGAGAAGGAGGTGCGCCTCACAGGTTCCCTATGGTTATTTTAAGCATTTATGCACGCGGTCGCCTTCTTCTTTTTAAGTATTATGTTTGGATTCTACGATAGAAGGAGTACGCCGCAAGAGAGGAAGACAGTAATGGGAAAAGAGAAGAAGGGGAGGAACCTCGCCTCACAGTTTCCACGTGATTATTTAAGTCTCATTTCTGGATTTGACCAAAGAACAAGCATAGCAAAGCCCGATACCGCGGTGTTCCCACCAGAAACGGTAGCATCTCGCCCCATCCGTCCCGGTAAGCCGCGCTTTCCCCTTCAGACTAGTCAAATTACAGGCACCAGGAAGCCTGTAACGGGAGACCTCGCCAACTCTAGACCTGTAACAGTGCAGTCCAAGTGCTTTGCCTGCATTCAATCCAGCGACAGACTTATCACCTGCAGGTCGTACTGCGCAATATAACTGCCAGAATTTCCGTAACCGGCGTGTCTAATACGAATCAAAACTTTGCTCGCTTGCTTGCAAAAACTGATAGAGATTACCGGCTTCGATCCACTGAATCGAGGCGTGCGCCTGCGGTTTGGCCGTGGGATTGCTTGTGATTCTCGGCAGGGACGGGTATCGGGATTGCAGATAGAGCAGCAACATAATGAATTTGACACCCAGCAACATAATTAATTGACAATTGCACGCCTGGATTCAGTCAAGGCCAGGGCTTATCAGTTGGAACTTCAAGTGATGATATGCAGGATTCAGGATGCGGGATGTCGGATACGTAATTAATGGTCCGTAACTGTAACTGAAATGGTAACTGAAATGGAGCATTAACTACAGCAGTCGATGCCCAATCCGACAAATCCTCACCAGGAGATTACCGACACAGGTGTGCAGAAAGCCTTGTATATTGAGCGCAATACTCACCATCATCGATAAGGAACAAGGCGACCGCGTAGGAAAAATGAAGGATGGGAAGACCCCATCAAGCCGTACAAGGGAGAGACAAAAAAGGTAACATGGGGCTAAGCCCCAATAGAGTCTGTATGAGAAATCTGCCCTACCGCACCTAAGATATCCGAGCTATGCAAGTCATACGGTTTACACACGATTGGAGCATCCGAAGAAACATCACCTAATGTGATTGCTCTCCTATGGATTGCACCAGTCATTGCACTCTGTAGAGCAATGGATACACGCTGTCTAAAGTAAGCTACAAAGTATGAGAGTGAGAGTGGTACCCCCTGCCGCCTAACATGATAAGCTCTCGCACACTCTTTGACAAATGTGTCAAATGCAGTGTCCATCGCTCCATATAACTCCAAGGCTAGAGGAACAAAGAGGTGACCTCGCTGCATGCCCCTGTACTTGGAGACCTTGCAACCTGCTGCTGCACTCGCCGCCCATCCAGGGGGATGGGTAATCACTCCCTCCGAAACTGTATCTCGCGTAGGGTCCGTCACCACGACATCCGCTACTGTCACCTGATCATCTCGGACCAAGTATAAGTCTGCCCTGACACGTGTCGTCTGCAACGCATACGAATGCTCCCTCCAAGCCAAGTATCCACTCTCTCGTGCCATAGCAAACACTATGTCTCTAATGGCATCATGGGTAGCTATCCTCTGTCCTCCAAAAGGACACCGTGTCATGTGGACCGCCGCTGCATCTAGTGTAGAACCACACTCACAAGTGAGTAGTGAAGATGCAGATGGGTGGACCAAACCTAGGCGAAACCTCATCGCTATAGAGAAAGTAGCCGGTGCGAGTCGGAAAGCCCTAATGCATGGTCGAGCTAGGATCCACGAGCCTGCACCCTTGCCGGAGCAAGAGCGTAGACGTGCTCTAGTAGCCTGAGGAATGGACGAGTCAACTAAGAGAGAATGTAGCGTATGCTCACACTATCGCTCCATCAAGGAAGACTGTAGACCTCTAGTCCAATCTGACGATAGTGAAGCAAACGGTGGAAAACCCTCTCGTGCTCGTGGAGATAGACTATCTCTCGTCTGCCGCAATAACACCTGGAGAGAAAAGGATCCTCCCTCCACCTCTGTCACATAAGTCTCCAAAACCGGCCTATCAGCAACCACAAAACGAGATGCAAGTAGGGGTGCCGAGAGAGCCCAACTACCCAAAAACGCTATAGGTGCCATCTCCTCCATAGAAAGCAAGCCAACCCCACCACATGAGATCGGTAGAGCCGTCTGTCTACGTGCCAAATCCCCTGTCACACACTCAAAAGTCCCTGGTCCAATAATATCACCAAAGACTCCCATAATCCTCCTATCAAATGCTCTCAGACGTGATAGGAAGGACGATGAGGGGGGAACTGTACGGATGAGGTAGGATGGTCGACGAGCAATACTGGAAGAGAGTATACCAAATGCCACCTGCGGATCTCCTAGTAATGGAAGGTCATCCACATGGAGAACATCCTCTACAAGAGCAGCGTCCAAGAAGCGTGTGACAAAATCCTCCGATCCTACTGGCACTCCAAGAACACGAAGTCCCTCTGTGGATGTGATACACCCCTCTGGAAGCTCAAGGTGGGGAGGGATACCTAAAGGGGACCATGCCCTACCCTTTGACACCTTGACTCTCAAGCCTACTAGATGTAGCTCGGTAGTCAAGTAGTCAAAGGCCTGCCTAATCTGATCTACAGGGCCTACGATGTGTGTATCATCTGCCAAGGATGGAAATACACAACCTGGCATGGCCAAAGTAGTAGACAGGAGAGCTCTAAAGTGAGCCATGGCAAATAAGGGCCCCCCCAAAGGATCTCCCTGACGTGTACCAACAGCTGACTCCAAGACGGTGACTCCCTCCTGTGAACCACCATGCTGGTAGTAAAGGGAAGCAGGAGAGCCATAAAAAGACCGCACAAAAGGAATGAGACTCGCCAAGGATCCACCAGCCTCCCTAAGCTCTCTAAAGATGGATGCACGTGAGACGCTATTAAAAGCGTTCTCAACGTCCACCTGTAGGACGACCCACTCCGGATGGATATCTAGGAGTGCTCTAATGCCTAGAGATATAGCCTCACATCCTCCAGGTGTAGCTACTCCAAACTGATGTGGACTAAGGTGCTGTCGAAAGTGAGAACGATGTTGAAGGACAATGGTACGACTGACCAAACGCAAAAAGATCTCTCCAATAGCAATCGGTCTAATGCCTCCCGTGTCCTTCTCGATCGCGAGAAGTCGACTAGCACCTAAGACTCGACTAACAGACATAGGAATATCTCCTCTCGCTACTGCTGCAGCCACCTGAAACAACTCGGTAAAACCACTAGAAGGATCATCTGCCTGGAAGCAATCTCTAAGGTGCTCATAAACCATCCCTGACAAGCCTCCTGAGGAAAGGCGAGGGGCAGTGCACAATGCTTGTGCAAATAGCGACCTATCAAGACATAAAGGCTGCTCAGGCTGATAATCTAAGACCTCTAGTGGTAGTCCCTCTACTGCTATAGGATGCAATGAGCGTAGGGAAGAGATGGTCTCATCAGTAGGACTCGCTATAGACAGAGGGTGTAGCGCTCGTGCTGCTCTACTAAACTCTCCCGCCTGACCCAATGTCCTACATCGTCGTAATCGAGTGGAATCTGTGGTATCCTGTGGCGATGTCTGTCTCCTAAATCGTGTAGCCCTAACAGACTCCTCCTGAAGGGCTGCCCAATCCCCCGCTCGGAATCGATGAAATCTAGCCGCCACCTCTCTATGCCCCGCACGTCCCCCTCTAGCATAACGAAGACACCATCGAGGGAGTAGGAGGAATAGGAACCACGCTAACTCGTCCAAAGGATCACGTGCCAAACGATCCAGTGGTAGGCGAAAAGCCTGTCTAGCCTCATCATGGAGTGTGCGGGGTAGCATCATCGATAAGCGGCGACTTCCTTTCCTCCATTTACTTGTTAATCCCCGAACAGTCACGTTTTTGAAACAGTCAATGGGCATTCTCTTTTTTCCTTCCGAAAATAAATGAATAATTAGATTTATATCTAGCATATCCCACTTTTGTCTTTTATTTATTTATTTAAGTGAATGTGACTCAAAAATCAAAAACATTTTGAACATGAACGATCCTTTATTTGGACTATAAGCATTGATATGTTTATGTCTTAAATGGAAAATATTCTAAGTGTGGTATGAGAAAAAACTAACTCTAAAATGTATTGATTTACGAGGCGCAAAGTATTTTTTATATAAACCCAGATTTAAAAATATTTATATTTTAATAATAAAAAATTTAATCTTCTATATGGGAAGCTTCGCATGCCATATATCGCTGAGGAAAGTTACGAATATTTAGAATAAAACTTTATCTGTAGATTTTCTCAAATGGTTTACCAGGTACAGTGAGTCAGCACTTTTACTATCACATCATACCAAAGAATCATGTTTATCTCTACTTTATGAAGTAAATTTTAATGAAAAGAAAACACTATATTTTATATGATTCTATTGGGTTTAGCCCCAATTTACTTATTTTGTCTCACCCTTATATGGCTTGACGGGGTCTCCCTTTCCTTCCTGTTTCCTATGCGATTTCCTTCTTTATTTTCCAAATAAAACTTAATCTAACTAACAATATAATTTATTTCTAATTAAAACTTTTATATATAATATATACTTTGGACTTGGTATACCGATGGTAATATTCTGCGGACTTATGACTATGTGAGCAAAGCCTTTTACCCGTAAGGAGGCAGGTTAAAGTCCTTAACTACCACGGGATTTAAGTACTGCATAATACTTATATAGTTCAGAATCACGCAACCGTCGATTATCCTCTCATCGTGAGGGGAACAGATACAGTATTGTCCTGCCCAACGGTCCCAGATACGACAAATTTTCACTCTCCTTACCTTTGGAGAGTCGTTGGTTAACAGCATACCCTACTGTACAACAGTCGGAATCCTGTCGGTCGGAGACAGGCCCTTGTACTACTACAGTACTGTAGCCTGACTGACCTTCCCGGTTGTTGCAGGTCTAAGCGTTGGAACCATGGACACGGGACTCAAGCGGAGCGTGTGAGACGCGGCAGAGATCGGAGAATCGATGGCTAAAACTGATGTATTAGAGGTTCGTGGATGGTAGACCAAAGAGATATGGTGGGTACCTAGTGCTACTATGTGCTGTACTGTACAGTACTGACGTTCGTGTATCAAGTGAAGAAGAGTTGCTGATTTCTATAAAAAGAAAATATAGAGTGGGATCGAGTTTTTCCAAATTAACCGGATGAGGTTTGGGCTTCTTAAAAGAAAATTGAGAATTTCATGTTTGTGCTAAAACTATTTCAATTTCCAAGAAAGAACCATGAGGTAGTACTTTGACATCATCTTAAAGACGGGAAAAATGCCGAGAAAACGTAAAACTGCACGTACAAGTAGTGATGGTCGAATTCATGTATGCTTCAAACCTTTTCGGTTTTGTATATAGTTTTATAGATATATTGGGTTTTATGTATATTTCACGAACCACCACATCATCTCACCCACGCACACATTAAAGATGCCCCACAGTTTGTTAATTTTAGATATTTGAAGCATCTGCAGAAGAGGTCAGGATGAGTGCAACTAAAGAATATGCATGTTCTTGGGTCATCATAGAAACACAATGGAAACGAACGAAATGCCATCTCCCCCTCACGGGGAGAATGCTACGCACTTTGGATATATAATCCAAAAGGTAAGTGTCCAAGAAACTTCAGTAGAGTCGATAAGCTTGATGCTTATTTGGCTTGTTTAATAGAAGAGGATGATCTCTAATAACTCCTGAAAGCGATAGCGGCTGTGGGGTAAAAGTTCACATGTGAGCACTCTTGGGCTTTTCACCATGGTTTTAGAAGTACTTTTATGAAGTTCTGTATATTGTCGTATAGATCATTCCGAAGCGCGGACTAAATTGGTATGGGGTGCGGACCAGAGGAAGAAAGGGCACTGCTATAGAGTTCCGGTCAAGTTCCTTATTATTAGCAAATTCCATATGGTGCGGTTCATAGGAAATAAGGGATATGGAGTTTTATGTTGTCACACCGTAATGCATTAATTATACATTAAGGTTAATAAAGTGTTTGGTTAGGTTAGGGTGAATGTGCGGCAACAAGAAGGGGGTGACGACAGAAGGTGCGATGAAGATAGGTGATGTCCGAGACACAAATGAATTGTGCAAGGAGGATGAGCGGGACAAGAACAAGAAAATTGATGAAGATAGGTGATGTACGAGCATGCAAATGAATTGCACAAGGAGGATCAAGAACGCATTGCGTGAGGAGGACAAGCTGGACAAGGATAAGAAAATTGGATTGGAGAGTGGGAAGATTAGGGTAGGTTGGTTGTGTGAAGGTGGAGAGGGGGAGTGAATTTAGTTTGAAGCACTATCTAAAATACACAATTTCATTATTTTAAAATTCCTCTTCAACTAGTACAAGTTACAAAATGAATTTCTCATCTTGCAAGCTTGTTTATTGCAAAGAGTACAAAGCATTGAGGTGAGAAGAGTAGAGCATGTAGACCAAGTGTTACTTTTTGTGATTCAAGAATAGAGCAAGGAGAATCAAGTGAGGAGAATTGAGAAAGGAGAACCAAGTAGAGTATAATATGCCAAGAGGGAGCACTCGTGGAGAACTAACTAAAAACATAAGGAAATGTATACAATTAGATTTGGAGATCACGCTGCAAAGATTAGAAGATGAAGATGAGTATGGAGAAGTAGATCTAGATATGCTAAAATTATTGATTAGTGGGTGTGAGTTTGCCCGTACGCACAGATACCTAGAACCTTGAGTTACTTATCCTCTTAGTTGAGAATTTGTGAGAAAGTAATTTAGGAATCTAGATTTGAAGACCTTTTTCTGGCTTACTAGAATGGATTTTCATTCCATTTCAACTTTAGTAGATTTGATGAAAATGCATAGTGTTTTCAAAAAACACTACCAATGAGAGCAAACACCGGCGCTCTCCAAGTAGCTAGAGCTCTCAATAGATTTGGGCATCACAATAATGGAGCTTGTGTGGCAAGGGGGTTATAAATTTGGGGCATTAGTGCAGGTTCAACAATTGCCTTTACAAATAGAGTTATGATTGCCATATTAGATTTGATAAGGAGTCAAGTTGTAGGGCCTAAGCACAAGGAGAGAAGGAGGATATCAGCTATTTTTGCACAAAAATGTTTCCCTGGTTATGTTGGTTTGGTAGATGGAACATTGTTTTCTCTTGCCGCTTGACCCATCGTGGATGGGGAAATCTATTTAAGCAAAAAATATTCCATAAATGGCCAAGTGATTTGTGACATTCAAAGGAGAATTATACATTTTACAAGAAGTAAGTGTTCTATATTATGTTTTGTTCTTTTATTCAATTTTGGTGCTACTCTTTGTATCTTTTCATGATTTCTTTAAAAGTCAGATTTGATTTGTTTATTTGTAGGAATGCCAAGGTCATGTCACAACATGACTTGTTTGAAAAAATCATCATTGTGGAATGATTTGAACCAAAGAGGGAGTTGTCATAGTTTTGAGTCCAAAGAGTACCGTTAGGAGATTCTTGTTATGTACTCATGCATCACCTAGTTCTAGCTTTCAAGCAGGCTCAAACAGAGGACAAGCAAGTGTTCAATAAATATTTGGTAAAGGCAAAGGTGATAAATGAGCATTGTATTGGAGTATTTAAAGCTAGATTGCATTCTCTTCATAAGCTTAGAGTGCAACTTAAAGAAAATAGTAGAAATGCATACTTTTTGAAGTGGATTTCAATTTGTATTATTCTACATAAATTTTTAAGTAGTAGGTTTGACATTTGGTCCAAAGATGATGGAGTATTTATTGAGGAAAATCAAATAGATTCAAAAATGTCTTTTAATAGAGCTTGGTAAAGAAGAAAGAAGTCAAGGGTGATACAACAATGCCTTGCTCACCATGTCAACTATATACTAGAATGAAATAAGATTATGTTTCTCTATAATAAAAATAGCATTCTTTAAATTCTTCATTCCAAATTCTCCATATCTTGTTGTAAGTAATGTTTACACTATTTTTTCCATAGCTTTTAAAAAATTGTCATATGTTGCTACCTCAACACAAAAACCCAATTTAAAAATTGTAAGAAGAATGTGCTCAAGGATGCACGATGGCACTTATAGTTTTTTGGTGATGCACTCTATAAACTCAAAGCTAGATGGTGCTACGTGAGGCCTAGTGTGCTTTGGTGATGTGGGTGGGCGTTGAGAGCCACCAACCATAGGGTTACATTTGGATTTCACATGTCAACATCCTATGGAGCTCATCGCCACATGATTGTGCTTAGTGGTGCTAAGAGGCATGAATTTAAGACCACATTTGGATTTTGCATGTTAGCACACCAACATGGCATGCCGTATGTTGCAATTTGTTGACACTCATGATTCGATATTTTTCTTCTTGAATTTGTGTTAACTTTCTTGAAATTCAAATATATTGAGTGCAATTTATAGATATATTTTGTCATGTGGAAGCCTATATAAACCACCTTTGCAAATATGTTTCACATTTCTTGAATTGAGCAATTAGGGAGAGTTTTTGGGGAGGAATTTTTTTTCACATCAACTTAGTGGTTTTTGAAGGAGAAGAGTTTATGGAAGGAGTTTAGCAATTTGTAGTTTCCAAAGGGGTGTATCTATTCAAACTAGGCAGTTATTGGGCTGAGCAAGGAGGTTTGAGAGTGGTGGGATTTGAGATAGATTTGTATTTTGAGACTTTAGTACCCAAAATTGAGCATATCTCAAAACTGAGCAAAAGGAGAAGAGAGTGGTTTGGGAGACATTTATGAGAGTAGAAGAGAGTGTTTGGGAGCCATTTCAAGAGGAGAAGTAGTTTTTGAATAAAGTGAGAGATGAGAGGAGAGCAAAGAGCACAACAATTCTAAGTATCAATTTCACTCATTTGAATTTCATTAATTCTCCGTGGAAGAAATCTAGGGTTACAAGAAGATTGTCTATAGTGAAGATATGAGAAATACGCAAGAAGGAGATAGGCTAATTAGATTCCACACCATTCAGTACCCAACCAATTTTATCAAATGGTGTTGGATTGATAAGCATCAAATTCAAACCGTTGTAGTTAGAATCAAGGAGGTCAATCCGGATGTAATCTGCCTCAAAATCACCCTTGGCCTACACTACTCACATCTAGAGGTATTTTTATTTCTTTTGTCATTTATTTTCTACATTTTTCTCAAGTTTTTTGAAAGGTGCTTTCCCTTTTACAGTCTCAATGTTTAGCACCTACATGCATCACACAATGCCGCTTGGTCTATCTTGCAATGCCTCCTTGCAGCACCCTATGCCTCCTTGCATCAATGGGCATCAATGCGCTAAATGCTAAACCCTCTTCTTTGTCCGGTGGTGATGACAAGTGGCACTCGGTGCCACTTCCTCATCTTTTAAGGTTTCCCTATCCCGCAATGGTGCTCAATGTTGGTGCGCTTGCCTGGCAACACTGGCAGGCACCAACCCATATCATTGGGCATCGCCTTGCACTCTATGTCACCCTACCCTACATTCAATGCCATAGCACCTATCTGCCAGCACCGGTGTGTATTGCACCATGGCAATTTAACTTGATTTCCTTATCCCAAAGTGGCAATGAGTGGCATCCAACATCTTTTTCTTGTATAGGGGTGTCTCCGGGTGGTGACCAACATCATTGGGGATTCTGAATGAGGGTTAATTTTTTTGGTTTTTGGTTTTTGCAAGTTCTTCTATGTATTGAGTTTATGAGTTCCTAGGGACAAGAATTCATGTACAAGTTTGGTAGTTTCAATTGATTATGGATGTAGTTAGAGATGCACTTGCAATGCCAAAGAGGAGTACTTTTCATTACATAACTATTTCAGATTGGGTTCCCCAAAGAGATAGGGTTGCAAAGAGGTATTTGGCAAGGCAATGTGTGTATCATACTTTTAGTGATTTCTTCTAGTTGATGTGTGCACTTGTGGCACCAACTATTGCCCAAGATTTTACATGGGCATTTTGGTTCTCAACACCAAGACAAAGTTGAGGAGATTTGGTGTGGAGGATTATGATTGGAGGGAATTGAGCTATCATGGTAGAGGTGGGTAGTTTTCAAAGCCAATTGAGTAGACTTAAGGGATGTAGGTTCAGAGTCACCTTCCTTAGGCAGATACTCACTCACTTCTTTGTGGAGAGAGGTTTCATTCTTGAGGAGGAAGTGATGAACTTGAGTGATGGAGAGGAGTAGATTATATGCAATGAGGAGGAGGATGATTATCATGAGGATGTAAAGAGTGAGGATGAGGATGAGAGTGTTGATGATGGGAATGATGAGGATAGTGATTGATTGCTTAGATTTGAGTTTTATTATATTTGTATGTTTTTATTGTTTGAAAAGATACAAAGTTCTATTGCATATAGCAATATCAGATTTAATAAATGAGTTAATTTAACATGCCTTAATTAATGACCTTGTGTATTTACTTGATTCAAAAGTGAGTTTTACTTGATAGATGACTAAATGTACTACTTGTGAATAGGTGTTCAATAGATTTGTGTTGAGACACATGCCTTACCAATAGTGAGGTTATTGAGTGATAGTTCTAGGGAGAGAGCTCCTTCTTCATCTTCATCCTTTGAGATAGCTCCTTCTCCCTCTTATTCACCGTCATCTCTTTCTCTATGTATGGAGGGAGCACCTCACTCCATGCCCTTTGGAGTACCTTCGCCCTCTTCTTGTTTTATTGACATCATGTGTGTTTTGAATGATTGTGTTTGAGTGGTTGAGGAGGGAGAGAGACTTCTAGTTGAGCGTGAGAGTAGATTGGAGAGTGTACATGAGCAAAAGAGATTAGTGCTTGACCATGAGAGTAGATTGGAGAGCTTCGAGGAGTAGGATAGATTGCTAGTAGAGCAAGAGACTCTTTTGTGAGCAAGAGGATACTCTTGTTGCAAAGGAGGAGAGGCATCTGACCTTTATTACTTATAAGATGGAGAGAGAGCAGAGATTAGATGACTTGACTTGGAAATCTTAGGTGCAATTGGCATGGTCGAGGGTTATAGATCCAGTTACAAAATCAGGCATGAGAGTTAGTATTTGCTATGGAGAGGTGCGAGAGTGCACATGCTCAAGTAAAGGAGAGTGAAAGTAATCTAGCTCAAGTGAGAGCTAGTGTGGCTTATCTTGGACCAAGACTCCATGCTATTACTTACCAGACCCATACCCGTAGTGAGATGCAGACCCAAACAATTCCACCCTTGTGATAGATGCCACCCATGTGTTACCCCGTAGTATTTTGACTCAAGAGACCCAAAATTTTGCCTCTCATTCCTTACCTCACGGTGTGGAGACTTAGGGGACTCAAACTAAGTTTAGAGAGAGGCTTTGTCTATCAAAAAAGTATATTCTATGTATTCTTTTCTTATGCTTCATCCAGAAGAACATTATTGTTGTGGATGTTACTTGCTCGGCATCAATATGGCTTCATGGTGCTATTGGTTTCTATCCATGGGAAATCTGGATGACTAGGCATGGTTGGTGCACTCACACACAATCAGGGCGTGTAGGGTGGGTAGCACATCCTAGTGTTAGCCATTTCATCCAGTTTTGTTTGCTACGCTTTGAGGTTACCTTGTGGATAGACCTTACTCCGAATGGAGTGGAGTGGTTGTTATGGAGCATGTAGTAGTGGTCAAAACTCCCAAATAGAGTTCATACCATGTCTTTCTTCTTGGCTTGTTTTTGTTTTATAGATGTCTAGAAAGATTTTGAGAGAGGACTTAGAATTAGATCATATGAGCATCTCACTTCATTAGGTTTACCTCTTTTTGATCTTTTGATCTTGGATAGGTATGCACTCTCTTACTATAGGAACTGTCCCCATGGTGCTATCCACCCTACCCACTTTTGTCCTTATAAGGTAGAGAGAGCATCATACAATTGGACATTTGACCCTTTAATGAGGGCTTTGGACAATTTTTCCATGATGATAGGCATATTGTTAGTTGGGCAGAAGAGGAGTGGACATCTAGTAGGCTGAGTTCTTATAGTAGTGACCCATATGCTCTTCTTGCTAGCAATATCAGGCACCGAGACTTGGATGAGAGGAATGGCTTCTTTGGTGGTCATTGAGTCCATTTAGGATTCAACATCATGTATACCGTTGTAGACTTGAGGATGCATCAACAACACTTAAACCCCATGTTGCATCTCCTTCTTCTTCTTCACCTCCTTCTCCTCTACCATAGTGATGGGTTTTAGTGGTTCCACATTTATATACATCTTATGTACATTTATACACATTTATACACATCTTATGTCCAACACATTTTCTCAATTTCTCCTTGTCAAACTCTCATATCTATTTTCATGTGTTTTGTGTCACTTGTGCCTTGTGCATCAAACCAAGCATTACTGGCACCTATGTGCGGCATCCACAAACAAAAAGTGCCATTGCATGTTGCTTTTAACCAAACCACCAAACTTAGCATACCCTAGCAGCTTTTGGCGCCTAAGTGTACCATTGAGCATCACCCAAAACCCAGCCGGTGCCACTCGCCATCAATGCAAACTCAACAATAGGCAGCACTTGACATTGGCATCAAGTGCTGATGAGCAACAATCAAGAAATTAAATATTCATCATCAAGTTTGTTAATTTCATCTTTATTATGATGAGGTTATATTGTGGTATCATATTTGCTATCACTAGAATATGATGAATTTGGAGTGGGATGTTGAACTTGAGTGAGCACTTTGAAATATTGGCTTATTTCCTTGGGAGATTATCCTACCTGTAGGAGACTCATTTTGATTTCATGAGTGCACTTTAACTCTTCTCCTTGAATATGTGTTTGTGTGCACTAACTTTCCTTCAATTTCTTCTCAATTTCAACTTTCATCTTCTCTATCTCTAATCTAACATGCTTTGCTTCCATTTTCATCAATGTTTTCTCTCTTTTCCTCATGTTGGTGGCTTCTAGTTTAGCTAGTTGTAACCTCTCCTTGGATTCTATAGTATATGCCTTCAACATTGCAATTTTTGCTAAATCGTGAGACAATGACATACTAGGTGACATTTGTGAGACCTTACTTGTTGATATTCCACCTTTTCTCCTCTTTAGGTCACATTCTCCTTCTTGGTCAAGGAAAGTGCACTTGGATCCGTCCTATGTAGAAGTTAAAGGAGGTGGTGTAATGAAAGTGAGCCCTCTATTGGTGCAACAAATGGTGACTCATCCTCGGGTGATAGTATTCCATTGTCCATGTAAACACTTGGAATACTTTCCACCCCTTGGATGTTTGGGACAAACTAGGGGTACAAGTCCAGGAGCACCATCCCTGGGAGAGATGGGAATTGAGAGCACTGCTCTGCACTTTCATGGACCTCCTCCATGCCAACCTTGCTCAAATTGGGATTTAAATCTCCCAAAATTACCATAGTAGGTGGACTAATGTTTGCTCTATTCCCAAACATGGCTTCTATTCTAGCAAAATGTGTGCACATTCCATTCAATTTATCTTCTATAGTTCTCCACCCTTTGCCATATTCCTTCTCTATGAGACCTTCTCTATGAGAACTTCTCTATGAGAACTTCTCTATGAGACCTTCTCCTGTAGACTTGTTCTTAAGCTCCCAAGTTTCTTTGTATTGTTTCATGTACCTCAACCATTTCTTGTAAAGCTGGTCACTTGTCATATAAGGAGGAAATCCTTGCCCCTCCCTGATCAAAAATGTTGCCATGAAACTGAAAGCGGTCGATTTCTGAATGGGCTTTTTGCAATTCACACCATGAATCCGTGCAAAATGCTCATGGTCCTCCAAATAATCCAGTATTTGTCCATAATGGTGCATCACCATACAAAATCATTCATCTTCTTTTGTTTTTCTAGGCACGAAAGAAGCCATCCTCAACAGTTCTTCAAATTTCCCTAACGGTTTTTCAGGTTGCAATTGCAAATCCAAAGGTGAGTCTATAGGTCTTGGATTTGCATCCAAAAGTGAGCCTCCTGCCCTGCAACAAGGTACTTGATCTCCCATTCCTAAATTTTTGTTGCCCTTTTGGAGCAAAATTCATGGCCCCCATCAATTTCTTGGTTGCCACGGGGCGGTACAGATCATTTTCCATACCTTGTTCTATCCTTTGTCGCATTCATCTATGGAAATGAAACTACAAAACCACCGTTGAATGACAGAAGGAGCATTTGCACTTGGGATGGTGAATTTGAGTTGAGAATTTGAACAATTGAGAGTGTGCATTTTGGATCCACAAAAAATTCATAAATCAAGACCAACTCACCCAATCACATGGCCATCCTCCCAAGAAACCATGTCACCTTTTTTGACAACCATTTATTTCAATACTGCATTCCTTAACCTACCTAACATAACTCCTAATTTTTATAAATGAATGCAACTTGGACTAAATACTTGAACTGAATTTATAAAGCGTTCATTTATTACAATCTCATCTCTGAATTTATAAAGCGTTCATTTATTACCATCTCATCTCGCTACAAAGTTCACTAAAATTAATTACTAAGTTTATTATTTATCCTATATACATCCATCAAATCTAAGTTTATTATTTATCCCAAAGACATCCATTGAATCTATTTTTTAAACCCCTTGATGTGCTCCTTATGGCTAGACCCATAAATATTTAAGAAATCAGGATTTAATTTGCGAAAGGAAAGGCAATGTACAGCAAAGTTCTGCCACCTTACCATTCAAGATTGATTAGTTCAGAAAGCAAGCAGAAAAATATAGAACATAGGGGAAGTGGTAACTGCTGTTTCTAAGACAAGTAACCTTCTTTAGGACTCCTGCCCTTATGTCCTTATGCCCTTATCGGAGGAGATCAAAACAACATGGAACAGTAGGGGGGTGCTGTCTTTACGGCGGGGCAGTAACAGTACTGGGTGAACTATCTACGCAATAGTATGGTATCCAAATTCGCGAACTTTCACAATATTTGTACTTTATACAGGTATTGTTTATACGGCGGAGACAACGAGGGACTGTCGAATGGTCCCAAGTTTACTGCTCGGCGCATGGGCAGAAGTAGCAGCAGCGTAGTGGGAGAAGGAGAGTACCGTAGAGTGCATGTGGCTGGGAGGAAGTCTGGCGGAAAGACGGGCGGTAAATTGAAACGGTGGCTGGGTTGCAGTGAGAGCCCTACTACGGCAGGCCTCGTCCTCGCTTGCTTCCAGTGCACGCGGTGGAGCTATGGCGGTCGGTGGTAGCTTCCGCCGAAGCAAGCATGGTTGAAACTGCAAGAAAGACCTTGGACTCGCAGCTGCCAGACACCGCATAATCCAATTGGGTAAATTGTGATTTTACAGCAACCTAGATTCCAACCGCGGAATCCCTGGAGCAAATGGGCTCTCGACGAACAGCCCAACCTCGGTTGCTACTGATTAGGTGGCCTGGTACACCTCTGGCAGCATCTATCCAACCTCGTAAGCCATTCGCGCGTCCGTTCAGGGACCGGCAAAAATGGATTGATGGCTGCAACAAGAGCAGACGTTGTTTGTCAGAGTTGCACTTTTCTGTATCACTCCATCGATCCGTTCCACTGTGCATGGAAGGAAGTTTACAGCGGACCTCGTAATGCGCACCGCGGTGCCCGGACAGAGAAATCCGCGGCACGGCCAATTTGGAATTGATGAACGTACGAGAAGAGGAGAGAGAGAGATTAGAAGGGACGAAGATGGAAGCGAAACTTGGGGAACGCAACTGTGGCTGACGCACGGAGGAAGACACTTGTCCCAATGTGTGGACTGTCCTGAAGCGGCCGCGCCTTTCCGGTTCAGTGTAGCGGGAGAGCAGCCTCTTGTTTCGCCCAGGGGGAGGGTCCATCTGCGCCTCTGCAATATCTTCAGCACTTTAGGTCAGTGCAATGTGATGCTGGGGAAAGAAGCTTTCGATCGATGAAGCTTTGGGTGAGAAATTGATTCTGAAATCGAAATCGGTTGGGGCTTTGTACAGTGGTCGAGGAAAGGCGGTTGACCACAGGGGGATGAATATTCCCTTCTTCTAAGCTTCTCCCTGGGTGAATGGATCTAGAGGAGACGCGAGATTAGGGAATAAAGTAAGTGAGGAGATTATAAGAAAGGGGAGGGGTATAGGGAGAATTTTGAAGGAGAAGGGGTGGTGGTGGTGATAACTACCACGGGAGTGAAGGAAAGAAGAGACTGGAGAGGGGGCTGTCTGCAGCAGCAGGAGAGCAGGTGAGTGCAGGGGAGGATGGCAGGTGGAGTGTGGTAGGTGCCGTGCACACGATGATGACAGTTTGAGGAAGAGGACAAAAGAGAGGGAGACAGCGAGGGGACGACGAGAGAGAAAGAAAACGTCCGGGCCGACAGAGAGACTGACAAAGAATATAGATAGAGCGAGAAGGTATTAGATAATCTCTTCTATTTGCAACGAACGAGTCAAGGGAGGGTGAGGGAGAGGGAGAGGAGGCGTTGCGATACTCTAGCGCTCTCTGTCTGCCTTGAATTCGGGAGGAGAAGGAAATAGGAAGTAGAGAGAACACGAACTTTCGACTCTCCCGATCGAGTTCAGTTCTATTTCTATGCAGCGCAGCGTAGGGCTCCTCCTCTGTGGTCTTTGAGAGGCACGATGTTGTGACCTATGTCATGGCTCGCGGATTCTTCGTATGATTCATGCACCTGAGAAAGAATGGGAAATAGGAGGGGTGTTTTCTTCGACTGTAGGCGGCAACAGCAGGTGGAGCAGGAGGTTGCAGGGAGGTTTGCTTACCAAGTGATCTTTGTAGGCAGCGATCATAAACAACAGACTCTTCGTTTCTTCAAAACGGAAACGTAGATTCAGGACAGCTCCGCGGTGAGGAGGATCCAGTTGCTCGATTCCTCATTGGTATTGTTGTGCATTCGAGGCAGCAAGGAAAGATTTAGACTCCGATCTCAGCAGGAGCAACCGATTGGAATTGGAGAGAAAGGGGAAGAGAAACACCGTTCAAGGGTTGGTACTTGGACGAAGCTACAGTGGATTCTCCGTGACATACCTGGACAGGCGTGGCCCTTCCCATCGCAGAGCGTCCAATCTCCCGAATTGAAAAGAAAAATTAGCCGAGCGTAGCTAGCTGACCTAAACAAATTTGATGGGGAAAAAGACTGGTTACTTACCGGAGAACGTAGTCTTCCTGGGGACTACAAATGTGAATGAGGCGCGTTCGCTCTGGCGCTGGCGACTGAGCGCACTCTCAGCTCTTTTCATCATCGATATTTCCTGCGTGTCGTTCTTGTACACCACTGTTCAACTGTGGAACTTGCAAGGAGAAGGGAAATCTGCTGGATCATTTTGGGACAGCCTCCTGTATTTTACCACTGACGCATCTGACTTGCTGCTCTTCAGTTTCTTAAGAATCTCTTGTCTTTCGGGATTAGCATACTATGGCTCTTCCCTTGCTTGGATAGAAGCAGAGAAGACAGAGAGGAACAAAGAGGGCAAAGCGAGTGGAAATTCGGCTCCAAGTTTGAACGGCCATCAGAATGGCAAAGCACCCCACATCAACCCAGAATTAAACGGGACTGTGAAGGAGCCATTTCTAAAAGATAATGCGGTATCGAATGGCAGAGCCCCCGCTCACAAAGGCTTCGAGGAATGGTTTTCTGGATCGTCTAGGAAGGACATTGTGCTTTTCCTTGTGTTTTTGCTGTGTACTGCATTTCAGGCTTATGTTGGGGCAAAGTGCGTCGGTTTTTACTTCGACGTATCGCACCGCCTTTGGGGTATAGAGGGCGAGGTATGGCAAGGGGTCCTTATGGGTACGCAAGTTGCTTGGATTCTGGCGGAGAGCAGATATGTACATTTGGTTGTCGATGCCCGTCGAATTTTATCTCGGGCACTTTACATCGACTGCAGGAGACGAGAGAGAGAGTCGAATTCCGGTGGGCTGCTAAACAGCAAACCGGCGCCTGGTTTGGCTGAGCAGGAAGGGACACTAAGAGGGGACAAGGGCTTGAAGGAGGAAACCGAGGTTGATCAGAATCGCTTCCTGATGAGAGCGATCTCTCTCGCTCGAGAAGAGGTTTGCCTCATTTTGTGCGCTTTTGCTTGCTTGGCTGTCTCATCAGCTTCAGGGCTGCTGCTTCCTAGATTCCAGGGTCGCATACTGGACCACGCCATCAACAGCGACCTTCCACATTTCAAGAGCGACATTCAGCTGCTAATCATTTTCACGGTCATTACTGGTCTGTTTGAGGCTACTCGCAACCTTTGTTTCACCGTGGTTGGCAAGCGCGTTCTGAAAACCCTTCAGGATAGGTTGTTCATGGGTGTCGTGCGCCAGGATATTGCATACTTCGATGGAACAACTTCGGGGGAGCTGACGTCGAGATTGACAAATGACGTGTCTTCCATGGCAGAGCCTATCAACTGGATGTTATCGTCCATCGTTCGTAATCTAATTGCTCTCATTGGAGCTTTCATGTTATGCTTCTCCATCAGTTGGAAACTAAGTATGCTGGCTTTCACCACAATGGCCCCCATCATGCACATTACTGCTGTCTATTCTAGGTGGTCAAGGGAGCTCAACAGAAAACGATATGCCTTGCTGGCGGAGGCCAATTCAGCCGCCTCGGAAGCTTTAGGGAATGTGCGCACTGTACGAGCATTCTCGACTGAAGAAATAGAAATTGAGCGCTTCAAGTCGAAGACGTTGTCGGCCATGCAGAAAGGTGTGAGAGATGCCTTTGCTTATGCTGGAGCTGTTGCAGTCAACGACTGGCTGGACTTAGGCGCCTCTGTTCTTATTTTGTGGTATGGAGGAATTCTTGTGATGGAGGGTAGACTATCTGCCGGAAAATTGATCACATTTGAACTCTACTGGAATCAAATCCAGTCCGCCTATCAAAGCATTATGTCGGTCCTCATGTCTCTCACTCGAGCTGCAGGGGCAGCCCAGCGAGTACTCTCCCTGGTAGATGCTCTACCCGACATTGACCCAAATGCCGGCACAATGGTCTCGACTTTGGAAGGAGAAATTAAACTTGACGGCGTCAAATTCCACTATCAAATGCGACCGCAACATCCTGTTCTCACTGGGGTGACCCTCTCAGTTGGACAAGGCCAAGTGTGTGCCCTTGTTGGTCGAAGTGGTGGTGGAAAGTCAACAATTGTTCACCTGCTTATGAGGTTCTACGATCCCACGGCAGGTAAGATTATGCTGGATGGTTGGGATCTGCGGCACCTGAACTTGAAGTCTGTTCACAAGCACATGGGACTTGTGGCTCAAGATACTCAAATGTTTGCATGTTCAATTGAGGAAAATATCACTTACGGTTTGACGAAGTACACTTTGAAGGAGATGGAGGAAGCTGCGAGATACGCCAATGCTCATGATTTTATTATGAGATTCCCAGATGAGTACGCCACACGAGTTGGAGAGCGTGGAGTCCGTTTGTCTGGAGGTCAGCGGCAGCGAATTGCCATTGCTAGGATGCTACTCCGTAGACCTAAGATATTGCTGCTAGATGAGGCAACAAGTTCTCTGGACACGGAGAGTGAAGCCTTGGTGCAGCAAGCGCTGGACCGCTTAATTTCTGAAGGAGGGCGTACTGTTGTGCTGGTCGCGCACAGACTGTCTACAGTTCGAAACGCCGATATGATTGCCGTGATCGAGAAGGGTTCTGTGGTAGAACAAGGACGTCACGACGAGCTGCTGGAGCTCAATGGTGTATATCAGAGGCTTGTGCGAAGGCAACTCAACAAGGTGAAAGCAGTTGTTATAGATTCTTCAGAGGATTCGGATGAGAATAGTGATAGCATTGAATGAGGATTTCTTGAGTATGCCATCTGTAGATCAATTTCTCATGCTTTGACCTTGTAGACGAGAGAAATATTTTTGAATTCAGGTAAAGGAGATGTTAGACCCATGCGTTCGTACAGTTGTATGCATGGGGAAGCGGCACATAGGTTCCCACCACAATTGAGAAGAAAAATTGACCATGAGCGTTTTCCCCAAGTTTCTGGTTGTCCCATTTGCCCACTCATCTCCGTGTCTATTATGTCTAGTAAGTAATGAAGGTTCTTTTTCTGAGTACCAGCTGCCCACTTCGGTGTCTGCGGTATGAAGACTCTTCAATCAGTCATACCTCAAACGAAAGGCCTGGAGCTCCTGGCCATCCTGTACAGTGAGTTGATGTTTACGTCCCTTACAGAGACATGCGGCAGACGCATTTATCTCGAAACAGTTCAGGGGATTCGCTCGTTCTAAAGCTGTGGCTGTAAATGTGGAAATTATCAAGAATTATTGGGGTGGAATCTAAGCGTCTTTGTTGACATCTTGCTCTCTGGGTCGGATGGGAACACTTGGGAAGAGCACAGAATTGTGAAAATTATGCGAACTTCGCTCCGAGGAAACTCGAGCAATCACTTGAAGTTCGTATTTCAGCGGGATAGTGTCCATTGGCTAGAGTCAAAACGCTTTATCCATTTTAAACAAATAGTTCTAAGATACTGCATCTGAAGATTCTCAAGAGTACCACATGAACCTTTGTCCCCACCGTCGTAAGTACTGGGGACCTGACAGTAGAAGACCTCCTTTTCTCCATTCAGTTTAAAAATTGGCTGGTTTATGCATGCCATGTTGAAATGGCAGTACGTTGACAGGTCTGTGACGTATTGAGTTGGCATGTGGACAAGAAGGACCAGTGGATGGGATCACTTAGTGAAGGACAGCTAAGAGAGAGAATGTCCGAAGACCTCCAATGTTCCTTCGTTAGGAACATTCACATGTTCCATTTCGGCTGGAAGAGTCTTCAGCTCTTTTAGATGTAATGGATATCCTTGCATTGTTCCTTTGTTTCCGGGTGAAAGTTATATGTATTCTATCCACACGTGTTTGTCTCCTCCAGTTCGTGGCTTCTACAACAAATGTCATGCAGTTTATATTGTTGCAGTTTATATTGTTGGGAAGAGAATAGAAGTGTGTTGCATTTGCTCCACGATACATATGCACCCTCCACTTGCCGAGTTACCTCATCAGGGTGGAAGACAGAATTCTCTAAGGACTCTTACACTTCTCTAACCAAAAAGAAATACCTTACTGTACTTCTATGGAACAGTTACAGGGCATACTACCTCCGCAATTCAACCTTCATGCATGACAACGTGAGAGGTGGTTCTTCGAAATGGTTGTCAAGAAAAGCCGAGAATGAGATTCTAGGAGTCCGTAGAGATCCCCGTCCACCGTTTTGTCTGGTCCATATCTGTCTGGTCCATGATCATTTTTCTCAACTGCTTTACCCAAATGGTGGTATTGTCTGGCAAAGATACCTCATGGGGTCTTCCGTTTCATGCTACAGTGGGAAGACCTTCGCGCATAATTAGAAACCTAAAGACTCCATTGCCTCTGGAATTAAAGTCCTGCAATCACTCACCCTTGTGGTGGTGGCACTAAACGTGGTTTCTTATTGAAACACCAGGTGAACAGGAATTTTAGCATCATTTTGAGGACCGATTTACATTACATGTACCTTGATAGCAAAAACTGGTCAAATAGATTCCCCATCTGAAGCTACATCTTTTTTTGCTTCTCCCCTGTACCATTACTTGTTGACATTTTTTACCAATCATCTAGTGTCCGCAATAAGACGTTAACATACGCTATAATCTTATGGTCCTCGAATTCTACCGAATTACTGAGTCCATGCTCTGGATATTACCGATTCGCCCATTCGTTGTCGATCATCCTTCCTCCACGTTTTAGGTGGGATCTATTGAGCTCCTAAATGTTGATGAAGGATGACATATTGAGCTAAATATTGAGCTTCTAATCATATCTATTGAGCTTCCTGAATGTTGAGCTTCTATTGAGCTCCTAAATGTTGTTTTCGTCTCTGTGATATCGCTGACAAAATCATCCATCTTTCTGACAATTCATCATCTCTAGTACAGTTCTCTTTCCTTGCACACATTAGTGCCCATGAGATCTTGCTAGGTAGTTTGAGGGATCTCTCATCTTCCCCCTCTCTTCTTCCCCCCCATCATATCGCTCTGACAGTTCATCATATCTAGTACAGTTCTCTTTCCTTGCAATCATTAGTGCCCATGAGAATTTGCTAGGCAGTTTGAGGAAACACGGAGAGGACTTTCTCATCTTCCCCCCATCTTTCCCCTCTCAACTTTCCTGCGATGTTCTCGTTCTCTTTCTCGCGATCCCTTCTTAGTGATAAGAACGGTTACTCTGTGATATAATGTTCGCAAAGTAGGAGTCGCAGTGAGAACTGAACTCTTCTGTTGGCAAGTGCGATGAGTTCCAGGGGTTTACTGTAAAATCCAAACCCACCGCGGCAAAACCGAGCCGAGAACCGGCAAAGGGTGTATAAAAGGTTGTTGATTGAGGCGAAAGTGAATGGAGCGAATCGTGAAGTAAGGCATCTTGTCTGCACTCTAACCCCAAATAGTTCTGTTGTACTTCTTGTTGGATTACATTCTACACTGCTCTGTATCTACATTTCGCGCTTTGTCTGCTACTGCTGTGCGAGAAGAGAAGATTCGCTCCTTTATAATCATACCTCTTTGTACGTCTTCTAGTGGTAGATGACGGCCCCAACAACTCTATGTAGTGTTTAATATCCGAAAAAAATTCCTAGTGGTTTGCTCGCTTTCTGTGTAGGTGGGCTTACAAGCGGTTATGGAATTGTTCCCTCCACCCGACTATCCCACGCTCATACTTCCCAATTTGGCATTCACACTTAAACGCCTCAGATAATTCGGTACCAGTAACACAGTCTACGGAAAGACAACTCTTGGGGATGTGCTAAGCTCAGGATCAGATTACTCGCCGCTTAGATTACTCTGGGTAGTTAATCTCGTAGTCCGCTGGAGAAGGACACCCAAATGCATCATACTATTTACATGTGTATCTCCCCTGTGATTGAGAACGATACTCAATTTGGATCCAGTCAAACCAGGATGCAGTTCTCCTGCTATCCTTTCTTTCTAAAGCTCAACGTAAGCTTGTACCACATCTATCAGACCTGGTGAACCTAAACCAAACAATGAGTCCAAGTCTCTTAACCAGATTTTGACTAACCTACCAACGCATTGAACTTCCAAGTTCGGCAATTAAGTTTTAGTGATTTTGAATAGTGGTAGCAATTATTACAGGATATATTTCTCAAAGACATTATTTTTATACTTTCATAAAATCATACAATGAGCACTGATAAGGCACCCTAAGTTCCCGATTTACCGGTCGGCTCGCATCTTCCCTTCAAAGAATTCGCCCAGCAATCGCTCTAAATCTTCGGGGTGGTATTTTATGTACTTCTGTGGATTCTTTCCATTCTCCAGCATTGTACTGCAACGCACCAGTTTCACATCAAAGACTAGTCCTGTAATAGTTTTGAGAATCCTAGCATATGGTGCTATATGTGACTGTTCTAAGTGCATAACGTCGAGTATGGAGAACTTCGTACTCCAAGGTAAACCAGATTGCTTGTATACCTTGGAATGGCCAGAGTTCCGGAAACAGCCTAATACAAAGTTTCCAGACGTCTTTGAGGACTTTCGAGAGAAGTCCGAGGAAGGTAAAGATTTGTCAAGGATGGGACTACAGAGATGCGTTAGACAAGTATAGGATGTCAGCCAATTGGAGGGAACATCACATTCAACATGAGATGTGGAAGAGAACGTGCCTAGGGGGAAAGCGCAGACAGTGCTCTCTTCATGTTCAGAGCATAATAGATATTTATAGAAAGTACAGAGGAAAGGGTGGAATAGGTATGCAGCACAAGCTAAGGTAGCACCCAAACATACCTGAACCAGCTACATGATAGAAATTTATAGGAAGTACAGAAGAAAGGGGTAGCCAATAGTTATGCACCGCAACGTAAGATAACATCCAAACATACCTGAACCAGCTACATGTGCGTGGCGTGGCTGAAATTTAGAAACAATATTTGAGTCATAGGAGCAGAAGCCGTTCATGGAACGGCTCCTGTCTGCTCCTGTTACTTCTGCTCCTTATTACAGAGGCCGTTCATGGAACGGGGGATTCAGAACTCACTTAGGACTGAACCGGACATATGCATATGGGAGATGCCAGCAACAAGAAGTGCAAGCAAGGGATATGAAGTGAAAGGAAACGCTTAAGTTTATAAACAATTTCTGTTAGTAGACATTCTAACTTGGACAACAGTCAATTTAGCAAAATCTCAGCGAAGTATGAGCCTTCATATCCACAAATACCTGTAGCGCTTAAGGAACGAACGATAAGCTGGCAGTAACACTTCTGCCACTTGAAGGCGAACGGCATCCCGGAGCTCAAGATCCGGTATGGTCCATTGTGATTGTCGTATGTGCAACTCCTCAAATATTGTGTTGAACTGCTTGAACCTGTACCAACATAGAAATTCAGAAACCGTGGCAAGGAGTCGAGTTCTGTAGGAATGGAAGACGCCCCATCAGGTGAATTTTCTGTACAGAACTAGTTCAGAGCTTCAGATGCTTGATCAATGTAAGCATGAGCATCTTCCTCCCCAACCCAACTACTCCTATTACTTCGAGACCAGCAACAAGGGCGTTATCGTAGTTATGATGACACACTTTTAACTTACCAGAATCCATCTTTAGTGAAATGACTTATGCAATGCATAAAAGAACTACTTCAGTCACTTTCAGTCAGTTTCTTGACAAGCCACTTATAAATTTGCATTTATTTTGATAAATCACGTCAAATGGAACGAAAAGACCAAGATGTGATGTAGGATTCTCGCCTCTCTTTGAGTGCAGCTCGAGATATGCCTGTCCCGCTAGCGTCACCACTGTTCCCAAGACCGCCACTGCCTCCTGAAGATGCTAAGCTAGACCCACTCAGATATGAAAGTGCCTGTCGTTCCCAACAAGGCAAATTTCAGACAAAATGAATATCTTGGGTACTGACTCAGGGGGACTACAAATGAGGGCAAGTACCATTCCCATTTGTGTCGACTTTCGACTCCCCAGAGGAACCATCTGACGGATCTGTCCGCGCATTTGGCCTGACATTATAGCAACGGAGATAGATGGAAAATTGACGTTGAAATAAAATATACAACCTTTCCCCAGGCAGCACGTTGGTATCCCTGTGCATGCTGCTGCACTGTTCTTCGGTGTCGTTGCACCCAGTCATCACCAAGCAATTCTTTAGCCTCTGATCTGCACTTTGCGAAGTGAAAAAATCATCAAAATCTTTCCTCTGAAGTAATTCTTTTATCTCCAGTGTTGTCAAGGAAATGAGTACACAAAGGGGAACTGATCTAACAGGAAGTTGAAGACTGGACTCACTTCCAAGAGTCACGGTATTGACGGAAACTAATGATATCCCACTCCAACATAGCAATCATCTGCTCTGGTTCTGCTCTTTAGATTGAAAGGGCACGCCCACACTCCAGTAGTAACACACCTTCTGACTGATTTGACCATGTAGTGGGTGTTGTTCATGAGGAAAAGGTTGGTGAGCGCAGCATCCCTGTATAACTTTGCTTTGCCATCCAGATTGCTCTGAAGAACTGACATTATTCGCATAGTTGCTGCTGCCAATTTGGAACCTGACTTCTCTCCATTTTCTTTCTCCCCGAATAGTTGCCTCAAAGTACCCTGATAGCTGCTGCATGACGTGAGTAATTAGCGGCATTAATTAAAATACTCAGCTGACGAAGTTCAATAAAGAGAAGGAACTTGTCGAGTTAGGTAGGGAGGTGTTTCCGAACAGCAGAGTTCTTGCTCACAGTGACACTGACAGCGTTCTGCAAGGGAGGACTTGCGAAGACTCCTTCCACTTAAACAGAAACGGGCATTTGAATACTTACTCGAGCAAGAATTTGACATAGTTGATTACGTAGCTGGTAAGCGGATGAACCGTTCCATCCAAAACTGGGGTCTTAGTTGCATCCTTCTCGACAGCTTCCTCGAAGTCGCCAAATGTATCTGTTGCGGTTTGAGCCAATTTTTTGGTCAAACTGAAAGCGGCATCACGCATGGGTGCTGCTTGCTCCCCTGAAAATACCAACTCGATCTGCAAGATTCACTAGAATTAGCTTCCTTAGACGTGCAGTCTGCAGTGTTAACGTATTCCTTAGTATCCTAATAAGAAGAGGTCCCGAGTGCTCCTGATGCTTCACGTTTTGCACTAGAATCACAAGAGAGTCCGTATGCAGTGAAATCACAGAATTCCTCCCCTGTGACTCAATTTAGAAATTGACAAGGATCACCAATTGTGGTGTGAAGTGATAGACTCTACGCCTTCCAATAATCAGCACAGGTTGTGTGCAGGAGTGGAAGATATCAGGAAGTAAGCACTCATAAGGAGAAGGTGGAAAGTGAATAGACCTCAGGTATAAGGTCACGCATTGTTTCATACATATCAAGGAGCACAAAAAGCTTCTCGGGTGACTTTTTACTTCTGGCAATAGCGTCACCGAAGCTTAGCAGCATCATCATACTTGACTCAGTTACTTCTGCAAAAGCCTTCTCTCGGATTGGATCCAGGTGATAGAATATTTGGTCACATAGCTTGCGCTCTCCGGCGAATAACAGTTTTACCTGCACTCCTTAAAGAGAAAAAAAGTAAGTTGCTGATTATTAGAAGCTAGCAGAGCAGAATTATAATCCTCCTGAATTCCAACGTATTTGATTCTATACGCTGCTATAAGGCAATCGAAATATCGAAAGAAGGGTCGTGAGGAAATATATACTGCACACCATGTGATAACGAGATAACGAAAATTTATCTAGATAAACTCCTAATAAGGTTTGTTGAGAAGGATCGGACTTACAGCAGCACGCATATATTGGATCCAGTTGCCTATTTTCCCCTCCAGAGCTTCCCATTGCATCTTTTGCACGTCCTCTTTACTCAGTTTCTCCACGCCCAGCTTCCGTAGACTTTGCTCTAGAGTTGAAGACCGGACATCTCTGTAACCAGGGATATTTAATTTAGCTTCAGGACGTGCCAAACTAATCTTCTACGATCAAGACTGAAGCGGTTACGTAATGTAGAAAGCGATTTATTCAACGGAGGCATTGGTTCCTCAATTCCAGAAAACGAATCAGTGGACTGCCGTCTGTAGTAAGTATGTGGACACCAGCACGCCTCAGATGTTTTGGGGTCTCTGGCAAAAACTCTCTTAGTCCTTGTACTGCTAATGGCAAAAGTAGTAGCAAGTTCATAAACTTCTGTTACATGTCCTTTGAGACCTGTATTTTGCCACTGTAGCTTCAAAGACGACAGGCCAGTAGCTTAAACTTTGTAGAAACAAGGAGGAGCTCGAAAAGGAGAGTAAACCTCAGATCGCTATAAAGACGCTTGAAGATTCAGTGCACTAGAGCTTCACTTATAGATTCAGTTTCAGCTGTTCAATTATTCCATGTTTTCTATTAAGCTCACCATATAAGTACAACCAGTATATAATTAAAATAAATCAAGATGTGAAGAAAATAAGTGTGCATAAGGAGAAAAATCACCAGAAGTATTGCAGTGTAATCTCCACATATCATCCAAACAGGTAAGTTAATCATGGCAACAGGCTGTGATGAGCTCACCTGTAAGCTTTGAGACATTGTTGATGAAAAGCAGCACCTATCATACGTTGAGCCATTTCATGAAGCTGAGGTATGATCCTTGGGGCGATGAGTATAGGGAGCTGCAGAGGCAAGTTCGCCTTGTTGGGCTCGGATCCCGGACTCTGAGGGGGCGTCATCTTCTTCCCATCCACTGGCGAAGTAGCAGAAGATGCTCTCAACGCTGCTGGTAGTGCTTCGTTCAGACGAGCAGGATCTACTGGTTTGCTGAAGAAAAAAAATTACATGTAAAAATCTCAACCTTAGCTTTAATGTTTCTTAAGGAATTCTAAAGATAAAAGAGAACCATGATTTGAACCGGTCATTTGATATGCTGTTTCCTTCTCCCGTGGGGTCTTCAACATCCCTACGGATCCAATAGCACATTCCCAAGAAAGTCTTGAAACATTAAACGTTTAGCCTAAGTCCGGGCTTTAATGTCATAAGAGGAGATATTTGAAAAATGGGAGCAGAAGCCGTTCATAGTGAAGATATATTAACTACAGCTATAACTTTATCAGAAGTCATGCATTTGAAGACCTTGAAAGAGAGTACAACTGAGTATTACCTGTGTTGAGTAAGCATTGCCTTAAATTCATCCTCAAGTTTGGTCATTCCCTTGGCAAGCAGGCCTCTAGCATGAGTAAGAGCACCGTCACTGCTCTTGTAGCTGCGATTAAGGGAGAAGAACTCCACGTTCGCCTGCAGTTGATCTACTGCTGCCAAAAACCCGCTTAGGTCCCCTTGAGGCCCTTTGGTGATCTTGGCCTCCATCTGTAATTTGTGTAGTACCGTAAGATAATCTTCATTACTTCTCAAAAGTAATCCATGCAGATAATATACTTCTCTCTGGCTGAAATCTATATGACCCCCCACTCTCTGGAGATATGGTTGAAGGTGGTGTTCGATCTGCACTATGAACTGGACCACAAGAATAGTTCTAATTATTTAGATGTGCTTTAAATTTCCTGAATACATTACATCTATTTAAGTTACCAAAGTGGCCCAAATTGGACCAGGTATTGTTTCCATCAGACACATTGATCAGAACGCACATAGCATTCAGCGAGAGCGACCTTTTAGCGCTATCGTTCTCATGAGAAGGTAAGATTTTAACGTGACCCTTAATACGCAGATAAACTTCAAACTTCAATGATGCTTCCGTTCTATCCTTCATGCTTTGAAACTGATTTCCAGCTGTTACGGGAACAGAAGCCGTTCGCAGAAGGGAGGATCCACACCCACTGACTATCAGACTATATTTGACGACAAAGACAAGGAGTGGTTGCAACAATGATGTGGACAATGTCGACAATCGTGTTCCTTTTATCACAAAACTAGGAGGAGCTACCTAAAGCAATCAATAACTCTTCAAGCAGTGCTCACCTGACGAGACACATCGAACTGTGTCAACACAACCTCCGCAGCCTTCAAAGTGCTCTCGATATTTTCATGCGCAGTCCTAAAAGCGTGAGTACGCACCTGCATGACCCAAGCGTTGTGCAAGCATTAGCTTTTCCATATTTTGCTCAGAGATTCTTTTGTATGAAGGAACCCTCTCCAAGGAGAATAATGATTACGCCAATTGGAGTCTACTGAGTAGCGAATCATTCACAATGACAAGTAAATGCACAAAGAACCTGCTGGAAAACTTTACTTTGGAGTGACACGTTCCAACTCCTCCAGACTAAGGCCGAGGGATATAGAGGGATAAGGACGAGGGATAATGTATTTTGGATTAACTCACACTTCTCCCTTCTATTGGGACATTATATGAAGGTAGTCAATCAAAACTTGAAGACACAGTTTCACCCGTTACGTCTGGAAACTTCAATGCAAAGGTGTACGGAGCAGCTCAGCAATGGAGTGTCAATCTTCAACGCAGAAGATCACTTAATTCTTCATGCTTCGAGAATCATTTCCAGTTGAGACGTTATCCAAATCATTTCGAACGAGCGGATGAGCTTTGACGAAAGAAGATTAAAGGGGGCAGAGTTTACAGGATCAGTAACACACTTTGGCCCAGCGTTTGAGTACTTCCCGACATATCATAAGGATTGAGCTGCTCTTCTCAAACAGTCACACAGCTCATCGACCGGTCTATCCACTAACAAGTAGGAACTAGCAACGACTCGAACTAGCCATCATCCAAATAGATAAAACTTCAAATTATTCTTCACATGTCCAATTGGTGAAAGTAGGAAGAAAAACATGCCTGAGTCGGTCGCATGGCTGCCTCGAGCGTCGACAAACGGTGATCGAAAGAGCTGAGAATGGTGATCATGTTGTCGCTGATAGTCTGGCTCTTGGTCATAGCTTCCCTCATGAACTGCGACCGGGCCATGAGGCCTTCTATGTCCGTCGACGCTCCCATCTTGTCCTCACTACTGTCGTACTTTTATCTATTTCTTCCCTAGTCCACCTCAAATGTGCTCAAGCCATCTCGCATTTATGTCTCCTCGAACACATGCGCGTCCGACCTCCCCTTCCTACACATTTCACTAGTGTTCGTCAAGATCAAACCGTCAGACCTATTGATCCACATCCTCAGCCCTCCATCCTGCCAGTCCCACGCCGATACTCCACTCCTGCTCTCTCTGCGCTATCCCCAACCCCTAAATTGCTGCTCCCTCACATCAAACGAACTCACCTTCTTCGTCTCCTCCTTCTTCTACACTACCGCATAATAATTCCTCCTCCTTAATTTTCTCTACCTCTCTGCAGGCTTGTCTACTCTACGCGTCCACAATTCGTCCACACCAGACCACAATTGAGTAGGGCAGCGCGTCCGCGAAAACAAACCGAAGAATTCGCTCCCTCTCCTCTGTCCTACACAATAACACGGCATCACGAAATGATGGCACCAGACCTGCGCAGGTTCCCTCTCTCGCCTAGCTAACCTGCATCTCCCTCAGAACACTACACTCTCTCCCTCACCTGACCTTACCTACACAGTCTTCTCTCGTCTTTCTTTGTGAACCAATCAGCCAATCATTCAATCAATCGAAGCCGCAAACTCCAAGTCAGTCAATCGAGGTCAAGATGTCTGTCTCATGGATCGCTTCTCAATCTGCGTCGTCGTCTTCCTGTTGTTCTTGGTGGCTCCCCTCCCTCCGGACCTCCAACAGCTCTCCCCTGGCTACTGCTCATACACAGAGCAGAAAGAATGGGCGTCCTGCGTAATATTCCTTTCCAATAATCGATCAAATGGCGACAGGACCTCCTGGCCGATTCTACAGCTGCAACATTGCCCTGCAGCAGAAACAAATCTTCCTTTCCCCATCTCCAACTCCCCCGCTGGCACACACTGCTTCTATACACAGAAGAACCTCCCTTATAGAATGGGTGAAGTTTTCAAGTTACTATGTATTTTTACTTTTACCTTGTAGTGATGCTTTCTATACCAGACTTTTTACTTTTTACTTCCACTTTGTATCTGATCAAGGTTTAAAAGATTTCCGACGTATTTACTTCTACCTTGTAGTGGTGCTTTATATACCAGGCTGTTCCTTCCTCTTTGTACTTATCTTAACTGGGAATGTTTGCATGGCGTTTGAGGAATAACATATTCGTGTGGAAGAAAGAGGGTAAATGGAGATAGGACGCAACAAGGAATGTTTGTCTGTTAAATTATGGTTACTTTTTGTTATGGTGGCAGGTAAGTAAAATTTTCTACGTAGTTTGGATGAACGCTCTTTTGGCTATTTTCAGGTTAAATGAAAAAATATTTCTTCGGTCCCTTGTTGGAACGCTTTTATGACATATCCTCTCTTTTTAACTTCAAAAGATATTTTTTCTCTTTTTTTTTATGAATTCTCTGTTTGCTTTCTTCGTATTAAATAAAGTCTTTTTATACGATTCCTTGACGGAATGTTTTTATGGAAATCTTCTCTTTTTAACCTTTAGAAAGAGAAGACTCACCCTTAAACTGGCTAAATAGCCCGTGAGGGACGGGCTATTTAACACCTCACGGGCTATCTAACCAGTTTAAGCGCTATTCAGGTGTACTAATTATGCATTTAGATAAGTGCTCTTACTTAGTATTTTATATTTATATATATGGTAATTTTCTTTATATGAATTTAAGATCTGAATTTGAAGAAAAATAATGATAACAAGATTTTTTTTATTGATAATATTAATATTTGATTTATAATTTTGATCAAAAATACCTTTATTAATCTATGATAATGTTATGTACAAAAATGTGTAACTTTCAAATAAAATATGTAACATTATGGTATATGTGCACATTGAGTGGACATAAGCTCTATCATAGTGTATAGTTTAGTATTCTGAGTAGTTGAAAGATAACATTCTTATAGAATTTATGAAATCTTCTAAATTAGCTGTGATTAGCTAAAATTAATCATAATCAACAAAAATCAAAGTGATACTATTTTAAAGGAGTTTGAGAAATTGACTTTGTATTAGTCTTATATGTTTGGCATAAAGAAATTTTGGATGTATATATTTTTTGGTGCACTTTTCTTATAATCTTAAGATATTACATGTAAATAAACCTTTGACTTGGTTATTTGGACAATATAAGATCATTTGTTTATGAGGATTATTCTTATGAGTTAGGATCTTCCATTATACTTTTAATTTATTTTTTAATTACTTTAATTACTAGGGACTTAAGAATTTCACAAGTATATAACCAAGAGACGATGAGGTATTCATCACGTTCTCATATACAATTATCTTTCTCTCATTGACTTCTATATAGAGTTACACCTTGAATTTTTGAGGTGTATTTGAGTCATGGATGAATATCATATCACCTTCTTAATCTATGGTGTATTGTTTTAACAGCCAGCCATCTGAGGATCACCTTGAAATATACTTGCTCTTAAGTCATAAATTTGCAGTCATGTCTTATTTGCTACTCTTTGAGTCTTTCTCTCTATGTTAATATCTACAAATGTTCACAAATTATTGCAATATAATAGTTCGACCATGTAAAGCTAATGTGGTCAATTTTAGTTAATATTATTAAACTACTACTAAAAAACCATAGAATTAACACTTATTTATATGAAACTATATTTTCATAATATTATTCTTATATTTTACTTTAAGCTATATAAAAATTTATATATAATAAAATTAAATATTTTAGCACATCATTTATATAGATAATTCAAATTAGAGTAATTATAAACTAAGACAATTATTATAATAACATCTTAGAGTTTTGAATAAAGAAAATTCACAATATTAAACAATTTGACTATGGTATAATAAACCATCAATCATTATTAGAATGATGAATGCAACCCAAAAACTAAATCAAAATTAAAGCTAAAAGTATATTGAATGTAAAATATACTAATTTTGACTATAGTGATATTGACCTTAACTTTGACTTAATATAAAAGATGAAAAGTAGAGAGATCAAGTAGTAAGGATAAAAGAGAAGAAGTAGATCAAGAAATAAATGGATGCAATGAACTCCATATACCAAAGATGGTCACAACACTACTTATTATAGTAAATAGTAATACATATTCTTCTTTTTTCATTGATAATATTCCACTTTTGCTAATCAATGATATCACAATCAAGCAATTTGGTTCCAAGCTCTTAGGTGGCATCTTGAGGATTTTGAAGGATGAAGGAGCTCTAGATGTAGTGTAATGAGATTATAATACTTCTAAAGAACTTTGCATTATATGTTTTTTTCAACCACAAATAAGTAATAATATGCATATGCTTGGCAAGGATGCAATCAATGCAATACTACAACAACAAAAGAAGCACACAAGATTGGAACTCCAAAAGCACACAAGATTAGAACTCTCAAAAAACTCCGATGCCTCAAAGGAACACCTTGTCTTTATTATATAGCAAAGATGTTGGTTAACCTAACCTTGACCACCCCAGCTAAGAGAGACCACCAAGAAGGGCAGTCCCCTTTCACCAACTACTCGTAAATATGATGGATTATTTAGCCCAAGATGCCGCATTGACCAATCCCCTCAAAGAGAGCTACATCCTTAGACACATGGATTGGTGGCATATTAATGGCATTTGATTGCATCTAAGGTTTTGTCCAATCCAACATGACCTGCAATGGTGGAATCATGACACTCAACAAGAATAGTGGTTCATAGATCTGAAGCATCAAGGATCCATAACTTGCACTTCAAGAAGGTGAGTCATTGCATATGGGTGACAAACTTGGATTATTGAGCACCTATATAATCTATGAATTAGTCTTTGTAGCCTCTAGAATCTGCATCTAGAAATTTGGGTGCATCTTGACCTCTACAACCAAAATTTTCACCGTAGTGATTTGGGTGAATACATCTGCAAGTTGGTTCTTGCACTCCACATATGTAATAATCATTTTAAACCATTGTCTCCATGTTACTCAACAAATCTATCAACGGGATAGATCTTTTTGTGTCTCTAGGTAGACCAGTGTTTTGTGGTCTATCTAAACTATAAATGCCTTCTCACCAAGATAATGCTTCCAATGCTTAGAAGCAAGGAAATTTTCCAACTCTTTTTGTTTGGTGGTGTGATAATTCTACTTGTTGGGAATAGTTTATGAGAGAAGTATGTGATTGGGTATGATTGAGAAGTATGTGATTTGGTGTTATCTATCCTTCCATTCTTGTCATAGAATTGCTTTGATTGCAATGCTTGATGCATTTGCAGCCAACTTAATTGGATGTTGAGAATCATACCATTTTGAGATTGGTGCATGTTGTAATACCATTAGCTAGACATATTATCTAGAGTTAGAAATTGGCTTGGAAATATTTGAAAGGATTTTACATATAATGGTCTAAGTAGATCAAATAAAGATGTCACCAAAAGAGTACTTCCATTAATAAAGCAAAGACCAAAAACACCTTTAAAATTTCAATGCTAATTTTGGAGTTCTAAATGGATGAATCAGGCCTCAAAATTAAAGTACTTCCCTTTGAACACAAATGCACTTACTTCTCCACTCCATGTTTGTTTCATTGAGAGTTTTCCAATGGTACCTAACCCATGCTATTTTGAGCTCCTTGCAAGAATATTCCCCAAAGATTCCCTCCAATCAAACTTGTTTGGCCAACCAAATATGTCAAGGATCAACATGTCACCAATCCATGCAATTGATCTAAGGGTAGAGCTTGCTAACATGTCACCAATCCATGTATTTGATCTTTATTTAGAGGTCACTTCGAGTGGATGTTCTTTGCTATTAAAGAAAAGGTGCTCCTTTGGGGCATTGGAGTATTGAGGGTTGAAGCCTTGTGTTCTCTTGGGTATTCTCCTATCCTCAAAACATTACAATGTACCAATGCATCTTTTATGCTTGAAAGGAAATTTCTTGTGTAGTCCTCCACATCCATTTCTTGCCCTTGCCAAGTAAGGATGTTAGGGGTTGTGCAACCTTGGAGAATTCCTTGACCAAATGACAATAGAATCAAGTTAATCTCAAGAAACTCTTGAGTTTGAGTCTAATCCTCTAGAGCACCACACTTTTGAATGGCATAGATTTTATCTATTAAAACTTGGATACTTGTTGTAATTACTCTATGACCTAAGTAATCAACCTCAAACTTACCAAACTTGCACTTTGAGATTTTGGCATACAAAGCATTCTTTTGCAAAATTTGGAGAACTTCTAGCAAGATTTTGCTTATGCTCCTTCATTGTTATACTATAGACTAGAATATCATCTAAAAACATGATAACATACTTGTCTAAGTATGGATGAAATATGTAATTAATCAAACTCATGAAAATAGCCAATGCATTAGTGAGGCCTTGAGTACTCCATGTCAGCATTGAGTAGCCAACAGTAGCCTACTCACTTTGAGTACCAACCAAACGACATGGGGTACTCAAAGTGATCACACCTTGTTCAAAAGGCATTTTTATACATGTTTTATTTTGCAATCTTGATTTGTTTGTACTAGTTATGCATATCAAGTTTGGTGAAGTAGTTTGCCCCATTGAGTTGATCAAATAGGTCATTCATTTAAGGTAATGGATATTTGTTCTTCAGTCTATGGATACTTTTTCTTCACCATTCTTCCATCTAGTCTCATTATTTCCTTTACTAATCTATCATGGGGTTGTATTATTCCATCCATGGCATACCCAAGATCACATTATATTGAGTTGACCATATCACTTGCCACTCAAGTTCTTCCTTATACTCTCTTATAGAGAGTGTAACCTTTCTAGGTAATGACTTAACCCTCTTTATCTGACCATTTGGTAATTTTACTTCCTCCCTCTCATCCTACTCTAACTCAATCCCCAACCTTATTGCAATAGAGCAAGACAAGAAATTCTTTGTTGCTCTAGGGTATACCAATACTCTCACTTGATTGCCTTTGAGTACTTTGTCTATGACAATTAATTGTGCATTTATCTTCCTGAATCTTTGCGCACTCATCTTCTTCCTTCACGCCATTTTTCTCCTTTCTTTTGAGCCAATAAGGCAGTGAATTTAATATTTGCAATCTTTGTCTTCCAATGTGATTTCAACATCCTCATCCTTGATTAGTCCTTCCAGATTGTTCAAAGGTCACCTGTATGGAGGCCAAGGGCACATAGGGAATTGGGTATGACAAATTGGTGGTCATGTGCCCAAATTGATTGCAATTGTAGCAACACTATTGTTCTATTTGAGCCCCTTCTCCCCTAGGAACTCCATCTCTCCTTTCTTTGACACATCCTCATTTCCTTTTAATTTTTGAGTTCCATGGTCTTGAAAACAAATTTTGCTAAACTCTATAGGAATTGGTCCACCAAAATAAGATGGCTTAGCCCAATGGTGTTATGTTGAGGCTACTATAATACCAAGAACTAGATATATCATTTAGAGGTGAAATTGGCTTGGTAACATTCCAAAAGGATATTACATATGATGGGCTATGTAGATCACGTAGAGGTATCACCAAGAGAGTACCCTTACTAATAAGGCAAGAGCAAAAAATAGCTTGAAGTTGTAATACCAAAAGCTAGACATATTATCCAAAGGTAGAAATTGGCTTGGTAATATTTGGAAAGATATTATGTATGATGGGTTAGGTAGATCAGATAGAGGTGTCACTAGAAGAGGACTTTTACTAATAGAGCAAGAGTCCAAAATAGCCTAGAAACTTGAAGGGCCAATTTTGGAGGCCTAAACAGATGAATCAGGCCCTAAAAATATGCATAGACCCCTCTCTCCCACAATAGAGGAGAGGCTAGCCTTTCATTCCTCCTAGGCTTGTCTCCTCAAGAGCTTTCCAATGATACCTCACCCATGCAATTTAGAGATTCTTACAAGAAGATTCCCCAAAAATTTCCTCCAATCAAAGATGGTTTGACCAACCAAATAGAATCAGAATTGACATGTCACCCATGCATGCAACTAATCTAAGGGTAGAGCTCACTAACATATCATCAATCCATGTATATGATCCAAGGGTGGACCTTCCTTTGTAGGAGTCACTCTTGCTATATAATACTATCAAGGTGCTCCTTTGGGGCATCAGAGATTGAGTGCAAAGCTTTGTGTTTTCCTTTGTGTTTCTCTTAAAGTCTCCTATCCTTGGAAGATTACAATGGTATTGGAGCAGGTGTCTCCAAGAGAGTGGATCATCCCTCTTGGAGGAACATGGGCTACTAAGATTGAGTGATTTTGAGAGAAACCATAAAACAATCATAATTAGGAGTGTGTTAGAGAGAGGATGGGATAGAAGCTCCAAGAAGACAATATCTTGTACCCCACTTTCCATTCTTGAATCCATGCCACATCAAGGTTATGTAAATCTAGGTTATGTACATCTAGGGTGGGCAAGTGAGAGTATATCTTGTTTTCCATTTTGGAACAAAGTTCATGGATATCGTGATGAATTCACCAAACTCAATGATTTTGCTTGTGGTGATCTATGATAGAAAGTTGGATTTGATGATCTACATTTTGTTATGATGGATCTGAATGTGCTAAAGCCTCACCTTTTCAACACTCAAGTTGAAATCTGTTATGTGGTTAGACCAAAAGTAATGTTTAGGGATTTCATAGTCTACAATTTTGGTGAGGAATATTACCAACAAGTGATAGTCTCTTTGGTAGTCCCAATAGTCTGTGCCTCCTCTTGAGTGATCATATTATCCCTTTATTGAAGTATGAAGTAGTGATTGAGTAGTTCTTATATGTAGGAATCATGGACCCATAATTGCAAGATTTGATGCAAGGAATGCAATGAATGTTGAATGAGTTTCATGAATGATCAAGCAATGCTAGAAGGGGAATCATCTCAAAATCCAATAGTAGCAGCCAAAGTACTTAGAGAGTCACTCATGCAAGGAACACAAAACTTGGCCAACAATGAAGCTACATTGTTATTGCGGATGAAGAAGACATGCAATATCAAGCATTACAAGGGACAACGTTCCATGGGAATAGTGTAGAACTGGATTTCAAGAATGAAAAAATACTTTCAATTGTTAGACATTGAAATCACCAATCATTTTTCCGGCATGTTTGCATGTGGGTACTTGACCAATAAGGCCCTCACATGGTACAACGCTTGGGAACAATTAATGTTGGTAGAAGGAAGAGAGGTCACTCGGATGGCCATGTAGGAAGTGTTGTTAAAGAATTTTAATTCATGGATTTTATGTACATTACCCAAACCCAACTATGGAAATTGAAGCAAAAGAATAGTTTACAAGAGTATGTGGAGATATTCCTTGATCTATAGGTTGCAATAATTGACATGAGTCCAGAAAAAGCTCTAGAAAATTTCAAATGAGAGTTAAAAGAGCAAATTTGCCAAGAAGTAATGGTACAAAACCCTCGCACAATTTTTGAAGCCATTACTTGCACTCAAAGAATAGCAGGGGTGCTTGGAGAGGTGAGGAGATAGTTTTGACTCCACATTATTGGACTAAAACACAACACTTTGGTGGACTAGTTCCTATAAAATTGGTTTTGAGAACAAAGAGCACAACCACTCCAAGGAGAATGGGGTTAGGTTGATGAAAAGAGAGATGGGGTCCCACAAGAAGAAGAGACTTGAGCAAAACAATGTCATTGTTACAATTGAGATTAAGTTGGACACCTAGCAATCAATTATCATACTCATTTTCCTAAAGGTACTTGGCTTCCATATAGGTGATCTTTAAACAACATGGAGAGAAAAATGGAAGAAGAAGATACAAAAATCACATTGGAAAACAAAGATTACCAATAAATGCACCTCATGGCCTTATTAGCTCAATGGATAAGTGAAGAAGTGAAGAAAGGAAGAAAACAAGTGCATAGAGATTGAAAAGACAAACTCACAATTGATTATTGTAAATGGAGTCCTAGAAGGCAATCAAGTGAGAGTATTGATAGACCTTGGAGCAATAAAGAATTTCTTATCTTGCTTTGTTGCAGTAAGGTTTGGGATGGATCTAGAAAAAGATGAGAATGAAGAAGTAGAATTACTTAATGGGCAAACGGAGAGGATTGAGTTGTTACCTAAAAAGGTAGCACTCTTTGTAGGAGAGTATCAAGAAGTAATTGAATGGCAAGTAATAAAATTAGCTCATTATGATGCCATCTTAGGTATACCATGGATGGAGCACTACAATCCCATGGTTGGTTAGAGGAAGAAAGTAGTGAGAACTCACCAATGGAAGATCATTGGGGTTAAAGACAAAGCACACAAGCAAGAATTACCTCTTTATGTCATAAGAACAACAACTATCTATAAGACAAATAGATGTTTCATGGGTCTAATAAGAGAAGTCCATAATGCACAACTCAAAAGACATAACTCAATAGACAATTTCTTGAGAAATTGAAAGATGTGGTCAATGAGTCTCAAGATGTCTTCTTGTGTAACTACCCTCAAGATTACCACCAAAAAAGATATTAGACCATAAAATTGAGATAATTCTTGAGAAGACACCTCCTTTTAAGGTCCCATATTGTCTATCACCTCATGAGTTGGAGGAGTGTAAGGCTCAAATCAAGGATATGTTGCAAAAAGGGTTTATTCAACCCAACATATCACCATCTGAAACTCTTGTCTTGTTTGTGGAGAAAAAGGATGGTACAATGCGCATGTGCATTGGCTACTGGGGCCTAAATCAACAAACAATGAAGAAAAAATACCCCTTACCTTATGGATGACCTATTTGATCAACTCAATAGGGAAAAAAACTTCAACAAACTTGATCTATGAAGTGGTTACAACCATATCTAGATTGTAGAGGTTCATAAAATTACCTTCCAAACAAAGTATGGTCACTTTGAGTACTTGGTGATATCATTTGGCCTCACCAATGCACCAACCACTTTCATGAGTTTGATGGATGACATATTTCATCCATACTTGGATAAATTTGTTAACATTTTTCTAGATGACATCCTTGTCTATAGTATGACAATGATGGAACACAAACAACATTTGTGATAAGTCCTCTAGATTCTATGATAGAAATCAATTGTATACCAAAATCTCAAAGTGCAAGTTTAGGAAGTCAAAAGTAGACTAATTGGGGCATAAAGTAAGTGTAGAAGGTATCCAAGTGTTAATAGATAAAATAGAAGTCATTCAAAAATGGAGTGCTCCAAAAGGTCAGACTCAACTCAAGAGTTTCTTGGGATTGATGGGGTTCTATCATCAATTTTTCAAGGACTTCTCTAAGGTTGCATAGCCTCTAACAACACTACTTGGCAAGGAGAAGAAGTGGATATGTAGAACCACACAAGAATTGACTTTTCAAGAATTTAAAGACACATTATTATATACACCAATCTTGAAATGGTATGACCCAAAATGTCCAATCAAGTTGGCTATAGATGCATTAGGCATAATAATAAGAGCAGTCATACAACAAGAGTGGCATGACAGATGGCACCCAATCATATATATATATATATATATATATATATATATATATATATATATATATATATATATATATATATATATATATTCTCTCAAAAATTGTTATTGGAAAAACAAAACTACCACACTACCAAACAAGAAGAGTTGGCCATTGTCCTTGCAACCAAGCAATGAAATCATTGTATTGGCAAGAAGGCATTTGTAGTGGAAACCGACCACAAAGCTCAAGTCTACCACAAGATATAGAAAGATCTATCTTATCAATAGATTTGGTAGGCAGTCTAGAGACAAAGGTTCAACATGACAATCACATATATGGAAGGCAAGAAGCAACTTGTAGATGCATTCACCCAAATGCTTATGATAAACAATTTGGTGGTAGAGGCCAAGATGAATCTTGAATTCTAGCCAAGGCTACTTGCTACTACAAAAACTAACCCACTAATTGTAGGAGCTCAATCATCCAAAGGTGTCACCAATACCTAAGGACTTGCTTTTTTTGATGACAAGTTATGGATCTCAGATGATACAAACATAAGAGCCACCATCCTAGCAAAATATCATGATTCCACCATTGCATGTCATGTTGGAGTGGACAAGATCTTGGTTGCAGCCAAATGCCGTTACTATTGGCCCAAGATGAGCAACAATATGATAGAGTATGTTCAAAGCTGCCTACTCTATCAACAAAATAAAGCTTCTAATCAAGCTCCTACAAGACTCCTTCAACTCCTTCCTACTCCTACACAACACTTGGAACAGGTAAGCATGGATCTAGTTTATAATTGCCCAAGACCACCTCAAGGTTTGACTCCATCATAATCCTTGTTGACCAACTCAACAAAATGATTCATGTGCATCCTACCACCAAGGACATGATTGGTTCACAATTAGCTCAACTGTACTTAGATCTAATCTTCTCTCATCATTATGTATCTCAAGTACCCATCACGGATAAAGGCACTCAATTCACCAATTTGTTTTTGAAACACTCTTTGGTTTCTTCAAAACCAAATTGGCCATATCCATGGCCTACCATCTATAGACCAATGGACAAAAAAAGTGGGCTAATTGCACTATTGAGGACATGCTTTGGGACTTCATCTTAGAAGAGCAAGAAAGGTGGGACACCTTACTTCCATTGGTGGAATTTCCATACAACAATTCCATGAATGCATCCACAAAGGTTACACCATTCTTCCTCATGTATGGAGAGCATCCTTCCACACCTTCAAGCTTGATGATCCATCAAGTGGATACCAAAGTGGATATTGTTAACACTTTGTTTCCAATATCTAACAAGGAGTGAAGAACACCAAACACAAGTTGCAGATTGCCCAAAATTGATAGAAATAATATGCCAATGCACATTTCCGGCACATGGAGTTCAATGTTGAGGATCAAGTCTAGTTATCAATAACTAACCTCATATTAGTTGGTCCTTGCAAGCTCAAACCTTGTTTCATTGGGCATGTTCCCATCCTTTGTTAAATCGGTGCAATGGCTTACCACCTTGAGCTACAGCCACACATGAAGATTCATCATGTATTCCATTTTTCCTTACTATGCAAATATGCATCTCAATCATGTTACTTTCCTTCCATACAAGAAATTTGAGCTTGTCCAACACTCACTGATGACATGGAGTAATATGAAGTTGAACGCATTCTCCAAAAATGCATCTGAGATACTTGCCATCTGCATGTGGAATATCTTGCACATTTGAAAGTGTACCCACTATATGACGAAACATGGGAGCCAACATCCAACTTGACCATTGCATCGGTGTTAGTGAAATCTTTTCAGCAACAACTTTGCAATGAGAACACTGCATCTTAAAAGAGAGGAAGTTTGTAATACCAAGAACTATACATATCATCCAGAGATGAAAATTGGCTTCGTAACATCCAAAAGGATGTTATGTATGATGGGTTATGTAGATCAGATAGAGGATTCACCAAAAGAGTAGCATTACTAATAGAGCAAGAGCCAAAAATAACCTGAATTTGTAATACCAAAAGCTAGACATATTATCCAAAGGTGAAAATTGGCTTGGTAACATCTAGAAGGATATTATGTAGGATGAGCTAGTAGATCAGATAGAGGTGTCACCAAAAGAGGACTTTTACTAATAGAGCAAGAATCAAAAATAGCCGGGAAACTTGAAAAGTCAATTTTGGAGGCCTAAATGGATGAATTAGGCCTTGAAAATATATCCAAAACCCCCCTTCCTTCTCAAATAGAGAAAAGTCTAGCCTTTCACTCCTCCTAGGCTTGTGTAATATCAATAGCTAGACATATGATCTAGAGATAAAATTTGGTTTGGTAACATCCAGAAGGATATCATACATGATTGACTAAGTAGATCAGATAGAGGTTTCACCAAAAGAGTACTTCTACTAAAAGACCAAAAACCAAAACATGCTTGGAAACTTTAGAATCAATAGCTAAGCATATGATCTAGAGGTGAAACTTGGAGTGGTGACATCTGGAAAGATGTTAAACATGATGGAGAAAGTATATTATATAGAGATATCACTAAAAGAGAATTTCAACCAAAGGGTAGAAGTCAAAATAGGCACAAAAACTTTAGGGGTAATTTTGGAGGCCTAAATGGATGAATTAGGCCTCAAAAATGTGAAAATTCCCCCCTCCTCCCAATAGAAGAAAGGTTGGCCTTCCCTCCCTCCAGGTTTGTCTCATCAAGAGATTTCCAATGGTACCTCACCAACGTGATTTTGAGATTCCTACAAGAAGATTCCCTAAAAGATTCTCTTTGACCAAAGCTTATTTGACCAACCAGATGGGAATATGAATAAAATGTCACCTATCCAAGCAAGTAATACAAGGGTGTAGCTTGCTGATAGGTCACCTATCCATGTATCTAATCCTTTGGTAGAGCTTCCTTGGAGGATATCGTCTTTGGCTATATAATAAAGAGAACATGCTCCTTTGGGGCATCAAAGTTTGAATGTAGAATTTGTGTTTTCTCTATTGTGTTTCTCTATCCTTGAAATATTACAGCTTGTCTCATCAAGAGCTTTCCAATGGTATCTCATCCATACAATTTGGAGATTCTTACAAGAAGATTCCCTACAAATTCCCTCTGGTCAAAGATGGTTTGACCAACCAGTTAGGATCAGAACCAACATGTCACCCATGCATGCAACTAACCTAAGGGTAGAGCTTGTTGACATATCACCAATCCATGTATATGATCGAAGGGTGGACCTTCCTTCAAGGGAGTCCCCCTTGCCTTGCTACATAATACAGTCAAGGTGCTTCTTTTGGGCATCAAAGATTGATTGCAAAGCTTTGTGTTTTCCCCTATGTTTCTCTTAAGGTCTCCTATCATTAGAAGATTAAAACTACCCCTCCATTGCCTCCAAGTGCTCTTGCTATTCTTTGAGCACAAGCAATGGCTTCAAAAATTGTGTAAGGATTTTGAACCATAACCTTTTTTGAATTTTCTCTTTTAACCCCATTTGAAGTTATAAAGATCTTTTGTTGAGCTCATATTAGTTATGGCAACTTGTAGATCAAGAAATACCTCCACTTATTCTTGGATGTTATTCTTTTTCTTCAACCTCCATATATACGTTTAAGCTATTGGCACAAATCCACCCATTGGAAATTCTTCAATAACTCTTCTTGCATTGCTATCTAAGTGATTTCCTTTCCTTTGACCAACATGATTGTTCCCGAGTATTGTCCCAAGTGGGAGCTTTATTAGTCAAATACCCACATGCAAACATGCCTACAAGAAAATCTATGATTTCTATTGTAAATAATCAAATGTATTAATTCATTCTTGAGATCTAATTCTCCATTACACCCATGGAGCATTGTCCTTGTAAGACTCAATGTTGCATGTCTTCTTTATTTGTAGTAACAATGTAGCTTCATTGTTGACTGGGGTCTAGGTCATTGTTCTAGGTGACTCTACATGTGCTTTGGCCATTGTCATTAAGTTTTGAGAAGCTCTCCCTTCTTGCATTACAAGGTCACTCCTAAATATACTCACTTGACTTTGTAATGCCTCCACTATCATCTTGATCTCTCAAAACTTGCTCAACATTCCTTATATCCCTTATATTCCTTGCATCCCTTGCATCAAATCTTGCAACTATGGCTCCATGATTTATACACACTATGTACTCTTAATAGTTATTTCCTCTTTCAATACAAGGTTAATAAGATCACTTGGGAAGGGATGCAAACTATTGAGACTACTATTAGGACCTCAAAGGCTATCACTCTTTAATAATATGCCTCACCAAAATTGCAAACTATAAAATCCCTAAACATCACTTTTGGCCTATCAAATTCCTATTTGAATATTGAAAGGAAGGATTTGGTATATTTAGATCTATTAAATCATAATAAAATGTAAATCATCAAATCCTATTTTTTATTTTATATCACAATGAGTAGAATCATAGGATTTGGTGAATTCATTACTATGTCCTTGAAATCCACTTCAAAATGGTAAACAAGGTACACTGTCACTTGCTCACATTGAATGTACATAATCTTGATGTGGAAAGGATTCAAGAAGGGAAAATGAAGTGTTGTAAATCATCTTCTAGGAGGATCCATCTCATCCTCTCTCCAAAAAAACCAACCTTGCAATCTACACTACTCTTTTTGCACTTGAAATTATTCAATTTCAATAGCTTGTGTTCCTCCAAGCAAGAAGATGTGCTCACTTAGATTAGAGCACTACTCTAAAACCATTGGAATAGCCCAAGAAGCATACAAGATTGGAACTCTCAAAAAAACTCTAATGCCCTAAAGGAGCACTTTGTATTTATTATATAACAAAGAGTATCTCCTTGAAGGAGCTACATCTTTAGATTAGATATATGGATTGGTGACATCTCAATGAGCTACATTCTTAGATTAGTTGCACTAATGGGTGATATGTTGATCTTTGTTCTATTTGGTTGGTCAAAAAGTGTGACCAAATTGTAATACCAATAGCTAGATATATTATCTATAGGTGAAAATTGATTTGATAATATATGTAAAGATGTTAGGTATGATGGGCTAGGTAGATCAGATAGAGGTGTCACCAAAGAGCACTTCTACTAAAAGAGTAGGAGCCAAAAATAGCTTGAAAATATAATACCAATAGCTAGACATATTATCTAAAGGTGAAAATTGGCTTGGTAACATCTAGAAAGATGTTATAGATAATGGACTAAGTAGATGTGGTAGCCAATTTTTTTGTTTTTTTATGAGTTTTTGAGAAGAAGTGCATTGGTAAAGTTGAAGGAGGGATAAATGGGGAAGAAACACAAAGAATCGTGTGTTTGGCATAAACTTGAAATCAACCTCAAGTCAAAGTCAAAAGGACTCGGGTCAGGCAAATGGAAGTATGAACCAAAAGATAGAGGACTTCTTATTGAGATGCACAGCCCAAAGAACTTGTAACAACTTTTCCTCAGGTTCAACCAATCAAGAAAGTAAATGGGAAGAAAGTGACTACCTCAAGATCAAGATAACCTTCAAAGTGGCAATAAACCAACCCATAGAATTAGTGGGTAAATGGAAAAGCAATTGAAGAATGACCAATCAGCAAAAGACTATAAAATTGAGATTTCAACAAGGAAGTATTGCAATGTCTAGATGATATCTTGTTCCTATTCAGAGTGGACCCAAAGGAATGCAAACTGTGAGTATGCAAGAGGAGTGTGTTAGAGTCTCGGGTTTTATCTTTCATAAGAAGAGAATGAAGAAGCAAACAATAGCCCCAAAGGGAAATAAGAAGAGTGAGGTGAGGGGTCCTGCAATTTGTTGATTAGACATAGTGGTAAGGATCTGTGAGCCGGCCTGTCTCTCACTCAGGATGAACCTCTGATGGCTATTATGGTAGCGCACCATGGACTAAGAAGGCGAGGAACCCCAACTCCATCATACTCCTCCAAGGCTAACACTCCAAGACTCAAGACATTGCTCACTAGAGAACTCAATGAGAGAGAGATAGTTGCAAATGAAAGGATGATGAGTACCTCCTCACTCCTTGTTTATATACTTGTGAAATAGTTACGTACCAAAGTTACTAATTATCGTAGTAACTCAAGTTACTAGACTAAAAGTCAAGTAAAGTCAAAAAGTAGAAAGGAATATCCATTCACATGGGCATATTCCCCTTATCTTGACCCAACCACTAAAGCAAGGATTCCTTCACATGGGCTATCCTTGGACTAAAGAAGAATCCAAAACAAAAAGGCTTGCGGGCCCAAGAGTTCTCAACTCTTTCCCCAAAGCCAAACACCTAGGAATAATACCAAGTCAACACACTAAAATCCAAAATAGTGGTGCTCATCTTTTCTACTTCCTCTAAAGTAAGGTCCCATCTATCTTAGCTATGACTAACTTTAGCTAACCATGACTAATATAGAACCATCCTTTATCTCTATATAAATAATATCTCTTAAGTACTTGTAATACCAAGCTAAATATCACAATACCACACACATGCACAAATGGGTGTTACATTTACCCCCGGACTAAGTTTTCACTTTGTCCTCAAAGTGAAGGTCTCTCTACCTTCTATGGTACATCTTCAACTTATCATGGTTAATCCTATCAAAGTGTCTTCCTCCCAACTCCTTGAGATCATAGGTGTAATTGCCCCACACCTTCTCTACTATGAAAGGTCCAAAGTACTTAGGCAAAAACTTCTTTTGCACTCTCTTGAATCGAATGGAATCAAACAACATTACCCAATCACCTTCTTTGAAAGGCTCCACCTTCTTCTTGCCTTGCCTCTTGTCATAGCTCTCCTTTTGTTTCCTTTGGGCTTGCTCCACTCGAACCATAGCAACTGCTCTTGCCTCTTCCAACTCCATGAGTTGATCCTTCCTTGACTTCCCTGCATCACTTCCTTGTGCTTTCTTCAATCTCCTATGAATGCTTTGGAAGGTAGGAAGATCAAAGTGAATAGGTAAGGTAGACTCAATACCATACACCAATTGGAATGGAGAATATCCAGTGGAAGTCTTCATGGTTGTCCTATACTCCCACAAAACTGCATGAATCCTCTTGTCCCAATGATGTTTAGCCCCCTCCATTTCTGCATCTTTGGCCAACATCATGCACAAGGTCTGATTGGTTCTCTCTGCCAAGCCATTGGAATTTGGCTTATAGGATGTAGTTACTCTATGTGTGATAGAGAAATGTCGTAGCATGGCTGTAGTAATGCTTCCTGTAAACTCTCCTCCTCTATCAGAAACCAACTCCAAAGGGCATCCAAACCTAGTGATAATGCGTTCATAAAGAAATCTACCCACTTCATCTTCATTCTTGTCCCTCAATGGTCTAGCCTCAACCCACTTGGTAAGGTAATCAGTAACTACCACAATGTACCGATTGTTCCTTGGGGTTCTATTGAGAGGTCCTACAAAATCAATTCCCCACTTCTCAAAAGGTCCTAGCAATGGAATTGATCTAAGTGGTGGAGTGGATGTAGACTTTCTAGCAAAAGCTTGACAAATATGACAAGTTTTGCAATAATCAAGACAATCCTTGAAAATCCCTCTCCAATGGTAACCTGCATCTAGAATCTTGAAAGCAGTCACCTTTCCTGCAAAGTGTCCTCCACATACTAAACCTTCATGAAACTCCTTTATGAGTAGGATAGACTCTTCCTTACCCACTGCTCTTCGAAGTAGACCATCTGCTCCTTGGTGAAAAAGAATATCCTCCACCATTGTGTAAGGTCTAGATCTTGCTGCAAGGGCCTTCCTCTCCCTAGCATGCATCCCTTCTGGATAGTTACCTCTTGTCACAAAATCCACAATCTCCTTGTACTCCATTGGAATCTCTTGAGTGACTGAGATTGTCATGAGCTCCTCATCCGGGAAGGAATCATCTACTGGCTCATCTCCATCATGATCATAGGCTCTAGATAACAAATCAGCATTTGCATGTTTCTTTCCTGGCCTATCCTCAATTGTGTAGTCATACTCAGACAAGAGTATCATCCACCTTGCTAGTCTCCCTTCAACATTAGGCTTGTTGAAGATGTACTTCAAAGCCTTGTGATCCGTGACAATTGTGGCTTTCCCTCCAATCAAGTAGTGTCTAAACTTCTTGAGACCAAAGATCACTGCCAACCCTTCTCTCTCTGTGACAGAGTAGTTCTTCTCTGCTGAAACCATCTGCCTACTAGCATAAGCTATTGGATGATCATGCCCATCTTGGTCTAATTGACTAAGAGTGCATCCTATAGCTACATTAGAAGCATCAGTGTAGAGGATGAAAGGCTTACTCCAATCAGGTTTAGCAAGAATTGGAGCTACAACAAGGGATTGCTTGAGCTCCTCAAAAGCTTTGAGAGCCTCCTTGTCTTCCAAAATCACCATGTAATCTACACCCTTCTTCATGTAGATGGTCAATGCATAAGCCTTGTTGGAAAATGAGAAGATGAACCTCCTATAGTACCCAACCATTCCCAAGAATTGGCGTAACTTTGTCAAGCTTGAAGGGAATGGAAGGTCTGAGATTTTCCTCACCTTCTCAGGATCAACTGCTATTCCATCCTTGGAGATGATGTGTCCCAAAAGTAGACCTTCTTCACATCCAAAAATGCACTTCTCTGGGTTGAGTGATGCATTTGCCTCATCCAAGCGTTGCAAGACTTTGATTAGGTGCTCAAAGTGCTCCTCCTTGCTCCCATAGACACAAAAGTCATCAATGAAATCTCTCACAAATTTCCCAATGAAAGGTTCAAATACCTTGTTCATGAACCGTTGGAATGTGGCTGGAGCATTGCAAAGCCCAAAAGGCATGACCTTGAAAGCGTAAGTTCCCCAAGGTGTGGTGAATGTGGTGAGTTGTTGATGCTCTGGTGCAATCTTTATTTGGTTATATCCACTATAACCATCTCCAAAACTGTACCTCTCATGACCTGCAACCTCCTCCAAGATCTCATCAATGAATGGCAATGGGTAGTAGTCCTTCTTGGTAACAGCATTAAGCTTCTTGTAATCCACACATACCCGAAGCTTGCCATTCTTTTTCTTCACAATGACAATTAGAGACACCCATTCTGAATTCTCCACCTCAAAGATAAATCCAGCCTCCTTGAGCTTATCAATCTCCTCCTTCACAACCAAAGATATTGGTGGGCTAATGCGACGTTGCTTTTGGCGGATTGGTCTTGCATGTGACTCCACCTCTATCTTGTGCTCCTCCAAGGTGACTTCCTTCAAATCCTTGTAACTAAAAGCAAACACATGGATGAACTTGCGGAAAATCTCCTCAAATCTCACCTTCTCCTCCTTGGTAACATTTGGGCCATACTTGAGGGTAGATAACCTTCTCTCTACCTCCTCAAGTGTCAATGGTGATTTATCTGGGTCCTTCAAAACCTCTGGCTTAGGTGCAAAATCCATAGCACACAAGGGATACACATCTGAATCAGATTCAGATTCATCTTCCTCCGTGGAAGTCTCCTCTTCCATGCTTGTGTCCACACCTGAAGCTCCTTCTTCAGAATCTAATTCCCAATAATTAGAAGATGGGGTATCTGAATGTGAAGTGTTGGTGGTGTTAGTCACAGGAACAGTGACTCTATGGTTTGATGGCCCAATCCTTAAGTACCCTTTGTGCCATCGATCAGTTGTGCGTGCTGCTCTCAACCATGGCCTCCCAAGAAGTAAGTCATAGCTTGAATCCTTCAAGACTTGGAAAGTCATGAGATTTTGAACTCCCATAACTGAAACTACCACCTTATCCATCACCCCTACTGGTCGAACTTGTTGCTTGTTTGCCATGCTCACCACAAATGTTGAAGGTCTTGAGGGTATCATACCCAACTTCTTCATCAACCTTTCTGACATGGCATTCACTGCTGATCCTCCATCAACCAATGCATCCTTGATGTTGTGACCATTCACTCTCACATCAATCTTGGAGGCATATTCACAAGCCTCCCATGGTGCTGGCTTGGCATCCACCACCCCCATTGATACTGGAACTTTTGCCTTCTTCTTCTTTTTGCTCCTTGTAGAACTCAAACCACCTCTAAGCTCCTTTCTCAAGGTAGGGTTCAAAGCAATTAATTGGCCCATTGTGATGTTAGCCTTGTGACTACCAACATCCTCCAACACATTGTAGTTCCATTGTTGCTTTGAGATCAAGAAGTCCTCCATCCCCAACTTCTTCCTTGGAGTCTTTGTTGTTGATGGTGTTGAGGTGCGAGTGCTCCTAGTAGACATAGGAGTATCCTTGCTTGAAGTAAATCCTTGAGAAGAGTGAACATCCTCTGCAAAACGAGCTCTCTTCTTCTCTTGTGCCAAAAGCTCCAAATTAAGACCCTTGGAGTTTGAGCACTCTCCCTTCTCATACTTGCTTTCAACCACATCTATGGATGCTATCCCCTTACCTTTGTTGGGATTAGGAGCCACTTGGGTTTCACTACCTCCCTCTTTCCCTCTATTGGCTCCCTCATAACCCCTTCCTCCATGGTAAGTGGAATTTGGGCAATTCCTTTGGATATGGCCTCTTCCTCCACAACCAAAACAATTTCTATCATTGAAATTGTTGGCTGGTTGGCCTCCTCTATATGGATAGTTTCCATAACTCCTAGGTCCTCTCCCTACATTCTGATCCACCTCTCTCTTCTCCCATAGTTGCACCACATTGATCTTGAGATCCGCAAGTTGTTCTGTGATGGTTTGGAGTGGATCTTTTGGTAGAGGTGCAAGAATTGGAGCAACTACTACTTGTGGTGCAACCCTTGTCACCAAAGTATCAGAAGTTCCACCATACTTGTAGCCTTGAGGAGGATGCACAACCTCCTTCACCACCAAATCACTCTCATCCCCTTCCAAACTCTCCTCCATACGAATTGCGATCTTGATAGCTTCAACCTTGGAAGAAGGTTTCTCATATCTCACCTTGCTTCTAATTTGTGGTCTCAATCCTCCCACAAAATTCTTGGTGAGCATGGCCCCTATGCCAATCATTGTAGTCTCCACATCATCCCCACCCTTCCTCAACACTATGCGAAATCTGGACTCCAACTTTTCCACTCTTTCCACATAGACCCTCACTTTCTCTCCATCTCCTTGCTTGAGAAATGTAACCTCACTCATCAATCTCTCATAACTCTCATCAGGAAGAAAGTTCTCAATGAGTGCTGAAGTCAAAGTCTCCCAAGACTCCTCTTCCCCCTCTCTCCTCTCTCTCTTTTGGTATTCTGACTCATACCATGTAAGTGCTGCATCCTCAAAGAAATCTGGTAATAATGAGGCCCACTCATTCTTCCTCCTCTCATTGTTTCCTATGCAAGCTCTCTTGAAGTCTCTCACAAAGGCCTCCACATCTTCTCCATCCTTGCCAAAGAAAACCGGAAGTTTCCCCATCTTAACCCCTCACTATCTTTCTTTTCTCTTAATTTTTTTTTTCTCTTTTCTTTTCTCTCACTCTATTACTAATAGAGTATATACATGACTAACACCATCTGAGAATAATCCACTCTAGGGAACACAAAAGGTTCAGGTTGCTCCAAGATTTCTATAGCAACATCAAATCCTAGAGTGCATATTAATCTAACTCTCATGGATAGTTTATCCATAAGTTGAAAGATTATCTCCATCACTAATCTTGAGAACTAGCTGATGAAGGTGGTAGTATTTCTGTAGCTGTACTAAGACTCTCTCCAAGATCCTTCACCAAAGTTTCCAAAAGTGCTTTTACTCCACTACACTCATGTCCTTTTGGAAGTCCTTCAACTCCACAAACCTCACACAACTCCTTGGTCTTAGATCTTCTCCCTCCTAATCTTGGTGAAGAAGGTCCAACATGCAAACCCAAGTCAAGTAAGCCTCTCCTTTCCCTCAATCTCTTGCTCTCAAAGGTTAATGGACATGAACTTGCCTTATGTCCCTTCTCTCCACATAGAAAGCACTTAGACTCACTCTTTCCTCCAAGTGGTGTAGGTTTTTGGATCCTCTCAACACTCTCTTCAAATTCTATTGTAAACTCTCTTTTCCTCAAATCCACCCCTACAATCACCTCAAACCCTTGGGGAACCTTGCATAATCTCAATTTCCACTCTTGATGACCCTCCATGTTCCCAAAGATGAATCTAAACACTCAAACATGCTTTTTGTTGATCTCAAACTTCTCATGGATGAGATCTCCACTCTGCAGAATTGACCCTTCCTCACAATGTCACTCAAATCTCCCAACTAATATGTCACAGTCCTCTGAAATTTTCCACACTTGATCAAAACTCTAGGGCGTCCCTCCCTGCAAAATTTTAGATCTTTTCATCGAGCCATTTGGCCTAGACACCTTTCTATTCAGCACCCATATTTCAGATTTGGTCTGAAAACCACCCCCCTCACTTCAAAAACTCATAACGCACTGCGCAAAAATGATCTCTCTCTAATTTTTGTGGCACCAGGTAGGATACAATGCACTGAATTTTCTTGGAAATTTTCAGTACAATTCACTAAAAATTGAAGAAATGGCAGACTCTGTAAAATTTTCCAGAGAGCATGCAGTTGCGGGAGCACTTTACCCTATCAACTTTCAAAAATTCTAGCCCAGTGCGCATAGAAGCTCTCTCAATAATTTCAAGTGTGCTAACTGAAAGATAACCCAAGCTATCATGTGTAGAAATCTCAAGTCCAGATCTCAAACTTGAGATTTTGCCCAAAATCACCTTAATCCCCAAAATCTGCAATCCACCTTACACAATCTCTCCAATTCCTCTCATGTGTACAAGATGTACAAAATCACCTCAAAGACATCATAATGAACTACAGGGTATACAAATGGATCTTGGTTCTCTAACATAAGTTCAGCCCTCTCCTCTCCTAATGTTCTCTCCAAGTGAGCTCTCATAGCCTCCTTCTGCCTAATGTAAAATTGGACGCGGAACATTATCTTGCCTTCTAGAGAGGTCCCGGCAACGGAACCAAAAATGTGAGCCGGCCTGCCTCTCACTCAGGATGAACCTCTGATGGCTATTATGGTAGCGCACCATGGACTAAGAAGGCGAGGAACCCCAACTCCATCATACTCCTCCAAGGCTAACACTCCAAGACTCAAGACATTGCTCACTAGAGAACTCAATGAGAGAGAGATAGTTGCAAATGAAAGGATGATGAGTACCTCCTCACTCCTTGTTTATATACTTGTGAAATAGTTACGTACCAAAGTTACTAATTACCGTAGTAACTCAAGTTACTAGACTAAAAGTCAAGTAAAGTCAAAAAGTAGAAAGGAATATCCATTCACATGGGCATATTCCCCTTATCTTGACCCAACCACTAAAGCAAGGATTCCTTCACATGGGCTATCCTTGGACTAAAGAAGAATCCAAAACAAAAAGGCTTGCGGGCCCAAGAGTTCTCAACTCTTTCCCCAAAGCCAAACACCTAGGAATAATACCAAGTCAACACACTAAAATCCAAAATAGTGGTGCTCATCTTTTCTACTTCCTCTAAAGTAAGGTCCCATCTATCTTAGCTATGACTAACTTTAGCTAACCATGACTAATATAGAACCATCCTTTATCTCTATATAAATAATATCTCTTAAGTACTTGTAATACCAAGCTAAATATCACAATACCACACACATGCACAAATGGGTGTTACAGATCAAAGTCTTGACCAAACTTTGCATCACATTTTTGGCTTGGAACTAGAATTTGAGCTTTCCAGGGTTTATGGCAAAAATCATTGCTAGCAATTGCAAAGATAGGCCCAAGCATGAAGGGAAGAGAGGAAATCTGGCTTGATGGACAGAGTTGGATTGGATATTAGTCCTAAGGAGAGAAGCAAGAGAAGTAAGAGGCATCACCTTCTATCGAAAGTGTGAGTCTTTGGAAGAACTTGCCGAGATGAGGAACTCTTTTAGCAGACCTCACACCAAGAACAAGTACAAGGTAGATAGCTACAAGGATATAATATGAAGAGGTATTGTAAACAAAATAATGGCTATGTTCAAGCTAGAGTAGACTACCTATGTAACAATGCAGCAGGCAATCTTCTTTCACCAGATTTTTGCAAGAGAGGCGGTGGACTAGGCAAAGTGTTTGCACCAATGGGTTGGGCAAATGATTACCAATAAAAGAATGGATATGCCACTCTACTATTTTTTATCCTTTGTATCCCACTTCTACTTTGGGCTAAACCTACTTAGCTTGGAGGAGAGAGGATAGATGGTGTCCCATTTTCACCCCAATTTATGAAGAGAAGTAGATGGGGATGAACAATATTACATCAAGCAGATTTGTGAAAGCAATGACTATTACTTGAAGAGTGGAAAGGAAAAGATAGCGGCAATGGACATCCCCATGCCAAGGAAGAGAAGTAGACTCAAAGGACAAATCATGCTGATGTAGCCCCAAAAGATACGAGGACTAAATCCAAAGCCCACACCAATAGAAGTGAAAGAATCAACTTTGGAGGAAGAATTGGAAGGAGAAATGGAGTCAAAGAGAGAAGCATTGGGAGCAAAAGAAGAATTTACACTACGGAGTGAAGAGTCTAGCAATGGCAATGAAGGAGAGGCCAAAGTTCAGCAATTGAGAGAAGGGATTGTTCAAGAAGAAGAGTGGGAGTTTCATGAAGCGATAGACCACATGGAAGGAGGAGACAAGCCGTGTTTGGAGTTGCCAGTAGATGAGTTAGAAGAGAGTGCCCAAGTATTTCCAAGGGCAGTAAGATAAAAAAGAAGCACTCAATTGGTTGTCACAAGACCAAGCAAAGCTGAAGACAAAGATGAGAGCTTGGAGTGCGAGACATTAAAGATACAAAGATTGCATCTTCAAGGTAATGCACTAGCCAAAGAAGTGCCTACCAAAAAAAAAGACATTAGAGATGAGGAAGGAAGATATAGCTGAGTTGAGTATCTATCAAAGATCATTTGTCCTTTGTTTGTGCTTCTCCTACAAAAGAAAGCAGAGCTAAAGAGCAATCATTCAGAAGTGATGGATGAGTTGGAGGTAGTAATAAAATGGAGTGAGGAAACCTTGGAGTTAAGGAGTAAGCTAACCCAATGAGAGAAGGAAGTCAAAGAACTTAGGGCTAAAGTAGTTCTTTGGAGGAAAACCTTGGATGCCTTGCAGGAGAACTTTGTAAAGTGTAATGAAGAATTGAAGGAGCAGAAGGGTTGGTCAAGAAAATGAAACATGAAGTTTTTGATGTGCGGGTAGAGGTCATACACTCAAAGGCAATGGATGGTAGTAATGGAGTAAGAGCTGGAGAGTTTGAAGAAGAGCACAATAGAGAAGGGCCAAGCTTGGCAACAAGAATTGATAGAACATAATCAAGAGGAGGAATGATTGCGGGGGTTGCTATGAGGAGTTGAAGGTTGATTAGTCCAATATGTGCAAGAGAAGGAGGCACTGAAGGCTGAATTCTAGAACAAGTTGACTATGTATAAAAACAAATTGGAAATGGAAAGAAGTAAGGAGAAGGTAGTTCTAAGTGTGGAGTTGGATGCAGTAGTAGTAGTCATGAAGGAGTTAAAAGTGATGTTAAGTACTGAAGCCACGTGTAAATTAGAAGGGGTGAGGCTCCACGAGTTGAAGTTGTTGGTGTAGGAAATAAGAAGAAGGAAAGCAAAGAATTGAAAAATCTTCTAATCTTCTAATTGAACAATTTTCTTAAGAGATTGACTAAATAGGAAAATGTTAGAGGTAGGAGATAATGTTTGTCTCAGATTAGATTTTGTTAGATCGGATTTAGATAGACTTTGTAGTGAGATGAAGATGAATGCTAAGTCTAAAGTGGTAAAAGTAGAAGTGCATGTGTCTTTGGGTGAGTTGCCTCAGATATTAGAGAAGAGTGGGTTAGTTGATAAAGAAGTAGATAGATTACCCATGTTTGCAATTGTAGTTCAAAGTGAAGAGATACTAGAAATAGTTGATGAAGTAGATCTAAAGAAGGAGAAATGATTGAAGGAACATCATCAACATGGTTTGGAAGCTAAAGTTGAGGTTGACATTGGATTGAAGTAGAAACAGATTTGAGATTTGAAGAGGTAGATATGAAGAGATGGTTTGTCATCTTAGGTTCGCAAGTTGGTAAAGTTTTTAGGAAACAATCTTTTTGTTTATAATTGTTAAAGTGCTTTGCCTATTTAAAGGAAGCATTCATAATGTTGTGTTGTTCAATATTTATATTTTCAAAGTTGAGTAAAGCAAAGTGTTGTAACTCAGTGCTTGTTGTTTTAGCTTAATTTTAAGTATCAATTTGTGTGTGTGTTTGTGAATGTTTGGAGAATTTCAAAGTGCAAGTAAGTAAGCTTGTTTCTTACTGGATTCCACAACTCTAATTTCATTCTATGCGTTTGATTTTGAGTGGATAGCAATCAAAGCAATGCCTAAACAAATTTGAGAGGAATTGTAGTGTTGGTAGTATTATGCATTGGTGAGTGCAACATGAGGTTGATGCAAAGCAATTTTGATTGAGGAAGTTGTGCCTTTAGTAGAGGCATGGAACACAATTTTGAGGTGAAATCATTTTGTAATTAAGTAGCCTTCTTTGGAAGAATCTGAATTATCACAATCAAGATTGTTTGGAAAGATTTGATTGACTTGTGATTATGGGAGTGTAATTTGAGACAAAAATTGTTGTTGAGTGCTTGTTACTCTCTTCTGGGTCTGCTTTCTACTTGAGAGATTAGAGATGCAACCAAGAAGAACTACATTGTTACTAGTTGACTTTATATTTTACTATTTTTGAATTGTATCTTTGTAGAAACAAACTTTACTTACTGATTGCCACAAAAGTGATATTTACCAGCTTGTCATAGTAGATCAGATAGAGGTATTACCAAGAGAATACTTCTACTAATAAAGTAGGAGCCAAAAATAGTCTAAAAACTTTAGTGCAAATTTTGGATGAATTAAATCTCAAAAATATGCATATTCTTTACCTTAGAGAGAAGGTTGGCCTTCCCTATTTGGCCTTATCTCATTGAGAGCTTTCCAATGGTACCTCATCCATGCAATTATGAGATTCCTACAAGAAGGTTCTCTAAAGATTCACTCTAGTCAAAACTTGTTTGACTGACCAAATAGGATCAGAACCGACATGTCATGTCATCCATGCATGCAAAAAATTCTAAGGGTAGAGTTCCTTGCCATATCACCTATCCATATATTTGATCTAAGGGTGGAACTTCCTTTTAAGGGATCCTCTTTGCTATATAATAAAGTCAAGATGCTCATTTGGGGCATCAGAGTATTGAGTGTTTAGCTTGTGTTTCTCCTTTGTTTCTCTTAAGGTCTCTTATCCTTAGAAGATTACAAAATGGAGTCTTTGGAGAATCTTTCTATATGAAGCTCAGAATAGCATGGGTGAGATATTGTTAGAAAGATCTTGATGAGACAAAAACAAGGGAGAAAGGCAACACCTCATCCCCCAAAGGCAATAAGATTCTATTTTTGGAAGCCTAATTCTTTCATTTAGACTTCCAAAATTAGCTTTAAAGTTTTTCAAAACAAGTATCATAATTCAAGAAATTTGACTATTCTGAACCATCACATAATGGCCATAGAGGAACAAAAAATTAGTTCCCTATTGTACATAATTGAACTCTTGACCAAAGAGATAGGCATGTATGTTTGACCTAAAGCTTTGGGCCATAGGACTACGGTGCCTCCTCTGGCAAAGTCTTTGCCAATCTATGGGATTTGTAACAATATGGAGTTTAGCGACAAATTTAGTAGGGCTAATGAAGTAGCAAATAAGACAAATTAGCCTATAATGTTCCAAAAGTATCTTGGAAGCTTCCTAGATTCCCAATTAGCTTAGCTTTCACTCCAAGTAGGTAGTTCCTAGAAGGAAGCTTCTAGAAGCTTCCAACCAACTTAGCTTGCATGCCAAGTAAGTAGCTCCTAGAAGGAAACTTCTTGAGAAGCTTCCTAATTAACTTGGCTTGCACTCCAAGAAAGCAGCTCAAGGAAGCTTCTTAAGAAGCTTCTCAAGAGCTTTGTATGATCCCTATAAATACAAGAGCAAAAGCTCATGCTAGGCATTTGGAGTTTTCCCACATTCAAGTGTCCCAATGTTAGTTTCCATTCTCCTATTTCTCTCCTTGGTCTCGGTCTTTTACATTGGTATCAGAGCAAGAATGGGATGGACAGAATTTATGGACCACCAAATCCACTTCCACCAAACCATTAGGATTTTCATATCCAAGTACTACCCAAACATTTTTTCACACAAATCATCACCTCACGCTTTGGACAAGATTTTTTGCATATGATCACCATATCTAAGGAACCCTTGGTGCTTCTGATTGTAACTTATGGAGAATGGTGGACATGCTACTTCTATGTGTTAATAAATTAGATAGATTAGGGATGGTGTGATAGAGTAGCAACCGTGGTGGCAATGCCCGAGGTTATCCTTACTATGTAGCAACAAATCAAGCACTTTACTTGATTATTGGATGAACAAGATCTTCAACAACAAGAGCACATAGAGAGAGTACTAGTTCAAGAAGAAGAAGATCAAATTTGATTCCCTAAAACCAAGGTATTTGAAGGCAAAAATCTCCTAGGTGCAATGGAGAGTTTTGTGTTTGATTATGAATGTTATTTTGAAGCTACCTATCTGCAAGACGAGCAAAAACATATCTTCTTGGCTTCTAGCCAATTGGATGGAGTAACAAAGCTATGTTGGAGATCCCAAGTGGAGCGAGCTGAACAACAAATTGTTGCACCAATCTTGACATGAGCAGAATTCAAGAGTACAATAGTTAGTCGATTCCAAGCTATAAATGCCATATGAGATGCACGAGATAGGTTGGCAGAGTTGAAAAAGACTGGCTCTATAAGAAGTTACATCATGCAATTCAAGAACACAATCATGCAAATTCTAGATATATTAGAAGTTGATGCTCCAGATTGATTTGTGAGGAGCTTGAAGTCAAGAACCAAATTAGAGGTAACCATGCAAGAGCCACAACACTTGGAAGAAGTCATGCGGTTGGCCAAACATTTTGATTCCTTGGTTGCAACAACTTGGTCTCGACCTTGACTTTGACCTCCATAGAACCTACCAATACACTACATAGGGGTGGAGGAGCCAACACGAATGGAGATTGATGCCATTCAGTGGAGACCACTTGGCACTGCAAATAGAGAGAGACTATGATAAAATGGTGGTTATTTTTATTATCACCAATTGGGACATTGCATCTCCAAATGTCCATTCAAGAATAGGTGATCTTAACAAGTTGCCCAGATGGAGTTTGTGGAGCAAAATGATTAGGGAAACAAGGAATGACAATAGGAGATTTCAAGCCGCCTATTGGGAGCTTGATTAGTCCCAATGGGATTGAAGGCTCGACTTATGCAAGTTTGCTTGACTTGTAAGGTACAATATCTAATTGGGGTTGTAAGATTTTGGTTGATTTTAGAAGTTCAAAGAATTGCATGTCTATGCAAGTAGCAAAGGAATTGGGTATTCCTATCAAGCTAGTAATTACAAGTAGATTGATGATGGTGGATGGTAGAAAGGGTTCTGCATTCCGTACCTTGCATCATGTTACCTTCAAGATTAGGAAGGAGTATTTGGAGTGTATGAGGTTTGTAGTGGCACCTCTACACTATGATATCATTTTAGGACTACCTTGGCTTGAATGTCATAAGGTTCAATTTGATTGGACCCGACAATAAATTCAAGTACAACACCAAGGTAGGAATTTGCAATTAGGTTATTTGGTACCTCTAAGTAAGACACCTAAGAATAGTCAGTCCTAGGATGGGAAGTTTTTTGTGAAGGTAGCCATAGATCAAGCTTTGAAGAGAGATGAGTCCTAAGATGGGAAGTTTTCCAAGAAGGCAACCATGGAGCAAGCTTTGAAGAGGGATGAGTCCCTAGATGGGAAGTTTGTTATTGAAGCAGCCATAGAGCAAGCTTTGGAGGAAGATAAGTCTGTATTTGTGGTGTAGATCAAGCCAATTACACAAGGACAATCTGAGGAGGGCCAAGGCCTCATCAAGCAATGGTTGATCAGATAGTTCAAGAGTTTGCGGATGTGTTTCTAGATGATCTACCAAAGGGATTACTCTCCGATTGTGGTATGCCCTTCAAGATTGAGCTATTGCCAAGGAGTACTCCAATGAGTAGACTAGTCTATCAACTCTCACCAAAGGAGTTGGAGGATTATGAACAACACTTATGGAGTTGTTGGACAAGGACTTCATACAACATAATACCTCTTCTTGGGGAGCACAAGTACTATTTGCTCCAAAGAAGGATAGAAGACTTTTTTTTTGTATTGATTACTGTGGGCTCAATAAGCAAACAGTAAAGAATGCATATCTCTTACCTCGGATTGATGATTTGCTTGATTAATTGAGTGAAGCATGATACTTTTCCAAGTTGGATCTTCACAATGACTATTGGCAAATCCCCATTGATAGGGAGGATGTGCAAAAGACTGCCTTTTATACAAGGTATGGGCATATTGAGTGGAAAGTTCTACCTTTTGGGCTCACTAATACTCCAACAATCTTCATGGATCAGATGCATTGGATGTTAGATTGACTATTGGATTGGTATGTAGTGGTGTTCTTGGATGATATCTTAATCTAAAACAAGACAAAGACAAAACACATGAATCATGTACAAGAAGTCCTAAGATGACTACAACAATGGAAATTTTATTGCAAGAGGTTGAAGTGTGCCTTTTGGCTAAAGGAAGTCACTTTCTTGGGTCACAAGATCTCATTGGAAGGGATCAAGATAGAAGAGGAGAAAATCAAGGCCATTATTGATTGGCCTACTCTAAAGGATGCTACAAAAGTATGGGCATTTAATGGATTGGCCAATTTTTACCAATGGTTCACCCATTATTATACTCATGTGGCTACACCATTGACTGACCTTCTGGAGAAGAACTTGAGCTTCTAGTGGACCACCAAGCATGAAGAAGCATTCTAGAAGCTTAAACATATGGTGTCTTCAAGACTCATCCTTTAACCATATGATCCTGAGCTACCTTGTGTGGTTGATTTTGATGCTTTTAACTTTGCAATTGGAGTAGTGTTGCAACAAGAATTCCCAAATGGACTACATCCCATTGCCTTTGTGTCTTGCCAACTAAATACAGCTGAAAGAAATTACTCTACTCAAGATTAGGAACAACTTGCAATGGTATATGCCACCAAGGTATGGAGGCATTATCTCTTGGGGAAATAAGTGATCATGTGAATTTATCACAAACCATTGTTGCATGGTTCTACATTAGTCATGATTAGCTAAATTTGATCAGAGCTAAGATAGGGGGAACTTACTTTAAAGGAATTAGAAAAGATGAGCACCACTATTTTGGATTCTAGTGTGTTGACTTGGTATTATTCCTAGGTGTTTGGCTTTGAGAAAAGAGTTGAGAACTCTTGGGCCCCGCAAGCCTTTTTGTTTTGGATTCTTCTATAGTCCAAGGATAGCACATGTGAAGAAATCCTTGACTTAGTGGTTGGGTCAAAATAAGATCACATGATTTGTAGAATATGCCCATGTGGATGGATATTCCTTTCTACTTTTTGACTTTACTTGACTTTTAGTCTAGTAACTTGAGTTACTACGGTAATTAGTAACTTTGGTGTGTAACTATTTCACAAGTATATAACAAGGGTGGATGAGGTACTCATCATCCTTTCATTTGCAACTATCTCTCTCTCATTGAATTCTCTAGTAAGCAATGCCTTGAGTCTTGGAGTGTTAGCCTTGGAGGAGTATGATGGAGTTGGGGTTCTTTGCTTTCTTAGTCCATGGTGCACTACCATAATAGCCATCAGAGGTTAATCTTGAGTGAGAGATAGGCCGGCTCACATTTTTGGTTCCGTTACTGGGACCTCTCTAGAAGGTAAGATAATGTTTCACATACAATTCTATATTAGACAAAAAGAGGCTATGAGAGCTCACTTGGAAAGAAATTTAGGGGAGGAGAGGGCTGAACGTATGTTAGAGAATTTGGATCCATTTGTATACCTTGTTCATTATGATGTCTTTGAGGTGATTTTGTACATCTTGTACACTTGAGAGGATTTGGAGAGATTATATGAGGTGGATTGCAAATTTTGGGGTTAAGGTGATCTTGGGCAAAATCTCAAGTTTGGGATTTGGATTTGAAATTTCTATACATAATAGCTTGGGTCATCCTTTAGTTATCACAACTGAAATTATTGTGAGAGTTTTTATGCGTAGTGTGCTAGAATTTTTTTAAGTTGATAGGGTAAACTGCTCCTGCAATTGCATACTCTATGGAAAATTGTACAGAGTCTGCCATTTCTTCAATTTTTAGTGGAACTTTCCAAGAAAATTCAGTGCATTGTATCCTACCTATTGACACAAACATTTGATACAGATCATTCTTGAGCAAAGAGTTATAAGTTTCTAAAGTGAGGGGTAAGGTTTTTAGACCAAATCTGAAATATATGTGCTAAATAGAAAGTTACCTAGGCCAAATGGTTCAATGAAAAGATTTGAAACTTTTCAAAGAGAAATAAACTAAGATTTTGATCAAGTGTGAAAAATTTCAGAGGACTTTGAGATACCAATCACGAGATTTGACTGATATTGTGAGAAAGGGTCAATTCTGCAAAGTTTAGATTTCATGCATGAGGAGTGTGAGGGCAACAAAAAGCATGTTTGAGTATTTAGACTCATCTTGGGAACATGGAGTGTCACCAAGAGTGGAAATTGAGGCTATGCAAGGTTCCCCAAGGGTTTGAGATGATTGTAAGGGTGGATTTGAGGACAAGAGAGTATAGAATAGAATTTGAATAGAGTATTGAGAGGATCCAAAAACCTACACCATTTGGAGGGAAGAGTGAGTCTAAGTGTTTTCTATGTGGAGAGAAGGAACATAAGGCAAGTTCATGTCCATTGACCTTTGAGAGCAAGAGATTGAGGGCAAGGAGAGGATTACTTGATTTGGGTTTGCATGTTAGACCTTCTTTACCAAGATTGGGAGGAAGAAGATCTAAGATCAAGGAGTTGTGTGAGGTTTGTGGAGTGGAAGGACTTCCAAAAGGACATGAGTGTAGTGGAGTAAAAGCACTTTTGGAGAGTTTGGTGAAAGATCTTGGAGAGAGTCTTAGTAAAAATATAGAAATACTACCACATTTATCAACTAGTTCTCAAGATTAGTGATGGAGATAATCTTTCAACTTATGGATAAACTATCCATGAGAGTTTAATATGCACTCTAGGATTTGATGTTGCTATAGAAATCTTGGAGTAACGTGAAACTTTTGTGTTCCCTAGGGTGGATTATTCTCCAATGGTGTTATTCATGTACATATTCTATTAGTTATAGAGTGAGAGAAAGAAAAGAGAAAAAAAATTGAAAGAAAAGAAAGATAATGAGGGGTTAAAATGAGTAAACTTCCAGTTTTCTTTTGCATGGATGGAGAAGATGTGGAGGCCTTTGTAGGAGACTTCAAGAGAGCTTTCATAGGAAAAAATAAGAGGAGGAAGAATGAGTGGTCCTCATTATTACCAGATTTCTTTGAGGATGCAGCACTTACATGGTATGAGTCAGAATACCAAAAGAGAGAGAGGAGAGATGGAGAAGAAAAATCTTGGGAGAATTTGACTTTAGCACTCATTGAGAACTTTCTTCTAGATATGAATTATGAGAGATTGATGAGTGAGGTTACCTTTCTCAAACAAAGAGATGGAGAAAAAGTGAGAGTCTATGTGGAAAGAGTGGAAAAGTTAGAGTCCAGATTTTGCATAGTGTTGAGGAAGGGTTGGGATGATGTGGAAACTACTATGATTGGCATAGGAGCCATGCTCACCAGGAATTTTGTGGGAGGGTTGAGACCACAAATTAGAAGCAAGGTGAGATATGAGAAACCTTCTTCCAAGGTTGAAGTTATCAAGATTGCAATTTGTATGGAGGAGAGTTTGGAAGGAGATGAGAATGATTTGGTGGTGAAGGAGGTTGTGCATCCTCCTCAAGGCTACAAGTATGGTGGAACTTCTGATACTTTTGTGGCAAGGGTTTCAACACAAGTAGTAGTTTCTCCAGTTCTTGCATCTCCACCAAAGGATCCACTTCAAACCATTATAAAACAACTTGCAGATCTCAAGATCAATGTGGTGCAATTATGGGAGAATAGAGAGGTGGATCAGAATGTAGGGAGAGGACCTAGGAGTTATGGAAACTATCCATATAGAGGAGGCCAACCAGCCAACAATTTCAATGATAGAAATTGTGTTGGTTGTGGAGGAAGAGGCCATATCCAAAGGAATTGCCCAAATTCCACTTACCATGGAAGAAGGAGTTATGAGGTAGCCAATAGAGGGAAAGAGGGAGGTAATGAAACCCAAGTGGCTCCTAATCCAAAAAAGGTAAGGGGATAGTATCCATAGATGTGGTTGAGAGCAAGTATGAGAAAGAAGAGTGCTCAAACTCCAAGGGTCTTAATTTGGAGCTTTTGGCACAAGAGAAAAAGAGAGCTCATTTTGCAAAGGATGTTCACTCTTCCCAAGGATTTACTCCAAGCAAAGATACTCCTATTTCTACTAGGAGAACTTGCACCTCAACATCATCAACAACAAAGACTCCAAGTAAGAAGTTGGGGATGGAGGATTTCTTGATTTCAAAGCAACAATGGAACTACAATGTGTTGGAGGATGTTGGTAGTCACAAGGCTAACATCATTGTGTGTTAATTGATTGCTTTGAATCCTACTTTGAGAAAGGAGCTTAGAGGTGGTTTGAATTCTACAAGGAGCAAGAAGAAGAAGAAGGCAAAAGCTCCAACATCAATGGGGATGGTGGATGCCAAGCCAACACCATGGGAGGCTTATGAATATGCCTCCAAGATTGATGTGAGAGTGAATAGTCATAACATCAAGGATGCATTGGTTGATGGAGGATCATTAGTGAATGCCATGTCAGAAAGGTTGATGAAGAAGTTGGGTATGATACCCTCAAGACCTTCAGCATTTGTGGTGAGCATGGCAAACAAACAACAAGTTTGACTAGTAGGGGTGATGGATAAGGTGGTAGTTTCAGTTATAGGAGTTCAAAATCTCATGACTTTCTAAGTCTTGAAGGATTCAAGCTATGACTTATTTCTTGGGAGGCCATGGTTGAGAGCAGCACATACAACTGATCGATGGCACAAAGGGTACTTGAGGATTGGGCCATCAAACCATAGAGTCATAGTCCATGTGACTAACACCACCAACACTTCACATTTAGATACACCTCTTCTAATTATTGGGAATTAGATTTTGAAGAAGGAGCTTCAAGTGTGGACACAAGCATGAAAGAGGAGACTTCCATGGAGGAGGATGAATCTGAATCAGATTCAGATGTGTATCCCTCGTGTGCTATGGATTTTGCACCAAACCAGAGGGTTTGAAGGACCCAGATAAATCACCATTGACACTTGAAGAGGTAGAGAGAAGGTTAGTTACCCTCAAGTATGGCCCAAATTTTACCAAGGAAGAGAAGGTGAGATTTGAGGAGATTTTCCACAAGTTCATCCATGTTTTTGCTTTTAGTTACAAGGATTTGAAGGAAGTCATTTTGGAGGAGCACAAGATAGAGGTGGAGTCACATGCAAGACCAATCCGCCAAAAGCAATGTCGCATTAGCACACCAATATCTTTGGTTATGAAGGAGGAGATTGATAAGCTCAAGGAGGCTGGATTTATCTTTGAGGTGGAGAATTCAGAATGGATGTCTCCAATTGTCATTGTGAAGAAAAAGAATGGAAAGCTTTGGGTATGTGTGGATTACAAGAAGCTCAATGTTGTTACCAAGAAGGACTACTACCCATTGCCATTCATTGATGAGATCTTGGAGGAGGTTGCAAGTCATGAGAGGTATAGTTTTGGAGATGGTTATAGTAGATATAACCAAATCAAGATTGCACCAGAGCATCAACAACTCACCACATTCACCACACCTTGGGGAACTTACACTTTCAAGGTCATGCCTTTTGCAATACTCCAATCACATTCCAATGGTTCATGAACATGATATTTGAACCTTTCATTGGGAAATTTATGAGAGACTTCATTGATGACTTTTGTGTTAATGGGAGCAAGGAAGAGCACTCTGAGCACCTAATCAAGGTCTTGCAATGCTTGGATGAGGCAAATGCATCACTCAACCTAGAGAAGTGCATTTTGTATGTGAAGAAGGTCTACTTTTGAGGCACATCATCTCCAAGGATGGAATAGCAATTGATCCTAAGAAGGTGAGGAAAATCTCATACCTTCCATTCCCTTCAAGTTGGGAAAAGTTACGCCAATTCTTGGGGATGGTTGGGTACTATAGGAGGTTCATCTTCTCATTTTCCAACAAGGTTTATGCATCGACTATCTATATGAAGAAGGGTGTAGATTGCATGGTGATTTTAGAAGATAAGAAGGCTCTCAAAGCTTTTGAGGAGCTCAAGCAATCCCTTGTTGTAGCTCCAATTCTTGCTTAACCTGATTGGATTAAGCCTTTCATCCTCTACACTGATGCTTCTAATGTAGTTATAGGATGCACTCTTAGTCAATTAGACCAAGATGTGCATGATCATCCAATAGCTTATGCTAGTAGACAAATGGTTTTAGCATAGAAGAACTACTCTGTCATAGAGAGAGAAGGGTTGGCAATGATCTTTGGTCTCAAGAAGTTTAGACAATACTTGATTGGAGGGAAAGCCACCATTATCATGGATCACAAGGCTTTGAAGTACATCTTCAACAAGCCTAATGTTGAAAGGAGACTAGCAAGGTGGATGATACTCTTGTCTTAGTATGACTACACCATTGAGGATAGGCCAGGAAAGAAACATGCAAATGTTGATTTGTTATCTAGAGCCTATGATCATGACAAAGATGAGCTAATGGATGATTCCGTCCCGAATGAGGAGCTCATGACAATCTCAATCACTCAAGAGGTTCCAATAGAGTATAAGGAGATTGTGGATTCTGTAACAAGAGGTAAATATCTAGAAGGGATGCATGGTAGGCAAAGGAAGGCTCTTGCAGCAAGATCTAGACCTTACACAATGGTGGAGGATATTATTTTTCACCAAGGATCAGATGGTCTACTTCAAAGAGCAATGGGTAAGGAAGAGTCTATCCTACTTATAAAGGAGTTTCATGAAGGTTTAGTGTGGAGGACACTTTGCAAGAAAGGTGATTGCTTTCAAGATTCTAGATGTAGGCTACCATTGGAGAGGGATTTTCAAGGATTGTCTTGATTATTGCAAAACTTGTCATGTTTGTCAAGCTTTTGCTAGAAAGTCTACATCCACTCCACCACTTAGATCAATTCCATTGCTAGGACCTTTTCAAAAGTGGGGAATTGATTTTGTAGGTCCTCTCAATAGAACCCCAAGGAAGAATTGGTATATTGTGGTAGTTATTGATTATCTTACCAAGTGGGTTGAGGCTAGACCATTGAGGGACAAGAATGAAGATGAAGTTGGTAGATTTCTTTATGAATGCATTATCACTAGGTTTGGATGCCCTTTGGAGTTGGTTTTTGATAGAGAAGGAGAGTTTACAGGAAGCATTACTACATCCATGCTACAACATTTCTCTATCACACATAGAGTAACTACATCCTATAAGCCAAATTCCAATGGCTTGGCAGAGAGAACCAATCAGACCTTGTGCATGATGTTGGCCAAAGATGCAAAAATGAAGGAAGCTAAATATCATTGGGACAAGAGGATTCATGCGGTTTTGTGGGAGTATAGGACAACCATGAAGACTTCCACCGGATATTCTCCATTTCAATTGGTATTTAGTATTGAGTCTACCTTACCTATTCACTTTGATCTTCCTACCTTCCAAAGCATTCATATGAGATTGAAGAAAACACAAGGAGGTGATGCAGAGAAGTCAAGGAAGGAATAACTCATGGAGTTGGAAGAGGCAAGAGCAGTTGCTATGGTTCAAGTGGAGCAAACCTAAGGGAAAAAAAAGGAGAGCTATGACAAGAGGCAAGGCAAGAAGCAAGTGGATCCTTTCAAAGAAGGAACTTTGGGTAATGTTATTTGATTCTATTTGGTTCAAGAGAGTACAAAAGAAGTTTTTGCCTAAGTACTTTAGACCTTTCATAGTAGAGAAGGTGTAAGGCAATTACACCTATGATCTCAAGGAGTTGGGAGGAAGACACTTTGAGAGGATTTACCATGATAAGTTGAAGATGTATCATAGAAGGTAGAGAGACCTTCATTTTGATGACAAAGTGAAAACTTAGTCCGGGAGTAAATGTAACACCCATTTGTGCATATGTGTGGTACTGTGATATTGAGCTTGGTATTACAAGTACTTGAGAGATACTATTTATATAAAGATAAAGGATGGTTCTATATTAGTCATGATTAGCTAGAGTTAGTTATAGCTAAGATAATGGGGAACTTACTTTAGAGGAAGTGGAAAAGATGAGCACCACTATTTTGGATTCTAGTGTGTTGACTTGGTATTATTCCTAGGTGTTTGGCTTTGAGAAAAGAGTTGAGAACTCTTGGGCCCCGCAAGCCTTTTTGTTTTGGATTTTTCTATAGTCCAAGGATAGCCCATGTGAAGGAATCCTTGACTTAGTGGTTGGGTCAAAATAAGATCACATGCTTAGTAGAATATGCCCATGTGGATGGATATTCCTTTCTACTTTTTGACTTTACTTGACTTTTAGTCTAGTAACTTGAGTTACTACGGTAATTAGTAACTTTGGTGTGTAACTATTTCACAAGTATATAAACAAGGAGTGAGGAGGTACTCATCATCCTTTCATTTGCAACTATCTCTCTTTCATTGACTTCTCTAGTGAGCAATGTCTTGAGTCTTGGAGTGTTAGCCTTGGAGGAGTATGATGGAGTTGGGGTTCTTTGCTTTCTTAGTCCATGGTGCACTACTATAATAGCCATTAGAGGCTCATCCTGAGTGAGGGACAGGCCTGCTCACAGATCCTCTTACCCAAAGAGGTTTTACAATGTGCATATGATGGGATTCAGTGACTAGACCACATCCTTGTTGATGACATCTTGGATGTGAGGTGTCAGTCTTAGACAGTGGTAGTGGCTGATAGGTCACCTATGGCAATGATGAACCTAATTGGACAGCCTAGAGCCACATTTTCCATACTTATGAGTTTCCTAGGCTCTCATGCTTTTCAAGAAGAAGGACCTGGACTTGTTTGGGACTCACAGTTATAACAATTGGTAGAGCCCAATGCCAATGAGAGAGGGCGGGCGATAGGTTTTTGCACTGGTATTATCACTATTCTAGCAGTATTAGAGGCATCCAAGCATCAAGTGTTAGTTCAGGCTATGGGCCTAACCTGTTTGACCTAGATTGTGAGCCTTGGTTTGGTAGAGCATCTTTAGGATGCACTTGATAGGCATCACCATTGGGACACTTGTGAGCCCTATGCCTATCAAGACAATTCAAGCACATGATGGGGACGATGGACCTAGTGGACATGGTATTCTTGGGACACAACCAATAGCTACTAGGGAGAGTGGTCTACTTGGAGTCATCCAAGTGAGCGTGGGCTACTTGGATTACACCCTTGGTCCACTTGGGATGCAGCTAGAGGACGTGTGGAGCTTGCAACCAGGGTGGAGGGAGTTTTTCACATAGAGGTTGGAACCTCTAGTGGTTGGGGGCATGACACTACTACTTCCAAGGGCCCATTGTAGCAACCAGTTAGTACGTCTTTCACTCTTGCAATAATTATAGAGGATACTTGGGAGCCAGATCTTGGACCCAAGCTTATAGTAGAAAAAAGACTAAGAGTTTGGAGGTTCTTGAGGAGCTACACAAAATGTTTTGCATTTAGTATGAAGGATGTGGGTGCTCTAAAGGAACTTGGTATATGGATTGAGCTGACTAGCGATTCACCAATTTTCCAATGTCCTTATCATTATAGTGATATGGAAAGTACATTGATTTAGAGTTAGAGTAGAGACCTTTTTGAGGCTAGTTTGGTAGAGATTTCACATGGAGAGTATGCATCAACAACAGTGATGCCAACCAAGAGGGATATGCATGGCAACTACACAAATAGGTAGATGTGTGGAGATTATTGTCCTATCAACCAACAGACTAGGGCTGATTGGTATGCCATGCTTATACCGAAGGAGATTTTTGATGCAATTGGGCACACAAATGTCTTCAGTACTTTGGATCTTTGAGCGGGATATCATCAGTTGCCAATCAGGGAGGAGGATAAATCCAAGACAAAATTTTGGGCTATTGATCCTCATGGCAAGGATGTGTTATATCAATGGAGGTTCTTACCATTTGGGTGAAAGAATGCTCCTATTGAGTTCCGAAGGGTCATGGATAGGATCCTAGTTGGATTGGATTTTGCTTGGTGCTATATTGATGACATTTTAGTCTATAGCACTACTATGGAGGAGCATAAGAGACACTTGGTGGAGGTGTTTGAGAGGTTGAGATCTCATGGACTCAAATTACATCATGGGAAGTGTACATTCTTCCATGAGCAGGTTGAGTATTTGGGTCACACTATCTACCTTGGAAGACTTGGTGTTCAACAGACCAAGGTGGAGGCTATTGCACGTATTCCTCGGCCTATGGATATGAGCAGAGTGCAAGCATTCCTTGGGTTGGCAAACTTCTATCGGCGTTATGTTAAAGGATTCAGTGCCATTGCCAAGGCCTTGACAAAGCTAACCAAGCTAACACATGAGTGGTGTTGGGGAGATGAGCAGGAGAGAGCTTTTGTAGAGCTCAAGGAGAGGTTGGCATTTGCTCCTATTTTGAGGAGATCGACCAAAGGACAACCTTTTCAAGTTCATACAATTTGAGTATGTTGGGGCTTGGAGCGGTGCTCACCCAACATGATAATGAGGAGAAGGAGTTTGTGGTGGCCAATGCTAGTTGCTCCAACAATTCAGCAAAGGCAAAGTATAGTTCATATGAGGGAGAGTGCTTGGCAGCAATTTGGGCAGTAGCACATTTCTGATGTTACCTATTTGGTAACCCTTTCACTCTCATCACTTATCATTAGCCGCTAAAGTGGTTGATGGCGTCCAACAAGCTTTCAAGGAAGCTTGCACAATGGGCTCTAATTTTACAAGAGTATGATTTCATGGTTGTTCACAGACCTAGAGTGGTGAACCATAATGCAGATGGGTTGAGTAGAAACCCATGTCCCAGCCAGCATGATCAAACCAAAGCACGTTGGCATGGTGAGATAGATGAGGTTGGCATGCATCGGCCTTTCTCTATATATTTTTTGAGGCTTTGGTGGTATCTCTCTCAGCACATACAAGAGGAGTTATTGAGGTCACAGATCCAGAGAGTGAAGATATTTGTATAGTTCAGTGAAACATTCATGATGATGTCTTAGTGATGGACTATCTTTGCATTGGTGTTGTGGGTGGCATATTTGGGGCCAAGGAGAGAGACCGTGTCCTTCAGCGAGCCAGGCGGTTCAGATTGGAGGGAAGACACCTTCTTTGAGTATGGAAGGATGGTAGAGTACGAGTAGTACCACTTCCATCTTAGAGACCACAGTTTGTCCGTCATGCTCATGAGGAGCTACAACATTTTGGAGTAAAGCATACATATAACTTACTCTAGAGTCATTATTGGTGGCACAATATGCAGAGTGAGGTATAGAAGTTTGTTGCCAGATGTGTGGTTTGTGACCAAGTTAGAGCATCATTCAATGCTCCTATGCCACAATTACACCCATTACCTATCATGGGATTGAGTTATTGTTGGAGTTTGGACTTTGCCAGACCTTTACTGCTGACAGTGAGACATCATTGGTATGTTTTGGTGATGGTGGAGCACTTCTCCAAGTGGATTGAGTTGGTGGCACTTCCTTACAAGTGTAGTGAAGGGACAGCTTACTCATTCCTAGATCAAGTTCTTAGTCATTTTGGTGCACCAGTTGAGGTTTTGATTGATTAGGGTACATAGTTCTTGGCGGAGTTTCAGGTCTTGTGTGACAAGGCTTTGATTGATCATTGTACTACATCTTGAGATCACCCTAAGGCAGATGTCTTAGCAGAGAGAGTAGTTCAAACAATGAAGAGAGGATTGCGGAAGTATGGTTTGCAAAGAAACCATTTGGAGATTGGGATATTTAGTTACCTTGGTTGGTCATGGGCTATTGGTTCAACCGGCAAGCCTCCTTAGCATCCATCTCTCCTTACTTCCTACTCTAAATCTGGATGAGATCCAGATTTACCTACAACCATTTGTCAAGATGCTATTGTAGTTTTGGACTTGGATGATCCAAATATATGGATGAGTGCATGTTCTCAACGGTAGAGATCTTTCAGAAAGTGATGTTGATGGCCTTTGAGAACTTGGCGATTGCTCAACATAAAGATACCTTATGCTATGCTACCATTTGAGGAGGAGGTTATAGATCCTCAATCTGTCGATCTCATCCATGTGACTATGTATATCTATAGCAGACAACACCAATGACACTTGATGTTTTGGCAGGCCGCACTATCTTGAGAGTGCATGAGGTTTTGCCATCTGGAGTCCTTGTGTTGGAAGGACATGAGGGTGTCATTTGGAAGGATCATGTGCGCAATTATGCACCATACCACCTCCCAAACATTGATGGTACTATAGATCCAAGCTTGGCACTTGTACGTGCAAGCTTGAGGTGTATGTTATGTGGCTCTCTTGGTGGAGTTGCTACTATGTTAGTATGTGATAGTTGTTTCAGAGGATGGCATATGGCATGTATGACTCCTCTCCTCATGGTGGTTCCTCAAGGACAATGGTTATGTCCTAAATGTACTTGACCTATAGCTAGTTCATTCTTTATATGGTGTAGATTGCAGATACGCGACTAACAATGGGGCTCCATAGCACCCGGCCTTTTGATCTTTGCCCATTGTAGGATATACCATATACTTGGAGTAGATGGCTATCTAGAGTTAGAGTGACCTAACCACCAGCTAGGGGTGCAATGGTGGCACTTTAGATTCTACGTATGACTTATGTGTGAGTTGTGCTTCTATAGTGTATGATGTTGTGTAGCAATGTATATATGCATGATAGCTATCACACCATTTGTAGTGTTGCATCTAGAATTCTCAGACACTAGAGTCATAGTGATAGTAATTAGAGGTATTTCAACAAATTTCCCATAGACTACTTTCCGACAGTTAGATTTTGTGTTTGGGGTACTGACTTCATGATGGGCCCACCTTCACTTTGCACCATTTGCATCATTGAGTGTGTTGTCAGCGGGACCATTATACGAGCTAGCTCTAGACCAGACCTAGCTCAAGTCCAGAGGTATACTTTTGAAGTGCAGCACTAGAGAGCTCACTTCTTTGATGTTGAGCCTTTGAGTTCCTGGCTATGGTGGATAGAGGCTGGCAAGCATCACCTAGATTCTCTTAGCTAGAGTGGGTGTGCCTTGACTGTAATCAGTGCCCAATTGTTGGCAATTTATAGAGTGACAAATCAAGTACTAATTTGAGTTGAGTTGAGTCAAGAGTTGTAAACAATCTGATTATTGTGGCACTTTAGAGTCTATGTATGACTTATGTGTGAGTTGTGATTCTATAGTGTATGATGTTGACACCAATGTATGTTTTTCAGTGATGTATATATGCATAACAAAGTAGCCATAGAGCAAGCTTTGAAGGAAGATAAGTCTCTAGATGAGAAATTTGTCAATGAAGCAACTATAGAGCAAGCTTTGGAGGAAGACAAATCTATTTTTGTGGTGTGGATCAAGCTGACTGCACAAGGAGAATCTAAGGAAGGTCAAGAGCCTCATCAAGCAATGGTTGATCAAATAGTTCAAGATTTTGTAGACGTGTTTTTGGATGATCTACCAAAGGGATTACCCTCCAATTGTGGTATGCCCTTCAAGATTGATTTATTGCCAAGGAGTACTCAATGAGTATACCAATCTATCGGCTCTCACCAAAGGAGTTGGAGGAGTTGCAAATAATACTTACGGAGTTGTTGCAACAAGATTTCATCCAACATAATACATTCTTCTTGGGGAGCACTAGTACTATTTGTTCCAAATAAAGATGGACAACTTCATTTCTATATTGATTATCTTGGGCTTAGTTAATAAAAAATGAAGAATGCATATCCCTTGCCTCAAATTGATTATTTGCTTGATCAATTTAGTAGAGCATGATACTTCTCCAAGTTGGATCTTTGTAGCGGTTATTGGAAAATCCTCATTTATAAGGAGGATGTGCAAAATATTACCTTTTGAACAAGGTATGGGCATTTTGAATGGAGAGTTCTACCTTTTGGGCATACTAATGCTCCAACAATCTTCATGAATCAGATGCATTGGGTGTTGCATGGACTATTGGATTGGTGCATAGTGGTGTTCTTAGATGATATTTTAGTCTATAGCAAGATGGAGGTAGAACACATAAATCATGTATGAGAAGTCCTAAGGTGACTATGTCAATGGAAGTTTTATTACAAGAAGTCAAAGTGTACTTTTTGGCAAAAGGAAGTTACCTTCTTGGGTCATAAGATCTCATCAAAAAGGATCAAGATGGAAGAGGAGAAAATCAAGGCCATTATTGATTGGCCTATTCCAAAGGATGCTACAAAGGTGCAAAAATTTAATGGATTGGTAAGTTTTTACCGACGGTTCATCCACTATTATGCACATGTTGCAACACTATTGACCAACCTCTTGGAGAAAAACTCAAGCTTTCTATGGACCGCCAAGCATGAAGAAGCATTCTAGAAGCTAAAACATATGGTGTATTCAAGACCTATTCTTCAACCATATGATCCTCAACTACCTTATGTGGTTGACTTGGATGCTTCTAACTTTGCCATTGGAGCAAGAATTCCCAAAACAGGTTACATCCATTGCCTTTGTGTTTCACCAATTAAACACTACAAAAAGGAATTACTCTACATGAGATCAAGAACAACTAGCAATGTTATATGCCACCAAGGTATGGAGGCATTACCTCTTGGGAAAACATGTGACTATGCAAACCAATCAAAAACCCTTGTTGCAAACATTACATTTGGAACACATGAAGAGTTGACATCATTGATGGGAGGAGCAACTCCAATTGTTTGACATCAATTTTGAGTACAAACCCAATCAATTCCATGTCATCCCTAATTCCTTATAATGATGACCTGATTTGAAGTCTCTTCCTCTCATCACGACAACAATTACAATAGTATCAATCAACTCCAAGGTCCAAATTGAGTTTAGGACAACTCTACAACAAGATTTCTTCTTTTAGATGGTACAAGATTGTCTTGCAGCATGCAAAAAGGAGTACAACAACCTCTCCTTTGAAGAAAGCCTTCTATTCCATGAGGACCGGATATATGTTCTAGCTAAGGGTGATTTCCAACTTGTGTGCCTCCAAGAAGCCTATGACTTACCAATTGTTGGTCATGTGGGTGTAGACAAGACCTTGGGTACACTCCAATACCAATGGTGGTGGCCCAACATGGCACAAGATGTTTTAGAGTTTTTATGATTGTGTGAGAGTTGCCAACATAACAAGGCCAGCAACCAGAAGCCAAGTGGACTCCTTCAACCACTCCCTATTCCGTATGCTCAATGAGAACACGTGAGCTTGGATCTCATTACATCCTTCCCCAAGACAAAGCAAGGTCACACAACAATTTTGGCATTTGTGGATACTTTCACATTGTCTTCAAGCATCATGGGATGCCTCATGTACTCATCTTTGACCATGATCCTTGATTCATTGGAAAATGTGGGCAAGCACTCTTCTAGATACTCCGCATTGAGCTTGCTTTGTCCATGGCCTATCATCCTCAAACTAATTGACAAACTAAACATACAAATTGCACTTTGGAGGATATACTTTGTGCCTTTGTCAATTTTCACCATACCAATTGAGATGGATGTCTTGCAGATATGGAGTTTACATACAATAATTCTAAATAGGAAAACCCCGGATTCTCTCCTTTCTTCCTCAATTTTGGCCAAGATCCATTTGTTTCAAAATCTCTTCTTGTTCCTCCTCCATCTCATGTCTCTTATATTTCCACCTTCTTGACCACCATATCCTATTCTTTCTAACAAGCCAAATCTCATCTCCTTGTTGTTCAAAATTGTCAAAAACAATACAGACCTCTTTCATCATGATCTCACCTTTCAAGTTGGTGATAAGGTCATGCTCTTGCCCAATAACCTACTCCTTCCACTTGATACCCAAGTTCTAAACTTGATCTTAATTGGATAGGACCCTTTGATGTCACCCAAATCATTTCTCTTGTTGCTTATCAACCTGCCTTACCTTGCCTTACCTTGCCTTGTCATATGCGCATACATCTTGTCTTTCACTTTTCCAAATTGAAACCCTTTGTTACTAATCCATCTTATTTTTCCTCTTGTGTCCAACCTTCTCCTCCTCCCATCCCTATCAATGATCATGAAGATTATGCAGTTGATCTGATCCTTGCACATTGCACATTCAATGAAGCCATCGACAACATTCAAAGTACAAAGTCCTCTAGAAAGGGTATCCCTTACATGATGCCACTTGGGAGCCTCTTTCTCATCTGCAAAATGCAAAACAGCCATCCAGGAGTTTGAAGCTTCAATGGTGACAAGTACATCACCAACTAGCGGTGGAGGAATATGTGACTATATGGAGTTTAGCAATGAAGTTAGTCAAGGCTAACAAAGTAGCAAATAGGCCAATTAGCCTAGAATATTCTAGAAGCATCTAGGAAGCTTCTTGGGAAACTTCTTGGCTAGCTTAGCTTGTATACCAAGTAGGCTGCTTCTAGAAGGAAGTTTCTTGAGAAACTTCTTGGTTAAAGGCTTGCACTCCAAGAAAGCAATTCAAGGAAGCTTCTTGAGAAGCTTATCAAGAGCCTTGTATGCTCTTCATAAATACCAAAGTTAAAGCTCATGCTAGGCATTCAAAGTTTCATACACTTGAGTGTCCCAATGTGATTTTCCATTCTTCTATTTCTCTCCTTGATCTTGATCTGTTGGTTTCTAATAACATGCATAAGAATCTAATTCCTCATTATGAATATCTAATATTTGCTTGAGAGTTTTCTAAATTGAAAAATGCAGCTCTTTACAAACCAATGTATTTTGGCTCTACAAGACAATCAATACTCTTATCTTACTATCTCACTAATTCAAAATTTATTTGTGAGGTTTCTTTTGAATGTTTGCCAAGAGTTAAAGAGAGCTTTGCATCAAAATATATTTTATACCTAATTTTCTTGGTACTTCAGTAAAGATGTTGTAATATTATGTAATTGTCTTGTAAAAAAATTAGGTGATCGTCAAATTTTATATATATATATATATATATATATATATATATATATATATATATATATATATATATCAGTTGCATCAAGTTTTTCCTCATAATAAAACAAAAAGTTTCATGTTTTAGTTCTCAAGATATTGTCTTTTCATTGAATAGATAGATCTAGGTTGGGAGAAAATTTATTTCTTCTTGAAATACCACCATTCATACTACTTATGTATAAGTATAGGCCTCCAATGCTCAAGTTATAAGGAACATTATTAATATATAAAAATACTATAAATTAGTTTATGAGCCATGCTTGAGTTATAATGAACATTATTACCATATAAAAGTATGATAAATTAGTTTCTAAGCAATAATATAAAAAATGCACATTCATTGTTGACTATAAATGATAACCAACCACACTACAACTTTTCTATGTTAGCATCTAAAAAAAATTTAAAATTTGTGCGGCATAAAGATAATATCCAAGAAAGGTTAAGAAAATGGTATCCAAGAAAGATTAACAAAGTGTTGCAGTATGAACCAATGAAACAATACTTAAACAAAAAATCTCACACAAATCAAAGGGTGTTGTTCAAGAGAATAAAACAAACTCTTGGTAACTATATATAGGACTAACATTTAAGATAAAAAATATAACTTATAAAAGGAAATAATATCATAAAGAGTAGAATGAAATGAACTTCAAATGTTCCTACTTGAGGTAGGTATAAATCTACTTCCTTTCAAAGCTAGTTATTAATTTCTTAGCTAGTCACTTCTTAGCTATTTACCTTAATCTTTAAGAAGACCCTTGGACATTTGCAGCCTATGAAGGCCTTAAGTACCTTATTACCTTACTAATTTATTGGAAAGATTTATAAATATCTTATAGATATTTTTTAATCAACTTCCTAAGTACATTTTAGTAACCTATATGAATTGTTTTTACTAAAGTACGATAGTTAGTACAAATACTATTTAAGTATATATTAGAAAGGAAATTATCTTCTTGAATGTGGATTATTTGCCTTCATTCTGACTTCATAAATTAGTTGAGAGTGTAATATATCTGCTAAAAGTAATTGAGATGGAAGTGAGATTAAATTAAACTGAAATGATTAAGGTCAAAAAGTGCAAATAAATATTTTTTAAGTAATAATCATACAATTATATTAAGAAGAGCTACTTAATTTCTAGTTATTAATTGCAGAAATTTCATGAAAATCTTCTTTAATATTTAAGTTGATATCTCATAATAAAAACTATTCATTTCCTACTTGAAAATATATAATGAAGATGATTAATTAATTATTTATAAAATTTATAAATGAATCCTTTATCGACTAAGATAAATATGTGATCTTGATTGAGCTAAAGTGATCAAATGAAGTCAAAAAACTTATTTGATTTAATTAAAGATGTCAATAGAAGAGACAACCCAACTTTCTTCTCTTATTCATTTTGCATACTTAGTTCCTCTCTTGTATTTCAAATCTTATGAGATTGTTATCAATTATTTATATGTATTGTATCTATTAAATGTAGATGGTTTTATAAGATATTGTTTTAATCAAAGAAGACATAGTTTTTGATACAATGATAAAAAAGACATAATGCATCGCCTTAAAATGATAAAGAGAAGTCCATTAATGAATACATCATGAATAAAATATTGATTAAGAAATAAATGAAGTACAAAATTATCTTTTTAGGATGTATACTAAACCTCGGTATCTTTATAAAGAGGTTTATTTTATCATCATAAAAATAATACTTCTAAATTTTATAGTCAATTTTGCAAAAAAATAAAAATAAAATGCTAAGATACTTTTTATGTCCTATACAAGTCTTGCATAAATGTTACTAGAATCTAAGATGGATTCTTTCTATCCTATATTTATATTATGGCATTAACTAAAATTTATAGAAAATGAAAGTCATGCGATCAATAAGACCTTGCTCTTATGTAATAATATTATAAATGATACCTTGTATTTTTTTAAGAGTTGAAGAATTGGAAAATGAAAAACACACTTACTGCTAATAATATATTGGATGGATAAATTTTAACTGTCAATTGAATAGTCTTTGGAAACTATTATATTAAATCAATATTATGATTGAAAATTATATATTTGTTGAATATATTTAGTTTGGACTCTCAAGATTATAAGTCTTTCAAAAATATACTCTAAATTTTGTTTTAGTGATATGATATGATATTCCATCTATATACTATCTAGATATACCTCACTGTAAACAAGCACTTATCTTAGAATAAAGCTTCAACATTCTACATTGTACAAGAATATAGTATTCAACATTCTTACTCAAATGTAGAATCAAACATATCTTCATATACTCATAAGTAAACACCTTACTTGAAACATAGAATTAAATTTTAGTCAACATAATCAAGTTTGTAGAGCTATTGAATAATAAGAAAATCAATAGTAAGTAAATAAAGAAAAGATAGATATACAATATGAACATGGTCTAATATATATAATTAATTAGTATAGTCTACATTAATTGAGAAACAAATAAAATAGTAGGATGTCTCCTAATGTCTCTTAGGATTTTCTCAATTAGAGCACAATTTAGATTTCTCTCTTCAAGAATATTATAAAATTACACTAAGAAAAATGAAAAATTACAAGAATAATACTAGGAGTATTAGAATATCTAATATCCTAAAGATTTTGCTATGTACACCTATAAAGGGTTAAAATTTTCTTAACAAAATAAGGAATAGTTATTAATATTTATAAATAACTTATTTTTTGAAATTTCATATTTAAATCAAGATCCATTATTCAAGAAAAGAATGACATTTGCATTAAAATGCCCCTAAGAGAGAATGTGGAGTGGAAAACAATATAATCCAAGGACAAAAAACCATCTTTAATATATTACCTACAAAGAAAAAGATAAAACTAATTATGAAATGAATGATTATAATGAGGCTATCAATGAAAGAGAGAATTTGTTATCTAGAATCTTAGTTTAACTCTTGAGCTGATTTTATGAATCTTAATTTTGTAAACATATAGAGCTCTTAAATAGAACATGAAAATAATTTTAGTATCATAATTTAGAATCCAATTACCATTAATTTCTAAGAGTTTTGTATTAATTGGAAGCTTCTTTTGAAAATTAGACCTGGTCAAATCTTCAAGATAAAGCTATAGACTGTATGGCTATATAAAGAAAATTGAAGTAAATTTTATAGATTGAGAAAAATTGGTGTCAAGTTATGTCTTGATTATTGAAGTCCTTCACGAATTGATAGTACATGAGTGAAATTATCTTATTTATTTCATATCTATATTTACAATATTTGTTGGTATATTTCTACAGGGAATAAATTTTGGTTGACTTGATGATAGATGTAAGAATTTGTGTAGATCTTTGATTTGTTGGCATAGCATTAATATTGAATTTGATGATATATCTTGAGAGATAATAATTTTTTAATAAGGAGATCATATATCTTTCAAGATCAAAGGCTCACAAGTTTTCATCATAACATTTAGATGATAGTATTGTCAAGAATGTGAATGAAAATCACCTCATCAATGGCAAAGACAATAGAAAAACTTAGGTGCTTCAAATTATATGAATGTATAAATTTTGTGTTTAAGATTATTAATAAGACTATGATGAGGTTTTTAAGAAGACAACATTCATAATCAAAATACAAACATTGCCCTTTAGAGCCAAGAATAGTTTTTTTATCAGTTTGAACAACAATTAGAGCAACAATTAAACCCTAAACATCCAGTCAAGGATATTGGCTAGTATAATAGATGTCGAAAACTCTAAAGTGAAGTAAGCATAAACTTCTGGGTGAGTTTGATATTAATTTATGAGTGAAGTAACTTCAGACTTGTAGTTCAATTCAAGTGTGATTTATGAGTGAAGCTAAGTTTTAATTTGTCAAAACTTACATATGAAGTATTTGATTGGTATGTTAGAAGTGTTTTTCTAATACGGCATCTCATTCATTTAAATCAGGGTAGTACATTAGCATTTAAGTATTTAAAGAAGAGAGAGTGACACTTAGGGCACTTATATTTTGACTTTATCATGGAGAAGTTTTTGTATGCACTTAAGTTACAATAATATAAAAAGCAAGGTTCATTAGAGTGAGAGATTATTAACTACCTTAAAAATGAGCAAGTGATAAAGAAGTAGAGACTTTCTATAGAGGTTGGTAGTGGTTATTGAGCTACAAGTAAAGTTAGGCAAAAGGTAAATATCATAAAGTAAGTAATTATGAGGTGAAATGTCAACTTTAGCCCTTGAGTTGACACTTTGAAAGTAAATATAAGTCAAGCAATGTAGAATGTAAATACCATAAAGTAATTAAGTATTAGGTGAAATTCAAACTCTAGCCCTTTAGTTTACACTTCGAAAGCAAATACAAGAAGACGAAGTATAATAGACCAAAGAGTGTTCTATAGACTCAACTTTCATCTCTTAAAACACTTTTCATACTCTAATTCCATTTTTAGACAATTATGTCATAAGAAAAAATTTGGTACTCATGTTTGGCATACTTATTGACTCAAGTGATTGATTTTTCCAGCTTAATTTACTTCTAGTTGTCACCTTTTTTAAAGTTCTCATAATTGGTAAGTGAACTCAATTTAGAAGAGTGTTTTGAAGACATTTTGTTGGGATTTCAAAACAAAGTTAGTCATGCCCAATAATTATCATCTTCAAAATGATATGCAAACATAAAAAGTATATAGAACCATCAAAGATCTATTGCATACATTTACCTGGGAGGAAAAATACTTTCTCTACTTGTCAAATTTTCATAAAATTCATCAATAATGATCACACTCTCTTACTTGATGAACATTCTACTCTATTGTATTACTTGACCACAAAAGAAAAGGCATAAGATACTTCCACTAAAGTTGTTGCAATTGTGGAGTTTGTGGCTTTGGTACATCAAGGAGTTCAACATGTAAGAGAAAATTTGTACATCATAAAATATTGCAAAAAGTAATGTATTGATGCACATATGCATGATATGGAGTTCAAGATGGGCAATCAAGTATGATTATCCACTACAAATTTACCTTTAGTGGGCACATAGATGATTTATCCATGGTAAATTGGTCCATTCATTGTCATAGCATAAATTGGCATGGTGGTTTATTGCTTGGAATTACATCTCATATGAAAAAATATCCTATTTCTCATCTATCTCTTTTTTTAAGGCAGTATGATTATTCTTTAACTTACAAATGGATATAAAAAACAATCATTACTTCAATTGAAAGAAGACTATGAGTAGTTTGAGTTTGATTTTAATTATACACTATGCACCAAATTGCATTATTTCCATAAGAAACTATTTGTTCCCTTGAGGACACACTTAGAAATGAAGAGATATCAAGGTAAATATCACTTAGTTCTTTACTCTTACTTTTTTGACTCCTTGGGCAGGAACAATTCCAAAGAAGGCCATGCCACTTAACTAGGTGCATCAAAGAAATTGACAAAGATAAACTTACTATCACTCAAAGTGGATCCCATCAACTCCTAGAAGTGATTGTTTCAATCTGTAATACCAAGGGTTAGCCATATGATCTAGATGTGAAATTTGGTTTGGTAACATCTAGAATGATGTTATACATGATGTTCAAAATAGATCAGATAGAAGTATCACCAAAAGAGTACTTCTACTAATAGGGCAGAAACCAAAATAGACTTGAGAACCTTAGAACCAATAGCTAGACATATGATTTAAATGTGAGAATTGGTTTGGTAACATTTGGAAGGATGTTACACATGATGGACTAAACAGATCAGAAAGAGGTATCACCAAAAGGGGACTTCTACTAATAGAGTAGGAATAGAAATATGCCTGAAATCTTTGAAGGCAATTTCGAAGGCCTAAACGGATGAATTAGGCCTCGAAAATGTGCAGATTCCCCCCCAACGGAGGAAAGGCTGGCCTTCCCTCCCCCCCCTGATTTGTCTCGTCGAGAGCTTTCCAACGGTACCTTACTCATGTGATTCTGAGATTCCTACAGGAAGATTCCCTAAAAGATTCCCTTTGGTCAAAGCTCAGTTGACCAACCAGATAGGACCTAGACCAGACAAGTCACCCATCCAAGTAAGTAATCCAAGGGTGGAGCTTGCTGACATGTCACCTATCTGTGTCCCTAATCCTATGGTGGAGCTTCCTTGGAGGAGATCCTCTTTGTCTATATAATAAAGAGAAGGTGCTCCCTTGGGGCATCGAATGTTTGAGTGTGCAATCTGTGTTTTCTCTCTTCTCTTGTTCTCGGAGTATTACACAATCTTTGGCATGATCTCCTTCAAGAGGCTTCCCTAACCTCACATTTTCTGAAGGCAAGACAATTCCAAAGGTATGAAAACCCAAAGGAAAGCTTTGCCATATGAATGTGAAATTTCCTTCCCTTTGTATCTTTTCCTTAAGTTGGAAGAAGGTTGTAACTCAATTTCCCAAAGCCAAACAACCCTTTGGAAAAATGCATCACCTTTCAAAGTTAGGTCTTTTTTTATACACTTGCTATTCTCATATTCTTACATCTTGCTTACTTCAATGCTATAGGCTCTAACATGGCCATCAAGGCATTACTCTTAGGTAGTTGCCTTTGGGTCCAAGGCTCAAACACACAAGGATACGAGACTTAACACTACAAAGATTTGATAGATAGTAAAAACACCAAGGAATAGAAGCTACACAAGACTTTGATAAACATGACAAAGAGCTCAAGGCTTGTTTCACTTATTAACTAGAAAATTGGACATTTGGCACGTCAAGTGTTGAGCTCAAATGCTCTACTACTTAGAACTAAACATTATGTCTATTGGCTACACCTATTGAAATAATAACTATGAACAAGTGAACACCCCTTTGGAAATAGCATGATTGACTCTTCAGGCTTTGGAGTCCTACCTAAGGAAAATTCCTAACTCCTAAAACTTCTCAATTATCTTACCAACCATCTTCTTTAATTGATCTACCACATCTCCTATTTTAGTTCTCAAATATCTCAAGTTTCTATAGTTTTACTTTCTAACTTAGTGGCAAACTTTATTGTGGCTTTGTCCCACTTCTTCCCTTTACTCTTTTACAAACTACCTATTTACTCTTTTACTCCTAAGCTTCTATAATAGTTTATTCTCATATTCTTCTAAGAAATATTCACTAAACTCATTTATCACTAATTATAACTCCTTACACAATTCTAATACATTCATCTTTGGACTTAACATCTTGCCTTGAATTTTTGATCCAATTCCTTTGGATTCTACACCCACTCCTATCTTTGTGATTGTTAGATTTGTCAATGTGCTAGCTTACACCTTCTTTGGATGAGCCATAGCCTTTGTCATCTCCTTTTTTAGTTGATTCATGCCATTGAATTCCACCTTCAACTTCCTAATCTTCCTCACTTTTTCATTTTGGAATAGTACCCACTCCACTTCTACCTTGAGTTTAGATGTGATAATTGTAACAATATAGAGTTTATAGATGAGTTAGTTGAGACTAACAAAGTAACAAATAGGCCAAATTAGCCAAGAATGATAAGAATTTTCTAAAAGCATCTAAGAAGCTTCTTGGTACCTTCCAAGTATCAAGTAATATGTATGCCAAGTAGGTGACTTCTAGGAGGAAGCTTCTTAGGAAAATAGATATCAAGTAGATGGTTTCTAGAAGGAAGCTTCTTGGGAAGCTTCTCAACTAGCTTTACTAGCATGCCAAGTAGGCGGCTTCTAGAAAGAAGCATTTCAAGAAGCTTCTTGGTTAGCTTAGCTTACAATCTAAGATGATGGTTTTTAGGAAAGGTCTAGAGAAGCTTCCCAAAGGCCTATTCTCTATAAATACCAAAGCACAAGCTCATACTAGGCATTTGGAGTTTCCCTCATTCAAGAGTCTCAATGTGATCTTTCACTCTGGTCTTCCATCCTCACATTTCTCTCTTTGGTCTTTTACAACAACAATCCAAATTTCTAATCTCCTTTGACTCCATATCTTGTTTATTGTAGCTAAGGCCATATCCACCACATTTTGGGTTTCCACAACATCCTTCCAACTTAGGGAACTTTCTTCTTCAACTCTTTGATCTCCTTGGCTTGAATTGCTATTTACTCTTGTAATTTCCCAATTTGTTGCTTCAACATCTATAGCTCAATTTGAGCCGCATATACTAATGACTAAGCCTTGTTATATTCTTGACTAGCCTCTTCTAGTTATTATTGTAGGATAGTGTTAAGAAATTTGTGGTGCCAAAACGAGTTTGTCTGGACGTTGGAGTAGTAGTGTTGGCAATCATAGTTATTTTAGTAGTTGCACTTGGACTACTTGCACATGGACTACTTGATGGTGGCCGGATTTCATGTTAGGGCTACTTATCACAAGGTGAGACCCACTATCACTTGCATTGTTTGCACCATCAAATATGCTATCAATGGTGCCTTTAGGGATAGAGATCTAGGTCAAGAAAAAGGTATAATTTTGAAGTACAACTCCAAAGAGCTCATTTCTTTGATGTTGAGCTTTTGAGTTCCTAGCTATGATGGAGAAAGGTCAATGAGCATCATATTGAGTCTCTTAGCTAGAGTGAGTGTGGTTTGATTATTGGTAGATTTTGAATGAAGGATTGAGTACAGACCTAATTTGAGTGGAAGAATGAACTCATTACATCAAAGCAGTGAGAGAAAGGAGGAATTTGGATGCAAGAATTGAGTGCATTGGTGGTATCTCCAAGCTTAGTTGATTGGATCATGGTCCTAGATTTCCTTGAGAGTGATCATGTGTGGAATCTCTATTTAAGTCGATGTAGATTTTGTAGTGGAGTAGACAATGTATGGAAGCGCTAGCCAAATTTATGAGAATTGCATCAATTTGAGACACTAGGTGTTTCATTTGAGCCCAAGGAAGTGAAATCAAGGTAGATTTGATGCAATTAAGTCCAAAATTGGAGGTAGATTAGGGATTTAGAGATCTCAATCCTCTCAATTTAGCCCAGGTTGATAGTTAGTGTGGTACCTAAATTTTTATTTTTTTTCTTATTTATGAAGAAGAAGTGTATAGACAAAGTCGTATTGTGCATGTATGGCATTAAATGGCAAAGAATGGTGTCTTTGGGTTGTAACCCAAGGTAAGTGACTTCATGTTAGAAGACAAAGTACTCAGATGGGTCCTATCAGCATTCAATCCAAAGTAAGGAGACTTTGTCTCAAGGATGCTCAACCTGAGGCAAGGATAGTGTAACAACTTTCCTTTAAGGTTGGACATTCAAGAAGGTACCGCACATAAAAATGGCTGGCCTATGAGCAAGGGAAAATTGACATTGACAGGAGCATGTAGACAATGTGATTTCTTGGTAGAAGCTCAAAGTGAAGAAAGATTGAGGAGACATGCCACTATAAACTTTGGGATAGAGACAAAGAGATGACAAGTAATTTCCCATCACCATTAAGGAGTCATCTCAAGGGAGATTGAGGAAAAGGGAGTATAGAAAGAGACGTGCTTGTGCATCAAGAAGAAGTCAGGAGAGTTAGTCCAGGAGACGGGCAAAAGAATAGTCACCAACCTAGAGTGGAGGAGAGTAAGATGGGAGGTGGAAAGAAGAACTTGGAATTTGTGGTGAGAAATCATGCAATTTGGAGGTTGGATGTGATCATAAGAATCAAAGTCTTGAGCAAGCTTTGGATCACATTTATGGCGTGGAAATGGACCCTTAGTTTTCCAAGTTTCATGACCAAGATCATTGAGAGTAAGTGTCTGGACGGACTTAAAGTAGAGGGTAAGAGAAGAAATCCAGCTCGATGGACAAAGTCGGAATGGATGTTAGTACTCAAAAGAGGAGGGGGGGGGTGAGGAGCAAGGAGCCATCTTCTTGGGGAGAGGAGAGGTAGCTGAAGAAACCCAAGAGGTGCAAGACACTTTTTCTTCAAAACGCACAAAGAATGGTTATAAAGTTGAGAGTTACAAGGACCCTATGAGGAGAGGTATCATAGGAGCAATGATGGCTATCTTCAAGCCGGAGCAAACCACTTATGTGATGAAACATCAAGTGGTGTTTTTCCATAAGTTGTTTGTAGTGAAACCAATCAATTGGGCAAAGTGCTTTCATCAACATACAAGATAGATGGTGTGGAATTTGAGGGATAAGTCACCTCCACACTACATTGTGCCATTTGCAAGCCACTTTTATTCGGGATTAAATCTGTTGAATGTGGTGGAACAACACAAGATGGTGTTGTACTTCCATCGCGACTTAAGAAGAGATGTTGATGCGGAGGAGCAATAATACATTCTTTAGATCAAGAGCAATGATGAGTACTACATGTAGATGGGGTAGAGTGTGTGATTGGCAGTGAATGCTCCAACGTCCAAGAAGAGGAGTCAACCAGAAGAAGAAGTAGCATCAACAAGACCTCAGAAGACGAGGAAAGTGAACCCAAAGAAGGACCTGGTGGTAATTGTGTTGTCGGGAGAAGAATCAGAAGGGGAAGCCAAGTACAAGTCAGAAGACTTTAAGAGAGAGGAAGAACCCAAACTTTCATTGCATAGTGGTGAAGTGAGTAGTGAGAATGAAGATGGAGTGGAGATGCAGCCGGTACCAACAGAAGAAGAGAGAAAGCTGGAGAGGGTAGAAGAAAATAACCCAAATTTGGAAGACAAAGTTCCAGAGAAAGAGGAGAAGAAGGTTATCATTCAGAGAGGTGTCCACTCTCAAAGAAAAGAAATGGATGAGGCGGGGCCAAGTAGAAGAAAAGAAATGGAGAGGGAGTTCAGGGGGCAAGCAATCCATTCCAATAAGGCAACTTTGGTTGAAGAGAAGAGTGTCAGGCAAAGAAGAAGCAAAGAAGGAGAAAAGCCTGCAAGCAAAAGTGAATCAAAGTAGAGGAGTGGAGTATCTATGGGAGATTGTTTGCCCATTGCTGATAAAGCTGGAGGAGAAGAAGAAAGATATGCAGTCGGAGTATCCGGAGGTAAAGATTGTGTTGCAGGTGTTGGTGAGGTTAGAAGAAAAGAACTTGGAGTTGAAGGAGAGTATAATCCAAGGAGAGGAGCAAAAGGAGGTACTACGAGTAGATGCAATAGAACAGAGTCAAGTAATTGAGAACTTAAAGAAAGAAGTGGGAAGTAAAGAGATAATAATAGAGCAAAATATCATAGCCAAGGAAAGACAAATAGCTGAGTATGAAATTTTGAAACAATAGTTTGTTGATTCATGATTAGAGATCATCCATGCTATGGCAAGAGTAGCAAAGAAGGAGCAAGAGCTCTATAGAGTGATGTAGAGTGTAGAAGAGAAGAAGCAGCTTTGGCAAAGAGAGTTAACAATGAGGTATAAAGAAGAATAAAGATTGAGGGAGTTACTTTGTAATTTGGAAGAGAAGGTAGTGCAAAAAGAGAAGGAGAAGGAGACTATGAAGGCTGAATTTGAGGAGGAGCTAGCAATGTATCGAGAAGATTGGCATGCAGATCAGGAACGTGAAAGAAGAATGAGCTTGAACCGTTGAAGGAGATAGTAGTGAAGATGAATGCAATGTTGAGTATAGACGCTAGTGTAAGGATTGAAGAAACAAGGTTGCACAAGTTAAGATTGTTGGTGCAGGAGACAAGGAGAAGAAATGCAAAAGATAAGGACTTGAATGCTTTGTTGATTAGTCTCAGAGCTTGTGTAGATAGGAAGATATTGGAAGTGGAAGACAACATCACAATTAGATTAGATTTAGTTGAGTTAGAGATAGATAAACTTTGGAAGGATGTCAGAGAGAAACCCAAAGTAGAAGAGATAGGAGTACAAATATCTTTGGAGTTGCCATTGGAGATATTAGAGAAAGGTGGGTTGTAGGGAGAAGATGTGTGTAGATTACACATGATAGGAATTGTAGGTCAAGAAGAAGAAGTAGTAGAATTGGTAGAAGAGTTAGTAGTTGTGAAACCCGAGGATAGAGTAGTATGTGAGGTTACTTTGGGATTAGAAGCAGAGGAAGAAGTAGACATCAAATTGAAGTAGTAACAGTTTTTAGATTTGAAGAGGCAAATATGAAGAGGTGCATATGAACAATATAGTTGTTAGCAATTGTTGATTGCTCTACTATTTAAAAGTGGCATTCATAGTAGAATGTTGTTCAATGCTCATAATTTCTGAGAATAGATAAAGCAAAGTGCTATGAAGTAGTACTTGTCACTTGAGCTTAATTCTAAGTATCAATGCTGTGTGTGTGTGTTTATGAGTGTTTGGAGAAATTTGAAGTGCAAGTCAATGTGCTTGTTGGATGTTAGATTCCGTAGCCTTGATCTTCATTCTGTGTGTTTGATTTTGAGTGAAGAGCAATCAGAATAATGCCTTGACAGATCTAAGAGGAATTGTAATGTTGGTAGTATTTTGTAGTTGTGAATGCAACACAATGTTGATGTGAAGTAATTTTGATTGAGGAAGTTTTGCCTTTAGTATAGGGGTGGAACACAATTCTGAGACAAAGTTGTTTTGTAGTGAAGTGCCATTTTCAAGAGAGACTGCATCATCACAATCAAGATTGTTTGGAAAGATTTGATGGAGTTGTGATTAAGTATGACATTTTTGTGTGATGAGACTGCAAGTCAGTGCTTGTTAATCTCTTCTGGGTGTGGTTTCTACCTAAGAGACTAAAGAAGAAGAACCACATTTGTGATATTTGACTTTGTATTTGACAAATTCTGAATCGTATCTTTGCGGGAACAAACTTTACTTACATGATTACCGCAAAAGTGATGTTTGCTGAGTTGGCATAGTTAGAAAAGGATTTGGTGGCCAACCAAATGTAGAGGAGGACATGTGTAAAATTGGGAAAGGTTGTCCAGATTTGGAGGTCAAGTTGGCAAAGTTTGTCCAAAGTTAGAGGTTGCTTAAATTGCCCTAGTTAGTGCTCAAGTTGGTGAATCTTGGGCAAATTTGGAGAGGGTTTGAATTAGAGATCCCCATCCTCTCAATTTGGCCCATGTTGATAGTTAGTAGAGGATTTGACTATCAACCAATTGTAGAGGAAATGTGTCAGATTGACAAAGGTTGTCCAAATTTAGAGAGAGGGTTTGAGTTGGCAAGAAGAAAGGTCTCATTTTCATTTAGAGGCTTTAAGGCATTTGGCTATGGGCTAGAGAGGTAATATGGCTCAATTTGGGCATTTAGAAACTTCAAGGCATAAGCTATATTGCTAGCATGAGACTAGCTATTTTAATGAGTTTTTAGTCATCATTTGGTAAAATTTTCTCACCTTTCTAGATTGTATGCAACAAGGTTTGAACCTTAGATCTTTGATTCCTAGATTTGTGCTCTAGCCAACTGGTCTATCCTCAATTTTTATCCTAGTGATTGGTTGATTGATACCTATACACATGATTGATACCTATACACATTTGGCTAGGAAAGGTAGTTTGATCTTATCCTTGGTGATCTTGGTAGCTTAGGAGTAGGTAAACATTCATATTATATCAAAAGCCAAATGTTGATAGAGTTAATCTGGTGTTGATTTATGAGGTGTTTCATTTAGACTTCTTGTGATTAGACCTCCTCCATTCTTTGCTTCTTGTTTATGTACCATGTTTGTGTTAGATGCTCTAACTTTAGAGTATTGGTGTGCTCTTGATAGTGAAGCTAGAGTGATGATCAATCAAATTACCTATGTTTCTCTATGATGAGACAAGAAGTGATGACTTATAGACAATGAGAGTGTGTGTTGTGATGGTAAGTTATAGGTCACCCTTTCTCTTAGTGTAGTTGTCACAGTTAGAGCTACATTAGTGAGTGATGTTTAGTTCATGGTGGCACTTAGTGGTGGCACTTGATGGTGATCCTTGGTGGAGTACTTGTGGTGGTAACGGTTGTGGTTTGAGTTACATTGTCACGGTGGGTTCTTTGGGGATTCTAGAGGGAAATTGTCATAAAGTAAGACTAGGTCAACATTGTAACCTATTGTGTCTTTTTTGTGGTATTATTTTCTTTTTAGCTAGAGTGCCTTTGTGTTTTCTGAGGAATCATCACTCTTCTCTTCCAAATACATTAATTGATGAATTTGTAAGTCCTTACTTTCTTCCTCTCTTAAGCTTTCTTCCAAGAAGATGCAATAAGAGTGCACTTTAAATTCAAACAATAAAATAGGATACAACCCATAAGTGAGAGAGTAGAGTGTTTGCTTGGTGGTTATTTTCTTTGTTGTCCTATAAGTCCATAAGGCCATTGGAAGCTTTGTATCCCAATTTTATGCATAATTGACCATTACTTAATTTATAATCTTGCATAAGAGTCCATTTGCCTTCTACGGTAGCACCTTGGCCTTCAGATTATATGGAGTTGTTTTTTTCTTGTGTTGGATATGAAAGGGTTGTATCAATGATTCTACCAATGTATTAAGGAAGTGCATTCCCCAGTCATTGACTAATTCAAGTGGATATCCATACCTTGATATGATGCTCCCAAAAACAAATTCTGCCATTGTATTTGTGCCATCTTTTCTTGTAGCTTCTACTTCCACCATTTTGGTGGCATAATTGATGCATTAAAAAATTTATCTCTTTCATGTAGTCTTCATGGATGGTTGGATAGGACCAAGAAAATCTATGCTCCACTTTTCAAATGGAAACAAGAGAAGGATAGGTCTTAGCGGCCATTGAGTAAAAAGAGTGAACTTTCCAATCCTTTGGGAGGCATTGCACCTTGTATATATTCATGTTGTCATAAATTTTTGGCCACCAAAAACCTTGTGGTAATTTTATTTTTCTTAATATTATTCTTGATAGCATAATGCTTTGGATGCTTTTGAGTGTAGGGATTTGATTACTCCTCTAACCTCACGCAATTCAAGGTACTTTTGGAGGGTTAAACACCTAACTTAAAATTAAAATTCCACTCTTTAGCTGGTAGGGTTCAAAATCATAGAAAAAGATTGCCCTTTGTTCCAAGTCTATCCCTTTGGGACATTGCAAAGTCCAGAGGTAATGGTATTTCTCATCATACAAAGTCTGTCTTGTAGTAATGAATTGGAACAATTCATCATATGGAAATCATCCTTCATAGGATCTAATTGCTCCTTGGTTTCTAGCCTACATAGGTAGTCCACATTTCCATGTTTAACACATATCCTTACATGTACTATATAAGTTAATTCTTGTAGCAAAAGCATCCATTGTGCTATCCTATTTGATAAGTTTGCCTTCTTTGCTAAATGTTGCAAGGAATAATGATCAACATGGAATATAAATTCATATCCAAACAACTAGTGTCTTAAAATTTTTACAAACATATACCATGCCTAAGACTTCTCATTCCATTGTGGAGTAATTTTAGAGTGGACAACTACCTATTGGCAAAATAGATGGGATAGATGTCAAAAATTTCAAAGCCAATTTTGGAGGTCTAAAAAAATGAATTAGATGGAGTGGAATCTTCTGCCAAATGGGAAAAAGACTTGCCTTCTCTTCCTTCACTTTGTCTTGTTGAGATCTTTCCAATGGTACCACTTCCATACTATTCTGAGCTTTCTACAAGAAGATTCTCAAAAGATTCCCTATAGTTAAAATTTATGACCGACTAGATGGGACCCAAGCTGACATGTCACCAACCCATGGATCTAATCTAAGGATATAGCACCCTTGGAAGGGATATTATCCATTATACAATAAATTCAAAGTGCTCCTTTGAAGCATTAGAGTATTGATGAATTAAACCTTGTGTTTCTCTTGTCCTTGGAACATCATAATAATATTAGAGTAGGTATTTAATCCAAGTGAGTGGATCACCTCTCTTGGAGGAACAAGGGCTATTGAGATTGAGTTATTTTGATGGTAGAAAATTAGTGTAATTGATAGATTAGATGTTTGAGAGAGAGGATAGGATAGATGCTCTTGGAGTACAATTTTTTGCACCTCATTTTCCTTTCTTGAATCCACTCCAGATCAAGATTATATACATCCAAGATGAGCAAGTGAGAGTATATCTTGCTTAACATTTTGGAGAAAAGTTCATGGATGTAGTAATGAGTTTGCCAAACTTTGTGATTCTACATGTTGTGATATATGATAAAGAGTGCGACTTGACGATTTACATATTATTATGATGCAATGGATCTGAATAAACCAAATCTTCTCTTTTTCAATGCTCAAATAGAAATTATTATGTAGTTTGACCAAAAGTGGTATTTAGGGATTTCATAATCTATAAGTTTGGTGAGGTAAATTTTCAATAGTGATAGCCTCTAAGGTCCCAATATTAATCCCAATCATCCATGTTCTCTTCTAAGTGATCATATTGACCCACTATTGAAGTAGGAATTATCAATTGAGCATCTATTGTGTATAAAAATTATAAAGCCATAGTTGTAGGATCCCATGCAAGGAATGCAAGAGATGTTGAATGAGTTTTGAGAGATCAAGATGACAATGGTGGCATTATAAAGTCAATTATGTACCTTTAGGAACAATTATGTAATGCAAGAAGAGGAATCATCCCAAAACCCAATAATAGTGGCCAAAGTACCTATAGAGTCACTCATGACAATGACATTAACCCCAATCAACAATCAACCTACATTGTTACTATGGATGAAGAAGACATGCAACATTGAGTCTTACAAGTGACAACATTCCATGGGAGTAATGGAAAACTTGATCTCAAGAATGAATTAATGTTTTTGATTATTCAAAATAGAGATCATTGATCATTCTATGGGTGTGTTTGCATGTGAGTACCTGACCAATAATGCACTCATATGTTATGATGCTTTGGAATGATTAGTGTTGGTAGAAGGAAGAGAGATCACTTGGACTGCAATGCAAGAAGAGTTATTGAAGAATTTCTAATATGTGGATTCTATGTAGATAGTTCAAATGTGACTATGGGTTTGAAGCAAAAGAATAGCATACAAGAATGTGTGGAGGCATTTTTACAAGTGTAAAAAAAAGTAAAAAGCACCTATTTTAGAAATTAATAATTTTTTTTGATATATAGATCTTGATAACCGTATGAGGCCAACAAAAGCTCTTGACAATCTTAAACAGGCATTAAAAGAGAAAATGAGTGTTACCAAGAGGTAATGGTACAAAATCCTCATATTATTTTGAAAACCATTGTGTGTGCTTAGAGAATAAGGTAGTGCAATTGGAGGAGATGTAGGGGTAGTGCAAACACAACACTATTGGATTAAAACACCATACTTTGGTAGACCAATTCTTATGGAATTGGGCAACATTAATTTTTTAGATTGAGGAGCACAACCACTCCAAGGAGAATAGTGAAGTGTTGAAGAAAGGAGAAACGGGGTCCATGAGGAGAAGAGACTTGAGCAAAACAATTATGTTGTAATAAAATTGTATCCTATTTGGGCTCATTGCCATCAATAGTTACGCCCACCTTCCTAGCTGCCCTAGGCCTCCATATAGGCCACCTTCAAACAACTTGGAGAGACAAATCAAAGAAGAGGATGTTGCAATCACCCTAGAAAATTTTTTTATTGCTAGTGAACATATCTTGTATACTTATTGGCTCAATAGAGAGGAGTAAAAAGGAGGAGGAGGAATAGGACAAGTGTACAAAAGTTGAGGAAGATAAATGCATACTTGATTATTATAAACAAAGTCCTAATAGATAATCAAGTGAGAATATTAATAGACCTCAGAGAAATAAATAATTTCTTCTCTTGCTTTATTGTAATAAGGTTGGGGATAGAATGGAGAGGATTGACTACCTAATGGTCAGATGGAGAGGATTGAATTGCTGCCTAGAAAGATGATACTCTCTATAAGAAAGTATTAGGAAGGAATTGAGTGGCAAGTGATACAATTAACTTGCTATGATATGATCTTATGCATATCATTGATGGAGCAATACAACACCACAATGGATTGGAGCAGGGAAATAGTGAGAACAAGCTAATGGAAGATATTTGGAGATAGAGAAAAATCCCAAAGGCAAGCATTGCCTCTCTATATCATAGGGACATCAACTATCAATGAGATAAATAGATGTTTCATGGATCTAGTAAGAGAATTCCTATATGCACAACTCAATGGAATTTCTTTTGAGAATTTAAAGGAGGTGGTTGATGAGTTTCAAGATGTTTTTCTAGATGATCTACCATCAAGGTTATCACCAAAAAAGAGAGTAGATTATAAAATCAAGATACTTTTCAGGAAAACACCTTCTTGTAAGTTCCCATATTGACTATCACCTCATGAGTTAGAGGAGTGCAAAGCTCAAATCAAGGACATATTGTAGAAGGATTTTATCCAAGCTAACATTTCATAATATGTAGCTCTTGTCTTGTTTGTGTAATACTCCAAGGATAGGAGACCTGAAGAGAACACACCATGATAAACACACAATTTTACACTCAAACCTCTTATGTCCCAAAGGAGCACCTTCTCTTTATTATATAGACAAAGAGGATCTCCACCATAGGATTAGGCACATAGATAGGTGACATGTCAGCAAGCTCCACCCTTGGATTACTTCTTGGATGGGTGACTTGTTGGTCCTAGTCCTATCTGGTTGGTCAAATAAGCTTTGACCAAAGGGAATCTTCTTGTAGGAATCTCAAAATCATGTAGGTGACGTACCGTTGGAAAGCTCTTGACAAGAAAAACCAGGTAGAAGGGAAGGCTAACCTATCTTTTGTTTGGGAAGGGGGAAATTCTACATATTTTTTAGGCCTAATTCATCCGTTTAGGCCTCCAAAATTGCTTCAAAGATTTTAAGCATATTTTGATTTCTACTCTATTAGTAGAAGTCCCATTTTGGTGATACCTCTTTCTACTCTATTTAGTCTATCATGTGTAACATCCTTCTAGATGCTACCAAACCAATTCTTGCCTTTAAATCATATGTCTAGCTGTTTGTTCTAAAGTTTTCAAGTCTATTTTGGTTTATGCCCTATTAGTAGAAGTACTCTTTTGGTGATACTTCTATCTGACCTATTTTGTCCATCATGCATAATATCATTCCAAATGTTACCAAACCAAATTTCACATCTAGATCTAGATCATATGGGTAGCTCTTAGTATTACATTTTGTGAAGAGGAAGGATGATATAATGCAAATATGCATTGGCTATCAAGGCCTAAATCAACATATAGTGAAGAAAAAAATATCTATTACCTTGAATAGATGACCTATTTGATCAAATCAATGGGGAAAAACACTTCATCAAACTTGTCATATAGAGCAATTATAGCCAAATCAAAATCATATAAGAAGATATACAAAATTGCCTTTCAAAAAAGGTATAGTCACTTTGAGTACCAAGCAATATTTTTTGGTCTCAAAATTACATGAGTCACTTTCACAAGTTTGATGAATGACATGATTTGTCCATAATTGGATAAATTTGTTATCATTTCCCTAAATTACATCTTAGTCTATAGTTGTACAATGAAAGAGCACAAGCAACATCTATAAGAAGTCCTCTAGATTTGATGATAAAACCAATTACATACCAAAGTCTCAAAGGCAAGTTTGGCAAGTTCAAAGTAGATTACTTGGGGCATAGAGTAAATGCAAAAGATATTCAGGTTTTAATAGATAAAATGAATATCATTCAAAAATGGGGTGCTCCAAAAGATTAGACTCAACTCAAGAGTCCCTTGGGATTGATTGTGTTTTATTTTCTTTGTCAAGGACTTCTCCAAGGTTTCACAACCCCTAAAGACACTACTTGGCAAAGGAAAGAAGTAGATGTGGAGCACCATACAAGAATTGAAAGATGCATAATATATGCACCAATCTTGAAATGATATGACCTCACACATCCAATCAATTTGATTATAGATGCATAAGGTGTTGCAATAGGACTAGTTCTACAACAAGAATGGAGTGATGAATGACACCTAATTGCATTTTTATTTCAAAATTTGTTACCAATGGAGTGCAACCATCATACCACCAAATAAGGAGAGTTAGCTATTGTCCTTGCAACCAAGCATTGAAAGGACTATCTTGGCAAGAAGGCATTTGTAGTAGAGATAAAACATAAACCATTAGTCTACCTTGAGACATAAAAAGATTTTTCTTGTAGATAGATTTGTTGGGTAAAGTGGAGATAATGGTTCAATATGATGATCAAATATGTGGAAGACAAGAAGCAAGTTGTAGATACATTCACTTGGATGCTTTTGGTGACCAATCTGGTTCTAGAGGTCAAGATGAACCTAGATTTCCAGCCAAGGATTCTTATCGTTACAAAGATTGACTCACAAATTATAGGAGCTCAATCTTCCAAAGGCATAACCAATATCTAAGGACTCACCTTTTGTGATGGCAAGTTATAGATCCCAAATGATCTAGACTGGAGAACCACCATTCTAGCAAAATGTCATGATTTTGCCATTGTAGGTCATGTTGGAGTAGATAAGACCTTAGATGTAGTCAAATACTGTTACTATTGGCCCAAGATGAGCAACAATGTAATGGAGTATGTTTGAAGCTACATACTCTATCAATAAAACAAAGCATCTAATAAGGCTCTAGTAAGACTCCTTCAACTCCTTCCTACTCCTACACAACATTAAGAGTAGGTTACTATGGGTTTGGTTTGGAAATTGACCATGACCATGACCATCTCAAGTTTAACTCCATTGTAATCATTGTAGACCAATTTAGCAAAATTATTCACGTGTCCTATGACCAAGGATGCGATTGCACTACACTTAGCTCAATTGTAATTAATTGTGGTCTTTTTTCACTATGGACTATCTCAAGTGCTCATTGTAAATTGAGGCATTCAATTCATTAGTTTGCTTTGGAGAACATTCTTTGGCATCTCTACAGCCAAAATTGCCATGTCTATCCACAAATTGATGGACAAACAAAGCATACCAATTGCATATCAAGAACATGATCCAAGACTTCACCTTAAAGAAGTAAGAAAGGTAGGACACATTATTTCCATTGGTAGAATTTGCCTATAACAATTAAGTTAGTGCATCTTCACTAGTTACACCATTCTTCCTCAATTTAATGAATACCCTTTCACACCTTTGAGCTTGATCAAGATCCACCTAATGACTACAAAAGTTAATATTGTCAACAATGTTGTTTCTAGAATCCAAAAAGGTGTGGAGAATGCCAAGAGTAGGTTGCAAATAGCTCAAAATTGGCAAAAAAATATGTAGATGCACATTGCAAGCACATGGAATTCAACATTAGGCATCAAGTCTGGCTGTCTTGTGAGCCGGCCTTTTCTCACTCAAGATGAACCCTCTGATGGCTATTATGGTAGCACAACATGGACTAAGAAGACAAAGGATCCCAACTCCATCATACTCTTCTAAGGCTCCAAGACTCAAGACATTGCTCACTAGAGGTGAATTGAATGTGTTCATTTTATTTTTGTGAAGAGTGTCAGGGAAGAAGATTTCCATTCTTGGTGCTTCTAGTCCAATTTATGCAGAAGATCATGTCACTAATCTGGTTGCACTGATTTGAACCTAGCTGTATAGCTTGTGACTTGTTAAAAAAACCTCACCAAATCCAAAAAATACAAAACCTAATATTAATAGAACGTGAATAGTAGCTAGTGATACATGAAGGTCAACATTATTCCAAGAAAGCTCAACACAAAGAACCATTAAGAAGAGCCTACAGCTAGGAGCAATTGCAAACAAGTTGCTCCAACAAAAAGGCAATTACCATTGAGACAAAGAGCAGAGACCGCATCAGACTACAAGCAAGCTTTTGAGTCATTGACAAATAGAGAAATCTAAGCGTAGGCAGCCAGGTTCCCGGCGCATTCTCAAGACCATAAAATTCCCGTGATAGCAAAAGAAAAAGAGGAATTGAAGGCTTCCTTCAATGAACCTCAAAAGAAGAATGGATATAGGATAGATACTTATGTAGATCCAATAAGGTGAAGTATCATCAAGGCAATGATGGCCATGATGAATTTGGATTGGACTACCTATGTAACAAAGAAGCATGCAATATTCTTCTATTTCATGTTTGCAAGAGAAAGTGTAAACTGGTCAAGATGTTTTTAACTGAGGATGAGGTCGATGATAGTACAATGGAGGATGGATTGGCCACCTCAATACTTTGTGCCTTTTGCAGCCCATTACTATTTATTATTGAATTTTCTCAGCTTGGAGGAGTGACAATAGATGGTATCACACTTTCATCTAGACTTGCATTAGGATGTGGATGGTGAGGAAAATTGATACATGGCAAAAGTCAAGGAGAGTGATCAATACTTCACTAAAACCAGTCAAGAGAAGACTTTGATGGGTCTAGTACCTCAATCAAAGAAGATGAGTAGACCCAAGGACACTATGTCCTTGAAAAAGAAGAGAACTACTTAGAGAGAGAACTCAAGTCAAGTTGTAGTAGTGGTCAAATTGTCATTAGGGGCAAAGGAAGAAAATGGAGTTGAGTCCAATAATGAGAACTCTGAGGAAGAGATGACTCTCAAGAGCAAGGAGTTAAGTAGTGAAACCAAAGAAGAGCCCAAGGTCCAATAACAAGGTCCAATAGAAGAAGTGGCAAATGAGGGATCAGATATGGAATTTCATATAGAGATTGAGCTCATAGAAGGTAGAGATACCCCTATATGGGACCTACTAGAGGATGACATTTTGCAAGAGAGGGAAGAAGAGCCAAAGATGGTATTCCAAAGAGGAATATGATCTTGACATACTATCAAGGTAGTTTGTGCCGGGCCAAATAGACCAAAGGAGGAGGAAGAGAGTTCAAAGGATGTAAGGTTGAAAGTGCAAAGATCTTGTCTTTGGGGTTAAAGCACATGTCACAATATCTGACAATGGAGGAAAAGATGATGACATGTTCAAAGGTGTTAACTATCTTTTGAGTGTTGTTTGCCCTTTGTTGGTACATTTATAAGAGAGGATGTGAGAATCAAAGATGAGCATATAGAGGTGAAAAATGAGCTTCAAATGGTGAAGGTGTTAAGTAGAGAGGTATTGTGATTGAAAACTATGTTGGCTCAAATCAAAGACAAAGACAAAGTACTTTAGGCGGATGCAATAATAAGACAAGAAAGTTTCAATGACTTGCAAGGGATTTTTGAGCAATATGGTGGTTACTGAGAGTGTCAAAAAGAAGAGATGGTAGAATAAGAGGCACTCATGAAGCTGAAGGAGGAATTTGATGGCGCTCAGATTGACTCAGTTCATCACCAAAACGAAATCCGGATGCAAGAATAGGCATTGGAGGAACTAAGGAATGTAGTGGCAGATAAGGATCATGCTTGTCAAAGAAGAATGGCAAACTGAACTCATGAAGAACACCGCTTGTATGATCTTGTTAAAAGGGCCAAACCTTAGGTAGCCATGCACAAAGAAAAGAGGAGGAAGAATGAAGAAAAGCATAGTTAGGAGGTGCAATAACTTTGTATGAAGTTGGAAGAGGAGGTGACTTGACATGAGTCACTTTCATCAAAGGAGTGTCTGGATTCTATAAAGGACGTCACTAGTCACTTGGAAGCAATCCTCAATATTGGAGCCAAGGTGAAGTTAGAGGAGGCTTACTTGCACAAACTCAAACTATTAGTACAAGAAACAAGAAGGAGGAAGGTGAAGGATGTAGATTTGAATAGTTTGTTAATTCATCTTAGAGATAAGGTAGATAGGAAGATCCTTGAGGTAGGAGACAATATATATCTTAGACTAGATTTGATTAAGACTAATATAGATGACCTCATTCATACTTTGAGTGAGAATAGAGAAACCTGACCCAAAGTAGTCGAGCTTGGAGTACAAGTAGAGTTGAGTGACTTACCCGAGTCATTTGAGACTACTAGTATAGGAAAGGAGAAGATAGTTAGGACACTTATTGCTTCAGTTTTAGTATAGATTGAAGATGTGATAGCAATAGATGTATACATAAAAGTAGATGATGGTATATTTGTGGATAATTTGGGTGAGGAAGCTAAGTAGATATTGTACTCAGATTGGATTAAAACAGATAGTACTTACAGATTTGAAGTGGTAGTAAGATGCTTTGTATCTAAAGATTTATAGAAAGTAGTCAAGTAGTTTAGATAATTTCCAAGGGGTCTGCCTATTTAAAGTAGTCATTTGTAGTGTTATGTATTCAACATTACGAGATTCCTATAGAAAGATTCCCTTTGGTCAAAACCTGTTTGACCAGCCAGATAGGACAAGGACCGACATGTCACTCATCCAAGCAACTAATCTAAGGGTGGAACTTGTTGGCAAGTCACCCATCCATGTAACTAATCCAAGGGTAGAGCTTCCTTGGAGTGGATCTTCTTTGACTATATAATAAAGAGAAGGTGCTCCTTTGGGGCATGGGAGTTTTGAGTGTGAAACTTGTGTTTCCTCTTTTGTGTCTCTCTATTATCCTCAAAACATTACACTTCTCGACCAATGGCTACCGCCTCCTATGTTTGCTTGCACCATAAATGCAAATTGGCTCTCCTTGCTTAGATATTCCTAGCCTAGATGTACATATTATGATATTATCAATGCGGCTCAAGTCTTAGTTACTATCTACTTCTTTTTCTAGAGTACAAACCCATAGAAGAGTATACCTATATTTTTTTAACTACATAGCACAAAAAAAGATCCGGCAATACTTCTCTATCTTGTGCCACTATACCATCCCATAGGTGGTTTCTCATCCTTAGACTTGGTACTTTTTCCTTGCCACTAAGGGCATCGGGCATGGCGGTCACCCATCTACAACCTTGTTGATCATCATGACACTAGAGCTCTAAGACACTTATTGTTTCACCTTTAGGTTATGTAGCTAAGTTCTTTCCTACTTCTCCAAGGTGTTGTTTTGGTTCTATTGTTCAACTCTCCTAGAAATTGGCTAACACAATGCGCATGAAACATTGCATGATTTCTTGTCCTAATTATTTTTGGGCTTTGACCCTTCCCATGTATCACCATAGTGCACTCCACATTCATGTTGATTGCACATTCTTGGAGTGAAGTCAAACGGTCTTTTGTTGCTTGACCTCCATGAACCGTCGTTGATCTTTTGTGGAAGCACTTGCCATCTCATACAATTAGGTGACCATGCATTCTTGATGTTTCACATGAGCCAAGCATATTGGCATAAATGTCTCATACTTTTGTGTAGTTCTACAAACAAACAACTGACTTACATGTTTGATTTTTGTCCCTTTGGATTTTCCTATTTGGATCTTGCTTTTGGGTTCTCTTTCTTTTCCTTCTTATGGCAGATGCTCATCTCTTTTGGAAATCTTTCCAGGTTAAAATTGTTAAAATTAACCTAATTTTCTTTCTTCTAAACTTTCTAGGTACCACATTGAGCAAAACCTAAAAAGAAAACATGTGCTTGTACAATCAAAGATTAAATGTTTGTTCCCATGGAAAGGATATCCATTGCATGAAGCAATGTAGAAACCTTCAATTTCTTATTTAGTCTAGGATATTTGCTAGTAAAGTAGTATGCAAATATACTAGTGAAGTAAGCACAAAATTCTTGACAAAGTAAAAAATAACTTACAAGTGAAATAAGCATATAATTCTAGTTGAAGTCAAAAGTAACTTGTGGATAAAGCTTAGTATAATTAGTCAAGACTCGTAAATAGATTTTTTTACTAGTATACTAGTAAGTTATATATATAGCATATCATCAGGCCATGTAATGGATGATGATTGGTTCTTATGTTAAAATTTTAAGATATAAGTGAAGGATAGTAACTTCTAAGGACATCTTACTTTTGGAGTTTATTCTGGAAATTTGTTTGTTTACATCCAAGTTACACCATAGAGATTATTATCCACCTTGAAGAATTTGAAGAAAATATTTATAGGTGTTGATTACAAATTTTTTTGTTGTAATGACAAAACATTTGTGCAAAGAATAATTGGCTGAATATTATAGCAACAAGAATTAAATTAAAGATCAAGAAAAGATATTGCATTTAACTCAAAACCATGGATCAAGATGGAAGGTTATCTTATATGACAACTCATTCGAATAGTATGAATGTTGAGGAAAGGTTACTTGAATTGTATCTTATCATTATAAAATTACCAACTTAAGAGCACAATACATCACAATCACATGATTACTTTATAAATGTACAAATTTAGGAAATGGAGTTATAATAAGGATGAGAATAATAAAGATGCAATATAGAATCAACTGATGAAGATTAGTATCCCAAAGGTTGTAGTAAGATCATGGTAAAAAGGTTCTCTTCAAATTCAAAAGAAAACAATGTGTAATGTAAATTCCATAAGATTTATGAATTCATTCGCTAGGAAAGAGTGTTTTTTTTATGATCTCTTAATGCTTATTGATTGTAGTATGTTAGAAACTTGACACAAAAGTTACATGAAAATGTTAAAATGTTAACGACTTCATGTTTGAGCAAAATATGTTCTTGCAAAGATCTGCAAGTGTAACAGAGCATTTGATCATTTTATAAATAAAGTGTGTACAACAACTCACTTTTAGCAATAACACAAGATAAGATGATAACATTTTATAAATTTTATTTGATTGTTATACATAAATTATGTTACATCAGCGAAATTACTTGCATGAGAAAATAAAGTAAACTTATATTGACTACATCAAATCCTAATGCATATAAATTTCAAATGGAATAATTTATTATTTTCCAACTAATTGATAACCTAAAGAATTGCTGAATTCATGTAGTGTGATCTGCACGCGTCACGAAAAAGAATATGCATCAAATTTGTAGAGCTACGCAATGGGATGTCGATCTCGGGAGAAGCCAATGCGACACCGAAAAGGCGACCGCGTAGGAAACATGAAGGATGGGAAGACGCCATCAATGGGATAAAGACATCAATGGGATAAAGACAGTATAAAACAAAATACACCGAATTTGTAAAGCTAATGAGTAACAAATCGACCCTGTGGAAAGGGAACGCAGTAAGTACTTTACACAACACGTACAGCTCATCAAAATTGTAGAGCTACGCAGTAGCACATCGATGCTGCCAAAAGCCAACGCAGTAAGGACGGCAACACACCAAGTACCAACCTCGAACGTGCCTGCAAGTCATGAATACTGTCAGAATGTACGGGTCCCAAAATTCCCAGGAGATAAAAACATGCGCCAACCCCACTACTACATATGATATACGATTAGACTTCACCCGTAAGATCTCCCATCTAACGGTTCTTCAATCTTGGTCCTAATGCACGTCAAAAGAAAGGAATAAATGTCCCGAAAGTCGCTGGATCCAGAATCGAGGGTAGATGTCAGCCCGGTTTCCTAGACGCGGGTCCTCGGAATAAATGGGCGCGGGCGACTAAGATCCAGCTCGTTAGTCACTCCGACGGAGAGTCGGGGTCGCGTTCACTAGTCGCAACGAGCGAACGGAAGACACAGAGCTTCGAGGATTTAGGGGTCGACGATGAAGTTGGCGTTACTAATTTCGTGAATTCCGATCGTCGATGGTAATGTATATGGATGTTGGGAGGAGGATCGGATAATCGCAGATCGAATTATCTTTTTCGGCTATTTGCCCGCCCGGAACTTGAGTCGCTGGTGGGAAATTGGGAGCGCCGGTTGCGTTCAAGCCGTGTGGAATAAAGTGGAGTGAGAACTGGAGTCATTTATGAAGAGGTGGAGGAGTGTAAATTATACCCGAGTGTCTCCTGCTAGACTCTTCACGGAGGAGCTTGGTGGGACCCTGATTGTTGGTTGATGTCTCGACGGTGGAGCAGGCAGGTCTTTCGGAGCTGAATAGAGGGGAGGAGGAATAATATGAGGAGCATGACGAACGATCGACTTCTATGAGCTTCACTTCAATGTATATACGACCTTCCGTTCCCTGCTCGTTTGTTGGAAGTTTCTTTATTTTGCTGGTGTTCTAGGTGGTGTGCTGTTGAGTAGGCTGATTGGAGTGCCACTTATGAATTAAATTGAGCTGGAGCCTGCGAATGCCAATTCCTTCATATTATTTTGTTCCTTGTAGAAGTGGAAAACGAGGTCAAGAGGCTTGTCGAATTGCGCCTCTCGAGGTTTGATATCACAGGAGGAAAGTTGAAGCTCGGAGTTTAGTAGTGCCGGGAGGTCGACAGAGAGGGGGATTACAGGTGGTCGACGTGGTAGCTGCGGAGCAGCAATTGCAGGAGTATAGTATGTCAATGACAATGCATACAGATTGGGAGCTGGCGTATAAGATGCAGTTGGATGAGGCTATGGCAGCCTCGATGGAGTCTAACAATCAGGGAATATCGACACCAGGGGGAAACGAGACCCATGAATGGAGGGTGAAGAGAGTTGGTAACCGGGGGGGAAGTTCTGATGCAGGAACTGGATTGACGTCACAGATAATTGACAGGTTTTCCACCATAGCTATCAACGATGTTACTACCGCTCTGCAATTTCAAAGTGGAGAATTGGTCAGAATTGAGCAGGAAGAGAAGGACAAGAAGAAAGCAGTCGAAGAATCTCAGAATTTAGTGTTGGAGCTGCGGAGAAGACAACATGACAGGAAGTTTGCGCAGTCGCTCGAGGAAATTTCGGATGAAGAATGGGAGCGGGAAGGGGACTACTATGAGAAGCCGTTCTACAAAATTGACGACGACGATTGGGACAACGACCAGGTCTGCAAATTGTATATTGCCAAGTCGAGGGAAGAACCAGGGTATGTCGCCATGGCCTGGTCCTTGGTGGATGAGGAAGGCCGTGTTCTGCTCGAACAATGCAAGTACTTGGGGGGTGAAAGTGCAGGGTATGTTGGGGAATACACTGCTCTGATTGAAGGTCTTGCTCTTGCCGTGGCAGCTGGGGTGAAACATATTACTGCCTGTTGTAACTCACTGGTCATATGTAACCAGGTGAGCTACCTTCGGTTCTCAGTCAATTGGGTTCTGCAGTTTTTGTGTATTCCCCTTGGACACTAGGATTGGCTGGTGAATTTGCTGCCAGTACATGGGTGCGTCTCTCAACATTGATATGTGGGATTCTTTTGGGAGGACATTAAAACACAAGATTTTTGGAGGTGTCAGTCTCACAAGTGACCAGCCAGTTTGAATGTTGAGAGAGAAAAAGAGAGATATTTCTTGTCAGAGGGGTTATACTAGCAATATGCTGCTGTACCCTCAAGTTCATGAAGTTTTGGATGAAAATGATGATTTAATTTTTTTTAGTACCAGCCAGGTCAGCAGCCAGGCAGTTCTCGCGTCCTGTCACCTGAGTGCTTCTAGAAACTGGCAGCTCTTTTACCAAATAATCTAGTGAAGCATGGATTTTGATATGGATTCTACTTGAATTGGATGTTTGACCTTTACATCGTCCTTGTAAAGAAGTTGCTAGAATCACCAGCAATATGTTAGTCATTTGTGGAAAATCTTGTCCTAGAACTGATTCTTGTTTTGGAATATTGTCAAGGTTTTAACCAGCACATCATATTTGGTGTGCTCATCTGTTTCTTGATGGCAATTGTCAAACTTTGTAGCTTGTATGTTGACAGGCATCAATTCTATCCCTTTTTGTGTATTATTTCAGATCCAGGGACATGCGAAACCTCAAACTCCGAAATTGATCAAGTTTCTTGATCAATTTATGTATTACAGGGCTCAATTAAACTCTCTCTTTGTAGAATGTGTGCCTAAACACAGAAATGTTCATGCAATTAATCTGGCTAATGAAGCCATTCACAGGCACAGAGATGAGATTTTGCACAAAGCACAGAACCTTGATGACTCAACAGGACAAGACGCCTCTTCGTCAGGTGAACAGGGGAAGCTGGATGACTGTCCTATCTGTTTTGAGAAAATTCTGGAGGCCGATATGTTTGTAGTCAAAGGTTGCCTTCACTCAGTCTGCGTAAGTTGCTTGCGCCAACATGTTGAGATTCGTGTGAAGGAGAATCAGGTCCCTGTACGGTGTCCACTAGATTGTACCAACCTGTTGGACATTGATCAATGTCGGGGTATGATTCCTCCTGACGTAGCAGAATCTTACGCGAAGTCTTTGACAGAGGCCAGCATCCCCGAGTCAGAAAGGGTGTATTGTCCATTCCCTAATTGTTCTGCATTGATGTCTAGAGGTGGGCTCAATCCATCAGTTGGAGCAAGCTCTTCTAGATGCCTTTCACCAATAACTTTTGGGTGCACGGAGTGCATGGAATGCCATCGGCTCTTCTGTGCGGATTGTCGAGTTCCATGGCATGCAGACATGTCCTGTGAGGAGTATGAGAACCTTCCCCCAGGTGGAAGAGATGCAGAAGATATCAAACTGTACCAACTTGCCAATAATAAAAACTGGCAACGGTGCAAGGAGTGCCGCCGCATGATTGAGTTGGATCAAGGCTGCTACCACATGACTTGCCGGTATCCTTCCTCATTCTAGTGTATTTTCATCTCAAAATAGTCCATGATCGATTGTTTATAACTTGAGTCAATGACCGAGAATTATAGAACTTATAGAACTGTTAGGTGCAGGCCAGATGTGTCCACACCCATTGCTGTCTATGTCTTGTGGATGAGTGACTTCCGGTACGTAATGTCACGCTTCATAGCTTTCTAAGCACTAGATGTCAGCTATCGTCGCACAAGCTTTTGTTAAGGCAAAGTTTTAATGCCATTTGAGGAGGATTTGGTTTTGATCCTGATCTGTGATATTTGTACAGGTGCGGGCATGAGTTCTGTTATATCTGCGGGGCGTCATGGATAAACAAACAGGCAACCTGCAAGTGCAAATTGTGGGATGAGGAACATATCGTTGGAGATCCTTTACCCTCAGATTCCGAATCCGAGGATTCAGACACAGAAATGTTTGACTTTGATCTTAATCTTAATCTTCTCTTATTTACACCTCAACCCAGGGCGTATAAAACTAAACTATGTAGATACTGGGCAGCTGGACATTGCCGATATGGGGTCAGGTGCTATTTTGCTCATGGAGATCATGAACTGCGGGGGGCGCAGCTTCGTTTCTGACGGAACTATCTCAAGTGGATATGGACAGTAAATTGTGTAAATGTAAGCATTTTGTGTACAATAGCCAACTTAGATGGTTTGTTGTGGATACATGAATACGAACATGATCGTGCTCACAACTCCATGATATAGCAAGAAACATTCAAGTAGAGGATGTTTTGAGTTCCACAAGTCATCATACGATCTTATAGGATATATGTCCTGGAAACTGCTCTCTTAATCTCTTGAGTGGCTTGAGTAAAGTAAGCATTTTCCTTCATTCTCAAAGAGAAAATAAAGAAGTTTGAAATTAGTAGTATTGCTCCCCGGGAGTGATTTGTTACCTAAGGGATGATTAATGTGTGCCACTGCAAGCGTAATTCCCTTTCCATCAAAAGAATTAGGATTTGACCATGTTCTGTTGAGTTTCAACAACGGAATTTGCTCCACTTGGGTAAAATGCTAGATCTTTCTGTGTTCCCCGATTTCTGTTGTCAAGTTAGAATTATTCTCTCTGTTCTGAGAAGTAGATAACCCCCCACCATAACCTATTCCCTCATAAAAACTCTGGCTCTGTAAGGAAGTCTCTTGAATCAAAGACCTCCGTTCTACAAACCCTATGTCACTTCCGACGTGTTCGTATAGTACACAAACCACCAAAGGAACAGACTTGTAAATACAAGTCGGTACTACTTTACTCAAATCTAGTTTCTTCAAGTTTCAATTTCTTGCCGAGTAAATCTTGTGTGAAACCCATTCCAGATTCTCACACGGTTAGCTCAACAACCACTCGGAGAAAATACAAGGATGATAGATCTACCATGAAGTCACTTGTTACAGAGAATCCAGAATCCTGTCACAATCGGCAACGAAGTTGTTGGTAGTGAATCCCAGTTCGATCCATAACAGGTCACATACAGTGCAAATCGAATCCTTGACTGCTTCTTGTATCCAGCTACTTCTGCAGCATGGGGGCACTGACCAACTCGTTGTGTTTTCCTATGGAAACCTCGCTGCCTACTTCCAAGTGTTTTATGTTTTTCGACTTATGCCGAAATAGAGCAAGTAGATTAGAGCACTAAGTAGAAATAGGGCATGTAGATATGCACTATCCAGTCCTCTTACTTTTGGACTTTCCTCTTTTAAGTTTCAATCTCAACCTGGGGAACTTTCCGTATAAACTTCTTCATAGAATGTGAAGTCGAAAGCATATATCGTGCACTGTGTATATCGTGGTCATGTCGTCATCACTTTGTATATATCTTGCATATTAAGTGCATCACAGTGCAAATTCCAGTTCGACTTCTGTATAGTATGAGCGATAACATCTGTCACAAGTTGCGAGAAATCCACGAGTTCTTTCAGATCTGAAGAAACAACCAACGAACATATTAAAGATTCTAAATTCAACAAGAGCTTAGAATACCAGAAACTTTTAACATCGTTTTAGTGCAAAAATTTAAGCCAATTGCATTCTCGTGATAAAAGATTTCGTGAAGCATTTGCGCGAAAAGAGGGTAAACCCAATTCAACACGAAGTGCACAACTTTTGTCCAGTATTTGCGTGAAGAGACGATAGCCTCGACTTAACACACGACATGCTAACAGTGCACGACTCTTGAGCCACTCTGAGTGGAGTGCAGCTTAGGTGAAATGAATCATCAACCCAAGCAGAATGCAAGCTGCGAAAGAGACATGATTTTGGTGAGTAATACAACAGAGCGTCTCATGTGCTCACTTTCGCGCATGCAGCTCTCTCCTGTGGCTGGAGCTCCAAAATCGGATCCAATCCCGACTTTTGAGCTCTAGAAGTCGTGAAAAATAGATTTCCAGAAGCAAAGCGGATACTAGAGAGACCCAAGAATCTCAATTCATGCGGATGATTGCACATCTATGGGTATTGAGATTGTTGCGCATCTACGTGATGGTTGCTCACCACAGCTGGTTTACCTTCTTCTCAAGATAACTGATGCTATGTGCACAGCACCGCATTCACGCCTAATTGCTGTGACCAGTCCTACGATGTCTTCAACCTTGATCAAGATCCCGATCGCCAAGAGTTTCAGCGGCGATTTTGTCGGTTCATGGAATTGCAGGAGGACTTATTGGTACAGATGGAACAAGGTGGCGAATATCGCCGTTTGCATGTGGGAGATGCAGCAAAAGACAGATGCTATGGAGATGTAGGAGTGGTAACCACCGGTTGACGAAAGCTCTAGCGTACGCAGAGTGTATCTGTGGAGATTTGGCAATCTCTTGCCGTGGAAAGCAAGGAGAGTTCAGTTGGGTTCTTGCAAGATCTGTACATGGGCGGCATTGACCGCAAGGATACCCTTCACCAAAACCTAAAGCTGCGATCACAGGATGACCATCGATCAACTTCTGATGATGAATTCCAGATTGAAGAAGACATGGTTTAGAGTTCTCGAAAGTAGTAAGTGTTGTTCAGGTCATGGCATGGCATGACGTGCCAGGCCAGAAAGGTAGAAGATAGCTGAGAGCATGGATGAAAGAGTCGCGAAATTCGAACATATGCCAGAAATAAAGGTAAACTTCAAAGTCCGTTTCAGACGGGGACAAACTCCGGTAAATAATTCACGATTCTCCTTCGAGAAAGTCGTGAATTATAGACACCCAAGACAACAGAGGGGTTATCTCATCTGTTTGGCACCTTGTGTTCTGTTGAATGAAATGAAATCTGCGAAGGCGAAGAAGACTATGTAATGAAAATCGTCAAACCAGAATGTCATCATGTGATTGTTCCCTGTGCTGCGGAAGGAAATCCTTCAAACCAGAGACTGGACATATATTTCGCTGAGCTTAAGCTCAGCGAAATTTATGCATCTACTCTTCAGATACAGTCCAACGGACTAAAATATGTCAAGTTGATCCTTGGACCACTGTTCCTATCCGTGTCCGTAAAGAACATAGGAACATGTAAACTCTCCCGTGAATCTACATGCAATGAATAGAGTGTTATCCAATATTGCAGCGCTGTCTCAGTGTTTGACCAGGTCAGACGAAGTTTCTACTGTTTCGGAGGTAGGTGCATGACGTCGCTCTTGGAGTAGCTTCAACCACCTAAGACAGAAAGAGATGACCGGCAGTATAGAACTGATCATGACATACAGCAGCAGGTTGCAAGCAGCAGCAGCAGTCGACGAAGTTCTCTTGAGAGTTTGGTTAAAATAGTATGTTGGATCCTAATTTGAGACGTTGCAATTCAGGTTGCAGACTACTGTAGTTTTAGTCTCCAGGTACACCTCAAATGACGTCAATTGAGACGCTGACAGATTGACTCGTGCCTCAAAAAGAGCCAATTTACACGTAGGTTACTCTGAAAACTCCCTGTTGACCTCTCGGATAATTTATTTCGAGCTTCAAGATCACGATTCACGTGTTTGACAATTGTTATTTGGTACCTCACCACTAAAAGCAACATGCAACAGTGACGTGGGAGTCTGGGGCGTTGAACGGTTCTGGGTATGCTTCTTCCGAGCTACACCAAGTAATGGCCTTCATTAGACATCAAATGTCCAGACTTCCCTTTCGCTGTAGCTAAACTGCTCTCAATTTGCAGGTCAAGAATGAATTCGGCGGCATACTTCGGACATAACAATACTATGCTACCTAGGTCTATTGTTGGTAAGCCCGAGGACCGTACAGAGCCTTTAGATGTTGACCCACAGAAACTATGAACAGAAGTTGGCCCAGACGAAACCAAATTACAAAACTTAAGACCCATGACTCATTCAACCGCTAGATGGACAATCGGTCTGGAATACTTCCAGAACTATTGGTAATTCATCACTCTGGTGCATATGGTGAGGGTAAGGTGATTCCCTAACTATTGTTCAAATTGATGACTCCATGGAAAATTTCAGCCGCTGTACAGCACAAGAAAATTCGTTGAGAAAACGAACAGAGAATGTGAGGATAGCTTGCAATCGCAGGGTCAATACCTACCTTTGCTTCTCGTGTCGATCTTTCTACTCGACCTTATCTCTGGGCTAATTAATTGTGCAAGACCATAGCTTTTCTTCGGTGTAGTGTCGTGCTTTGCTTCCGCATAGCTCATCAACCTCGTCACGTGCTGCTGCTCGATAATGCCAGGCCATGCATGCATCACTCCCGATATGAGACCGATTGCAGATGTCGCATTCAAGCGACTTGTGTGTGACTTGTGTGAGTCTCGTTGGCGACTAGAAACTTCAATCCGAAGACTCCTTGTTGTTGTTGTTGATTACATTTTGAATCTAACACTTTATGATCCGTCTAATTCGCTTCACACCGAGACAAAATCGTGTGCCTTCACGAATTATACAACACTGGTGAGTCCAAGCAGTCGTGAGCTTGTTAGACCAAGTCCATTCAAGTTCAACTCCTCTACTCTAATTTGATCAGCGTAGGACCGGCGTTTCAAGCGTTTCATGAAGCTAACCTCAAATGTGTGACAAGCGAAAAAGGCGACCGCGTAGGAAAAACGTGTGACAAGGACACAACGACTAACCTCATGATCTCGAGGAGAGATAGGTAGACCCAAGTCGACTTGACCGTGCATGAAATGAACCTCGAGAAGAAAGAGTTACAAAAAGATATCCATAAGTCAAGTCTAGAAGGAAAGGGAGGTGTCTCCCTTTGCCGATTGGGAACATATGGTCCACAATCTGCATAGTTGAAACCCATTATATAAATGTACATATTTGAGCTTCTTTCTTTTATCTCGCATGACAATGCCGTGGATGACTAAAATAACAATGATAGCTCACAACGAGACGGATTGAGACACTCAAATTCCTTGTCAATGCATTCATTTGCGATACATGGAGGAAAATGGAGAGAAGAACTGGCGTAGAGAATCGAGTTTGTTTCTTGAAGGATTTATAAGTGGGAGGAATAATGAGACATGTTTGAGACCTTGAGTTCTTGGATCGTCGTTATAATTAAATTTAAGGCTATATTTATAATCATAGATATAGAGAGTAAAATTTTTTGGGTTTTCTATATATGAAAAATATATAGAATGAAAAACTGAATAAGAGATTTGAAAGAGATTTTCTTTTGAATTTTTATCTTTAATGGAGTTTGAGAGTAATTTCTTTCTTCTTAATTGATGGCGTAAGTGTGCCTTGGGTGAGAGATAATTCTAACATAATTTCTGTTTGATTTTTGGTCCAATCATTGGGAATGTTTTAGAATGAGCTAGAACATATATTGTGGACAATTTTATGTTTACCAAAAAGAGATTACGAGAGTACATCTGATGAGAAATTTTTAAAAGAGAGAATAAATCTTAGTGAGAATGAAGAACAACTTGTACACCTTGTGATGCACCATGATTGACCATGGTTGGTATTGGTACTCATATTTCTTTTCTTTCTTTTTAATGTAAGGTATTCGTATCAATTATCATTATAAAAATCTAACAAATCTGATATCTATTTTTATTTGACTGTTGAAATTTATCTAGAATGAATATGATTATCGAATTTTAAAATTTCCGAGTTAAGAAATCTTATGGAAGAGAGAAACCACTGACGTTGGACCATGAGGAGTAATTTATACACCTTCCGGTCCTCGATGACAGATAGCTCGGAGATATATATAAATATAAATAAATAAATAAACATATATTGTACACTTGAGAGAGTGGGTTGACTATCAGGTTGATTTTATAATTTGTTTGATTTTGAATCTAGGTACATATACTTTAACATTTCTATGCTATCAGAAGTGAAGATATGAAACAATAAAGATCATGAGAGAATTGTAAAAATTGGATTCTAAAAATTTACTACAGAAAATCTAAAGTTGAAGGAGTTATCACAATAAAAGAGTTTCTTTAGTGTTTTATGTATTGATTGTATCATTGGCCTTAAATCTTTATGATATATTTTTCTGCAAGATAGGCTACATGTTGCAAACAAAATTAGAAAGAAGAAAGAAGTCAAGTCTAAGACATGAGAAAGAAGTTTCCACATTTGTACATCTACCAGAGTACAATTTGGGTTAGTAGAGTATTTTGATTTTATTGGTTTAACCAGATGAGTTGAAATTATATGAGCATATAGTCTAGAATGTCATTAACTTAGGTAGATTTTTTGAGATTCTAGAGTTGAAAGAGAAGAGTTATAGAATTTAAAAGTTGTGTTGGTCAAATTTTAAGCATTTTAGAGAGTTTTCTTCACATTTTGGAGAAATAACTACTCCAGGGAATGATGGAAAGAAACAAGGAGTAGAATGTGACGTTATACAAACTTCTACTAAGACTTGAAATTATCAATTCTAGTCAATATTTAGAATAGACAATGTAGAGTAGAGTTTGAGGAGAGTCAAGCAAAGATTCACGTGTAAATTTCCACATCTTTGCAAAAGTTTGTGATCAAGTGTTCTAATTGTTGGTAAAGCTTGCATTAGAAACAATGAGAGTAGAAATGTAACAATATGGACTTTAGCGATGAAATTAATTAGGGCTAATGAAGTAGCAAATAGGCCAAATTAGTCTAGAATGTTCTAGAACTATCTAGGAAGCTTCTTGGAAAGCTTCCCGACTAGCTTAGCTTGCAACCCAAGTAGGTAGCTTCTAGAAGCTTCCAACATGCTTAGCTTACACGCCAAGTAGACCGCTTCTAGAAGTTTAGCTTCTTGACAAACTTCCCAGTTAACTTGGCTTGCACTCCAAGAAAACTGCTCAAGGAAGCCTCTTGAGAGGCTTCTCAAGAGCCTTGTATGCTCTCTATAAATACCAAAGCTGAAACTTGTGCTAGGCATTTGGAGTTTCCTACACTCAAGTGTCCCATTGTGATTTTCCATTGTTTTATTTCTCTCCTCGGTCTTGCTCTTTTTTTTAGTGGTATCAAAGTAGGAATCGGATGGATGGAAATAATGAACCACCAAATTTATTTTTGCCAAACCATTGGGATTTTTGTATCTGTGTATTACCCAAACATCATTTCACACAAATCATCACCTCACGCTCTGGGCAGAATTTTCTAAATGAAATTACCTTGTCTGAGGGAACCCTTGGTACTTCCGGTTGAAACTTATAGAGAACTGTGGACTTGTTGCATCTATGTGTTAATAAATTAGATAAATTGGGAGTAGTGTGATAGAGTAGTAGCTATGGCAACAATGATGATGTTATCATTGCTATGCATTAACAAATCAAGCACCTTACTTGATTGTTGGATGAATGAGACCATCAACGACAAGAGCACGTAAAAAGAGCACCAGATTGAGAAGGAGAAGACCGAATCCAATTTCCAAAACCCAAGGTATTTGAAGGCAAGAATATTCTGGGTTGTAAAAGATCAAGAACAAGGAGAGAAATATGAGAATGGAAGATCACATTTGGACACTCAAGTGTGAGAAACTCAGAATGCCGAGCATAAGGTTTGGCTTTGGTATTTATAGAGAGCATACAAGGCTCTTGAGAAGCTTCTCAAGAAGCTTTCTTGAGCCACTTTCTTGGAGTGCAAGCCATGTTAATTGGGAAGCTTCTCAAGAAGCCACCTATTTTTCATGCAAGCTAAGCTAGTTGGAAGCTTCTAAAAGCTATCTACTTGGGGTGCAAGCTAAGCTAGCTGGGAAGCTTCCTAAGAAGCTTCCTAGATGCTTTTATAATATTCTAGGTTAATCTGGCCTATTTGCTACTTTGTTAGCCTTGACTATCAAGACCGAGGAGAGAAATAAGAGAATGGAAGGTCACATTATGGTACCCACATTTTTTGTTTTTTTAAAGTTTTGTTTTATTTTGAAGAAGAAGTGTATAGACTAAGTTGTATTGAACCCAAATAGCATTGGAAGGAGAAGAACTACATCTTTGCTTTATAACCCAAAGAAAAGTGACTTTGTGTCAAAAGCGAAGTACTTGGATCTGATCTGTTAGAGTTTAACCCGAAGAAAGGAGACTTTGCCTTGGATGATCAACTTGATGCAAAGATAGAGTAATAGATTTCCTTTGGGTTGAGAATTCAAGAATGGTACCTCACACAAAAAATGGCTAAGGCATGAGCAGGAGAAATTGACAATGACAAGAGAAGTGCATGCAAAAGGTGTGATTTCTTGATAGACAATCTTTTGAAGAATGATTGAGAAACATTGGACTGTAAAGTCAAGTTTCAAATCAAGAACAAGATGAATGACAAGTGAATTTCCTTTGCCCTTGTAGAGTTTTCCTGAGGGAGGCTAGGGTAGAGGAGTGGTAGTCAATGAAGTTGTGAAGAATTTAGAGGAATTGAGAGTTTCACGTTTAGGGGACGAGAGAATTGTCTTGCAGAAGCACATCACAAAGGAGAGTAGAATGACGGGAATGAGGAACCCTACACTGGCAGCAAGAAACCTACTGATTGAGATGTGATGGCTCTCATAATATTTCTCAGTAAACTTTGCATTACTTTCCTTGCATGGAATTGGAACCTGAGTTTTCCAAATTTCATGGTAGAGATCACAAGCAGTAAATGTGTAGATGGACCGACCGATGGGGGAGAGAGGCAATCTGGCTTTGATAGACAGAGCCGGATTGGAGGTTGGTGTTAGGAAGAGAGAGTGGAGAAGAGCATGGGACCATGTTCTTTGGGAAGGGAGAAGTAGCAGAAGAAACCCAAGAGATCAAAGATTCTTTCACCTCAAAGCACATGAAGAATGAGTACAAGGTGGAGACATTTTGAGACACAATGCAAAGAAGCATTGTAGATGCAATGATGGTCCTACTCAAATCCGAGCACACCACCTATGTGATGAAGCAGAAGGTGGTGTTCTTCCACAAGTTGTTTGCAAGAGAACCGATCAATTAGGTGAAGTGCTTTTATCAACAAACAAGGTAGATGGTGCTAAATTGGAGGACGGTCACCACCACATTACTTCATGCTTTTTGCAACACACTTCTACCTTGGGTTGAACCTGTTAAGCAATGAGGAGAAGAAGAATATTGTCTCACATTTCCATCCTGATTTGTGACAAGAAGCCAATGATGCAATTGCATAGTGATGACGATAACTATGCAAGAACGAGATAGGATTGAAAGATGGTTGTGTCCCTGCCAAGCAAGAAGAGAAGTATACTCAAGGTGGAGAGCTTGCCAATGTAGCCCCAAAAATTAAGAAGAATTGGGCAGAGAGAAGGGAAGCAAGTCCAGCGGATTGCACTTGTAGAGAAAGTCAAATTGAAAGAAGAAGCATAGTCTACATTGGAGTCATCAAAGGAAGAAGAGGTAGAGTTAACCCTGCAAGTGAAGAGTCCAATGAAGAGAGCAAGGGTGAACCTGAGGTGCAGCAAGATCAAGAGAAGGAGATGTCTCAGTAAGAAGAAATTGAGCGACAGGATGTGGAAGAAGAAATTATGGCCGAGTTAGCAATTGAGGCAAAAGAAGGAGTGGTGGCGGAGCTGAGGAAGTACACACCAGAAGGAGAAGGTGCAAAGGAAACCTAGCAGATCATCAATCTGGATGATCAAGAGAGTTTGGAGGACAAGGGATCACTGACAATACAAAGATCCTGACTTCACATTAAGACCTTGGGCTTGGAAGGAAGGCATCCGATCATTACAATCACTAAAGAGAAAGTAGTAGAAGAAGCATGATGTGAGGAAGTAGAGTACCTTTGGGATGTGGCATGTCCACTATTATTGCAGATGGAGAAGAAGAAGAAGGAGATGCAAAGTAGACATCCCGACATATAGATAGTGTTGCAGGTGCTGGAGTAATTAAAGATTGAGAATTGGAAGTTGCAGGAGAACCTGATTAGAGGAGAAGAAGAAAGGAAAATCTTGCAAGTAGATGTAGTGTTGTAGAAGAAGATCAACAAGAATCTGCAAGAGAAGTTTGAGAAGTAGGAGAGGGAGTTGGCAATGAAAGTGAAGGAGGTTACGCACGAAAGACTTTGGGTGGAGAAGTTACAAGTCAAAGTGAAGGTGGAACAAGAAAAGGGCAAGCAAATGGTGGAAGCTAAGGAAAAAGAGCTCAACGCATTTTACCAAAAGGTAGAAGAGAAGATAGCAGCCTGGCAGCAAGAATTTGCTAAGCAGGATCAAGAAGAAGGAAGGCTGAGAGATCCGGCATAGATGTTAGAGGCAAAGATTGACCAATATGTGAAGGAATTGGAGGATTGCACAGTGGAGTATGAGGAGGAGTTGAAACTTAGCAAAGTTGTGATGGAGGAAAAACAAAAGAGGAAGCAATCAGAGGATTTACTTGAAGGAGTGATCATGGAATTGAAGGCAAAGTTAACCACGGAAGCCGAGGTGAGAATGGAGGAATTGCACAAATTACGATTGTTGGTACAAGAGACGTGCAATAAGAATGCAAAGAACAAGGACTTGAATGCCTTGTTGATCAGTCTTAGGACTAGGATTGCTAGGAAGATGTTAGATGTAGAGAATAACATTTCTATCAAACTCATGTTGATTAAGTTAGAGTTAGAAAGTCTTTGGAATACTATGCATATCAGACCCGAAGTAATAGAGATAGGAGTGCGGGTGTCTTTGAAGTTGACATTTGACACTTTAGAGAAGAGTGGGTCTGGAGAAAATGAGTTAGATAGGATACCCACCAATACAATTGTAGTTTGTAGTGAAGAGGTAGTAGAAATAGCAAATGAATTAGTAGAACTAGATAAACCCAAAGTACAAGAGATGAAGTGACTTTCCTCAAGTTTGGAAGCCAAAGTGGAGGTAGATATTGGAACAGATTAGGACAATTTTGAGATAGGAAGAGGCAGATATGAAGAAGTGCATTGTCACTATGGATTTGCAGGTTGGTAAAGTCATTAGGAATCAGTTTAGGGAGTAAGATAATTATCAAGAGCTTAGTCTATTTAAAGGAGGACTTTGAAATCTTATGTTGTTCAATGCTCAAAATTTTGAGAATAGATAAAGCAAAGTGCTATGAAATAGTGCTTGTTGCTTGAGCTTAATTCCGGGTATCAACTCTGTGTTTGTGTTTGTGAGTGTTGAGAGAATTTTGAAGTGCAAGTCAATGTGTTTGTTGGATGTTGGATTCCACAATCATGATCTTCATTCTGTGTGTTTGATCTTGAGTAAAGTGCAATCAAAGCAATGCCTTGACAAATCTGAGAAGAATTGTAGTGTTGGTAGTATTTTGCATTTGTCAGTGTAACATTGAGTTGATGTGAAGCAATTTCAATCAAGGAAGTTGTGCCTTAAGTTGAGGAGTGGAACACAATTTTGAGGCAAAGCAATTTTATAGTGAAGTAGCCATTTTTAGGAGAGACTAAATCATCAAAATCAAGATTGTTTGGAAAGATTTGATGGACTTGTGATTAAGAAGTGTTAATTCATGACAAGACTAAGATGCAATACTTGTTACTCTCTTCTGGGTGTGGTTTCTACCGGAGAGATTAAAGATGCAACCAAGAAGAATTGAGATTGTTACTATTTGTCTTTGTATTTGGATACTTTTGACTTGTATCTTTGCAAGAACAAAATTTACTTACATGATTACTGCAAAAGTGATATTTACCGGGTTGTCACACACATTGGGACACTCAAAGGTGAGAAAATTTGAATGCCTAGCATGAGCATTGGCTTTGGTATCTATAGGGAGCATACAAGGCTCTTGAGAAGCTTATCAAGAAACTTCCTTGAACCGCTTTCTTGGAGTGCAAGCCAAGTTAACCAAGAAGCTTCTCAAGAAACTAACCTTCTAGAAGTGGTCAAGTTGGCATGCAAGCTAAGCTAGTTGCAAGCTTCTACAAGCAACCTACTTGGGGTGCAAGCTAAGCTAGTGGGGAAGTTTCCCAAGAAACTACTAAGATGCTTTTAGAATATTCTAGGCTAATTTGGCATATTTGCTACTTTGTTAGCCTTGACTAACTTCATTGCTAAACTACATATTCCCCCACTGCTAGTTGGTTGCATCCTCATGTCATTGAAACTTCAAACTCTTGGATGGTCATTTTTGCATTCTGCAAATGAGAAAGAGGTTCCCATGGGGCATCATGCAAGGGATACTCTTTCCTAAGGACTTTGTACTCTATATGTTGTCGAGGTAATGTGCAAGGATCCAATCAACTTCATACTATTCATGATCATTGATAGGGATGGGAGGAGGAGGAGTCTAACAATATGGAGTTTAGCGACAAAGTTAGTAGAGCTAACAAAGAGCAAATAAGACAAATTAGCCTAGAATATTTTGGAAGCATCTAGAAAGCTTCTTGGCTAGCTTAGCTTGCACCTCAAGTAAGAAGCTTCTAGAAGGAAGCTTCTAGAAGCTTCCAACTAGCTTAGCTTGTACCCCAAATAGGTGGCTTCTAGAAGGAAGCTTCTTGAGAAGCTTTTGAGTTAACTTGGCTTGCACTCTAAGAAAGTGGCTCGAGGAAGCGTCTTGAGAAGCTTCTCAAGGGCCGTGTATGCTACCTATAAATACCAAAGCCAAAGCTCATGGAAGGCATTTGGATTTTTCTCTCATTCAAGTGTCCCAATGTGAGCTTCCATTCTCCTATTTCTCTCCTTGGTCACAATCTTTTACATTGGTATCAGAGCATGAATGGGATAGATGGAATTTATGGACCACCAAATCTACTTCCACCAAACCTTTGGGATTTCATATCCAAATATTACCCAAGCATCATTTCACTCAATTCATCACCTCACATTTTGGGCAGGATTTTTTGCATATGATCACCTTGTCTAAGGAACCCTTGATACTTTCGGTTGTAACTTATGGAGACCGGTGAACATGTTGCATCTATGTGTTAATCAATTAGATAAATTGAGAGTAGTGGGATAGAGTAGTAGTTGTGGCGGCAATATTGGACGTTATCCTTGCAATGCAACAACAAAGTGAGCACCTTACTCAATTGTTGGATGGACGAGAGCAACAACGACAAGAACATATAGAGAGGGCACCGGTTTGAGATGGAGAAGATCACATTTGATTTCCAAAACGCAAGGTGTTTAAAGGCAAGAATCTTCCAAGAATAGTGGAGAATTTTGTGTTTGATTGGAGATGCTACTTTGAAGCTACCAACCTTCAAGATGAATGAAAATAGATTCTCTTGGCTTCTAGCAAATTCAATTGTGTGACAAAACTTTGGTGGCAATTCTGAGTGGAGCGAGCTGAATGATAGATTGTTACACCAATTTTGACATGGGTAGAATTCAAGGATGCAATACTTGGTTAATTTCAAATTATAAATGCCACCCAAGCTACATGAGATAAATTGGTGGAATTGAAGCAGATTGGCTGTGTAAGGAGCTACATCATAGAATTTTAGAATATCATCATGCAAATTCTAGATATACAAGAAGGTGATGTTTTGGATCAATTTGTGTGGGGACTGAAAACATGAACCAAATTGGAGGTCACCATGCGGGAACCAAAAAATGTAGAAGAAGCCATGCAATTGGCTGAGCGTTTTGATTCCTTGGTTGTGACAACTTGGTCTTGACCTTGACCTACACAAAGCCTACCAATACACTACACATGGGTGGATGAACCGGCACCAATGGAGATTGATGATATCCAATGGAGACCACTTGGTACAGTGGATATAGAAAGATTGCAACAAAATGGAGGTTGTTTTTATTGTTGCCAAGTTGGAAATTGCATTGCTGAATGTCCACTCAAGAAAGAGTGACCTTAACAAGTTGCACAGATGGAGTTTGTGGAACAAAATGATCAAGGAAACAAGAAATCCCAATAGGAGATTTTCAGCCACTTACAGGGAGCTTGATTAGTTCTAATGGGATTGAAGGCTTGACCTATGCAAGTTTGCTTCACTTGTAAGGTACAATATCTAATCAAAATTGCAAGATTTTGGTTGATTCAAGAAGTCTAGAGAATTGCATGTCTATGCAAGTAGCAAAGGAATTGGGTATTCCTATCAAACCAGTGATTGGAAGTAGATTTACAATAGCGGATGGTAGAAAGGGTTCTGCATTCCGTACCTCACACCCTATTACTTTTAAGATTGGGAAGGAGTATTTGGAGTCTATGAGGTTTGTAGTGGCACCTCTACACTATGATTTCATTCTAGTACTACCTTGGCTTGAACATCACAAGGCTCAATTTGATTGGACCCAATGACAAATTCAAGTACAACACCAAGTTAAGGAATTTTTGATTAGGTTGTTTGGCATCTTTGAGTAAGACACCTAAGAATAGTCAGTCCCAGGATGGGAAGTTGGTTGAGAAGGTAGCTATAGAGCATGCTCTGAAGGAAGAGGAGCCCCAAGATGAGAAGTTTGCCTGGAAGGCAACCATGGAGCAAGCTTTGAAGAGAGGTGAGTCCCTAGATGGAAAATTTGTTAGTGAAGTAGCCATAAAGTAAGCTTTGGAGGAAGATAGGTCTGTTTTTGTGGTGTGTATCAAGCCGATTGCACAAGGGCAATCTGAGGAGAGCCAAGAGCTTCATCAAGCAAGGGTTGATCAAATAGTTCAGGAGTTTGCGGATGTGTTTCCGGATAATCTGCCAAAGGATTACCCTCTGATCATGGTATGCCCTTCAAAATTGAGTTATTGACAGGGAATACTCCAATGAGTAGATTGTGGTACCAACAATTTTCATTTTGGACAAGTTTTAAAGAAGAAGTGCCTTGCAGAAACCAAATTAAAACCAAATGGAGAAGAATTGAGTGCAAACTTGTGTTTTGATCAGGCCTGAGGAAGTTGACTTTGCATTGGAGGAAGGAGGACTTGGATTGACTCAAACCCAAAGAAGCTTACTTTGTGTCAGAGGAGTGAAAAACTCAGACCAGATGCCAAAGGAGGGTTTCTTCGCATTAGAATGAAGGTTACAAGTCAAGAATACTTCAGGGGCCATATCTCAATAAACACAAGTCTAAATCATGCATGCTATATTTTTTTGGAAGCGTCTTGTTCAGGGCTTTACATTGTCACCAAAATCGCAAAGTTTGGAGGTATGTAGAAGAAGTAACAAGAATTTGAAGTTTTGGGAGTAGATGTACAAAGTAGTTTGGTGTCTTCGGGACTTCGGACTTCGGACTTCGGGTTTATATGACTTTGGGTCTAAAGACTTTGCCTCAAAAAAAATTATTCAACCCAAGGCAGTTGGACCTCAGAGTCCAGTGAAGTTGACTTTGGGAGTTTTGCCAAAGGGATCAGAGGAAGTTAGAGTATGGAAAGAAGATAGTTAGGATACACATGACTTCAATTTCAGTTTTGATTGAAAATGGAACATGAATTGAAAGAGAAGTAACAATAGTGAATAAACTCAAAGTGCAAGATTAGACTGTTAGTGTCTTTGGGTTAATTACATGAGTGACTAGGTGAAAGTGTATTAAAATTGAAGGTGTAGATAGTGTACCCATGCTTTCAATTACAATTCTTGATGATGACATAGTATAATTAGTAAAGGAATTGATAGTAGTAAAACCTAAAGTAGATGAAGTAGGAATGCAGATGTCTTTGGAGTTACCATTGGAGACATTAGAGAAGAATGGGCCGGGAGATAAGGAGTTAGATAGATTACCTGCTAGTGGAATTGCAGATCAGGAAAGAGAACGGTTAGATTTGGTAGAGGAATTAGGAGTTGTGAAACCTGAGGATAGAGTAGTAGTGAGTGAAGTTACTTCAGGATCGGGTTTGAAAGCTGAGGAAGAAGTAGACATCGGATTGGATTAGTAACAGTTTTGAGATAAGAAGAGGCAGATATAAAGAGGTGCATTGTCATTTCGGATCTATAGGTTTGTAGAGTTGTTAGGAAACGGTATAGTTGTTAGAACTGTCGATTGCTTCACTATTTAAGAGTGGCATTTGTAGTATTATGTTGTTCAATGCTCATAATTTTTGAGAATAGATAAAGCGAAGTGTTGTGAAGTAGTGCTCGTTGCTTGAGCTTGATTCCGAGTATCAACTTTGTGTCTGTAATTGTGAGTGTGTGGTGAAATTTGAAGTGCAAGTCAATGTGCTTGTTGGATGTTAGATTCCGTAGCCTTGGTCTTTACTCTATGTGTTTGATCTTGAGTGAAGTGCAATCAAAGCAATGCCTTGAGAGATCTGAGAGATCTAAGAGGAATTGTAGTGTTGGTAGTATTCTACTTTTGTGAGTGCAGCACAAAGTTGATGTGAAGCAATTTTGATCAAGGAAGTTGTGCGTTCAGTGGAGGGGTAGAATGCAATTCTAAGGCGAAGTCATTTTGTAGTGAAGTGCTATTTTTGGGAGAGCTTGAATCATCACAATCAAGATTGTTTGGAAAGAATTGAAGGTGTTGTGATTAAGGAGTGTTATTTTGTGACAAGACTGCAAGTCAGTGCTTGTTACTCTCTTCTGGGTGTGGTTTCTACCTGAGAGATTAAAGACGCAACCAAGAAGAACTACATTGTTATTGTTTGACTTCATATTTGACCAATTCTGACTCATATCTCTGTGGAACAAACTTTACTTACCTGATTATCGCAAAAGTGATATTTGTTGGGTTGTCATATAGACCAATCTATAGGCTCTCACCAAAGGAGTTGGAAGAGTTGCAAATAACACTTATGGAGTTTTTGGAGAAGGACTTCATACGACATAGAACCTCTCCTAGGAGAGCACCAATATTATTTGTACTAAGGATGGAGGACTTTGTTTTTGTGTTCATTATCATGGGCTCAATAAGCAAACATAGAAGAATGCATATCCATTGCCTTAGATTGATGACTTGCTTGATTGATCAATTGAGTGGAGCACGATACTTTTCCAAACGGGATCTTTGTAGTTGCTATTAGCAAATCCTTATTGATAGGGAGGATGTGCAAAAGATTGCCTTTTGCCCAAGGTATGGGCATTTTGAGTGGATAGTTCTACCTTTTGGGCTCATTAATGCTCTAGCGGTCTTCATGGATCAGATGTATTGAGGGTTGGATGGACTATTGGATCATTACATGGTGGTATTCTTGGATGATATCTTAATCTATGGCAAAACTGAGGCAGAACATGTGAATCACGTGCAAGAAGTTCAAAGATGACTATGACAATGGAAATTTTACTAAAGAAGTCAAAGTGTGCCTTTTGGAAAAGGGAAGTTACCTTCTTGGGTCACAAGATCTCATCAGAGGGAATCAAGATGGAAGAGGAGAAAATCAAGGCCATTACTGATTGGCCTACTCCAAAGGATGCTATAGAAGTAGAGGCATTTAATGGATTGGCCAATTTTCACCGACGTTTCATTCATTATTATGCTCATGTGGCTACACCATTGATTGACCTCTTGGAGAAGAACTTGAGCTTCCAATGGACCACCAAGCACAAAGAAGCATTCTAGAAGTTGAAACATATGGTGTCTTCAAGACCCATCCTTCAACCGTATGATCCTCAATTACAATGTGTGGTTGATTTTGATGCTTCTTACTTTACAATTGGAGCCGTGTTGCAATAGGAATTCCCATATGGACTACATCCCATTGCCTTTGTATCTTGCCAAATAAATACAACTAAAATAAATTACTCTGCTCAAGACCAAGACCAACTTGCAATGGTTTATGCCACCAAGGTATGGAGGCATTATCTCTTGGAGAAACAAGTGATCATGCAAACTGATCACAAACCATTGTTACAGACCTTACACTTGGAGCACATTAGGAGTTGACATCATCGATGAGAGGAACAACTCCAATTGTTTGATATCACTTGAGTACAAACTAGGTCGGTTCCATGTCATCCTTGATGCTCTATCACGGTGACTTGATTTGAAGTCTCTTCCTCTCATCATGACAGCAATTATGACAATGTCAATTGACTCTAAGGTCCAAAACAACTTTCAGTCAGCTCTTCAACAAGATCTCTTCTTCCAAACGGTACATGGTTGCCTTACAGCATGCAACAACAAGTACAACACCTTCTCCATCAATGAGGGCCTTCTATTCCATGAGTACCGGATCTATGGTCCAGTCAAAGGTGATTTTTGACTTGTGTGCCTTCAAAAAGCCCATGATTTACCCATAGATGGTCACATGAGTGTGGACAAGACCTTGGGTACCCTCCAATGCTGATGGTGGTAGCTCAACATGACGCAAGATGTTCAAGAATTTGTCCAATTGTGTGAGAGCTGCCAACCTAACAAGACCAACAACTAAAAGCCAAGTGGACTCCTTCAACCACTTGCCATTCCATCAACTTGATGGGAGCATGTGAGCTTAGATCTCATCACACCTTACCCAAGGCAAAGCAAGAACACACAACAATTGTGGTGTTTTTGGATAAGCTTAGTAAGAAAATCCACTTCGCACCAACTTGTGATACCGTGGATGCTCCAACCTTAGCGCAAATCTACTTTGACAATGTCTTCAAGCATCATGAGATGCTGCATGTACTCATCCTCGACCGCAATCCTCAATTTACCAGGAAGTTTTGGCAAGCACTCTTTCAGATACTTGGCACCAAGCTTGCTTTGTCCATGGCCTATCATCCTCAAACTGATGGACAAACCAAATGTGCAAATCGTACATTTGAGGATACGGTATATGCCTTTGTCAATATCTATCATGCCAATTGGGATGAATGCCTTGCAGCTATAGAATTTACCTACAACAATTCCAAACAAGCAAGCACCACATTTTCTCCTTTCTTTCTCAATTTTGGCAAAGATTTGCTTGTTCTAGATTCTCTTCTTGCTCTCCCTCCATCTTAGGTTCCTCATACTTCAACATTCTTGACCACTGTATCCCAATCTCTCCAACAAGCCAAATCTCACCTCCTTGTTGCTTAGAATCGTCAAAAACAATATGCAAACTACCATTGTTGTGATCTCACCTTTGAAGTTGGTGATAAAGTCATGTTATCCTCTAGTAACCTTTCTCTCCCACTTGATACCCAAATTTGTAAACTTGCCCCTAATTGGATAAGACTCTTTGATGTCACCCAAATTGTCTCTCCTATTGCTTATCAATGCATATCAATCCTGTCTTTAATGTTTCCAAGTTGAAACCCTTTGTTCCTAACCCCTCGCCTTTTCCTCTTGAGTCCAACCTCCCCCACCTATTAATGATCATGAGGAGTACGAAGTTGATCTGTGAGTTGGCCTGTCTCTCACTCAGGATGAACCTCTGATGGCTATTATGGTAGCGCACCATGGACTAAGAAGGCAAGGAACCCCAACTCCATCATACTCCTCCAAGGCTAACACTCCAAGACTCAAGACATTGCTCACTAGAGAACTCAATGAGAGAGAGATAGTTGCAAATGAAAGGATGATGAGTACCTCCTCACCCCTTGTTTATATACTTGTGAAATAGTTACGTACCAAAGTTACTAATTACCATAGTAACTCAAGTTACTAGACTAAAAGTCAAGTAAAGTCAAAAAGTAGAAAGGAATATCCATTCACATGGGCATATTCCTCTAAGCATGTGGTCTTATCTTGACCCAACCACTAAGTCAAGGATTCCTTCACATGGGCTATCCTTGGACTAAAGAAGAATCCAAAACAAAAAGGCTTGTGGGCCCAAGAGTTCTCAACTCTTTCCCCAAAGCCAAACACCTAGGAATAATACCAAGTCAACACACTAAAATCCAAAATAGTGGTGCTCATCTTTTCTACTTCCTCTAAAGTAAGGTCCCATCTATCTTAGCTATGACTAACTTTAGCTAACCATGACTAATATAGAATCATCCTTTATCTCTATATAAATAATATCTCTTAAGTACTTGTAATACCAAGCTAAATATCACAATACCACACACATGCACAAATGGGTGTTACAGATCATATCCTTGTGTGTTGCCATATTCAATAAGGCTGTCGACAACATATGGAGTACAAGGTCATTTGGAAAGGGTATCCTCTTCATGATGCCACATGGGAAACTCTTTCTCACCTCCAGAATGCACAGACGTCCATCCAAGAGTTTGAAGCTTCATTGTCTATGAGGACGTCACCAACTAGCGGTGGAGGAATATGTATCAATATGGAGTTTAGCGACAAAGTTAGTAGAACTAACAAAGTAGCAAATAAGACAAATTAGCCTAGAATATTCTAGAAGTATCTAGGAAGCTCCTTGGGAAGCTTCTTGGCTAGCTTAGCTTGCACCTCAAGTAAATAGCTTCTAGAAGGAAGCTTCTAAAAGCTTCCAACTAGCTTAGCTTGCACGCCAAGTACGTGGTTTCTAGAAGGAAGCTTCTTGAGAAGCTTCCTAGTTAACTTGGGTTGCACTCTAAGAAAGCGGCTCGAGGAAGCTTCTTGAGAAGTTTCTCAAGGGCCTTGTATGCTACCTATAAATACCAAAGCCAAAGCTCATGCTAGTTTTCCCTTATTCAAGTGTCCCAATGTGAGCTTCCATTCTCCTATTTCTCTACTCGGTCACGGTCTTTTACAAGGAGGTTGGACACAAGAGGAAAAAGAAGATGGGTTAGGAACAAAGGGTTTCAACTTAGAAATATGAAAGATAGGGTGAATATGCATATGACAAGGCAAGACAAGTTGATAAGCAACAAGAGAAATGATTTAGATGACATCAAAGGGTCCTATCCAATTAGGAGCAAGTTTACAAACTTGGGTATCAAGTAGGAGGGGTAGGTTATTGGATGAAAGCATGACCTTATCACCAACTTGAAAGGTGAGATCACAACGATGGTGGTCTGCATATTGTTTTTGGTGATTTTGAGCAACAAGGAGATGAGATTTGGCTTTTTGGAGAGATTGGGATGTGGTGGTCAAGAAGGTGGAAGTATGAGAGACATGAGATGGAGGAGTAAGAAGAGATTCTAGAACAAGTGGATCTTAGCCAAAATTGAGGAAGAAAGGAGAGAATCCGGTGCTTGCTTATTTGGAATTATTGTATACAAACTCTGTAGTTGCAAGACATTCATTCCAATTGGTATGGTGAACATTGATGAAGGCACAAAGTATATCTTCCAAGGTGCAATTTGCAAGTTTAGTTGCCTATCATTTTGAGGGTGATAGATCATGGACAAAGTAAGCTTGGTGCTAAGTATCTAGAGGAGTACTTGCAAAAATTTTCCAATGAATTGAGGACCATGGTCAAAGATGAGTACACGAGGTATCGCATGATGGTTGAAGACAATATCAATGTAGATATGCACCAATGTTGGAGCATCCATGGTATCAACGGTTGATGCCAAATGGATTTGCTTACTTAGCTTATCCACAAACATCACTATTGATGTGTGAGCTTGCTTTGTCTTGGGCAAGGATGTAATGAGATCCAAGCTCATGTGTTCTCATCAAGCAAATGGAATGGAGATTGGTTGAAGGAGTCCACTTTGTTTTTGGTTGTTGGCCTAGTTACATTGGCAGGTCTCACATGATCAAACAAACTATTGAACATCTTGTGCCATGTTGGGCAACCACCATTGGTGTTGGGGGATACCCAAGGTCTTGTCTACACCCATGTGACCAACAATTGGTAAGTCATGGGGCTTCTTGGAGGTGCAAAAGTTGGAGATCACCCTTGGCTGGAACACATATTTAGTCCTCATGGAATAGAAGGCCTTCCTTGAAGGAGAAGGTGTTGTATTCCTTTTTGCATATTATAAGATAACCTTGTACCATCTAAAAGAACGGATCTTGTTGTAGAGTTATCCTAAACTCAATTTGGACCTTGGAGTCAACTAACACCGTTGTAATTGCCATCGTGATGATAGGAAGAGACTTCAAATCAGGTTTTTGTGATAGGCATTAGGGATGACATAGAACCAACCAAGTTTCTACTTAAGTTTGATGTCAAACAATTAGAGTTGCTCTTCCTATCAATGATGTCAACTCTTCATGTGTTCCAAATGTAATATTTGCAACAAGGGTTTGTGATCAATTTGCATGAGCACCTATTTTCCCAAGAGGTAATGCTTCCATACCTTTGTGGCATATACCATTGCTAGTTGTTCTTGATATCATGAAGAGCAATTCCTTTCTGCAATGTATAATTGGCAAGACATAAAGGCAATGGGATGTAACCCATATGGAAATTCTTGTTGCAACACAACTCCAATGGAAAAGTTAGAAGTATCAAGTCAACCACACAAGGTAGTTGAGGATCATATGGTTGAAGAATGAGTCTTGAAGACACCATATGTTTCATCTTTTGGAATGCTTCTTCATGTTTGGTGGTCCATTGAAAGCTTGAGTTTTTCCCCAAGAGGTCGGTTGATGGTGTTGCCACATGGATAAATCATAACAATATGGAGTTTAGCAATAAAGTTAAAAGGGCTAACAAAGTAGCAAATAAGACAAATTAGCCTAGAATATTCCAAAAGTATCTAGGAAGCTTCTTAAGAAGCTTCCCCGACTAGCTTAGCTTGCACCTCAAGTAAGTAGCTTTTAGAAGGAAGCTTCTTGAAGGTCCCAACTAGCTTAGCTTGCATGCCAAGTAAGCAACTTCTACAAGGAAGCTTCTTGAGAAGCTTCCCAATTAACTTGGCTTGGACTCCAAGAAAGCGGCTCAAGGAAGCTTCTTGAGAAGCTTCTCAAGAGCCTTGTATGATCCCTATGAATACAAGAGCTGAAACTTATGCTAGGCATTCAGATTTTTCCCTCATTCAAGTATCCCAATGTGAGCTTCCATTCTCCTATTTCTCTCCTTGGTTTTGGACTTTTACATGAACTATTGATAAAAACTTGCCAATCCATTAAATGCTTGCATCTCTATGGCATCCTTTAGAGTAGTCCAATAAAAAATGGTGTTGATTTTCTCCTCTTCTATCTTGATCTCTTTTGATGAGATCTTGTGACCCAAGAAGGTAACTTCCTTATGCCAATAGGTACATTTTGACTTCTTGCAATAAAACTTCCATTTACATAGTTTCCTTAGGAATTCTCACACATGAAATGAATGTTTTACCTCCATTTTGCTATAGATTAAAATATCATCCAAGAACACCACCACATACCAATCCAATAGTCCATCCAACACCTAATGCATCTGATCTATGAAGATTGCTAGAGCATTAGTGAGCCCAAAAGGTAGAACTCTCCATTCAAAATACCCATACCTTGTACAAAAGCTAGTCTTTTGCACATCCTCCCTATCAATGGGATTTGCCAATACACACTACAAAGATCCAACATAGAGAAGTATCTCACTCCACTCAATTGATCAAGCAAGTCATCAATTCAAGGCAAAGGATATATCTTCTTCACTGTTTGTTTATTGAGCCCATGGTCATCAATACAAAAAAAAAGTCATCCATCATTCTTTGGAACAAATAGAACCGGTGCTCCCTAAGGAGATATATCATGTCGTATGGAATCCTTCTCCAATAACTACGTAAGTGTTGTTTGCAACTTTTCCAACTCCTTTGGTGAGAGCCAATAGATTGGTCTACCCATTGGAGTACTCCTTGGCAATAACTTCAATCTTGAAAGGCATACCACGACCAAAGGGTAATCCCTTTGGCAGATCATTTGGAAACATGTTTGCAAACTCCTGAACTATCTTGTCAACCATTTGTTGATGACGCTCTTCACACTCCTTCGATTCTCCTTGTACAATAGACTTGATCCACACCATAAAAATAGATTTATTTTCCTCCAAAGCTTGCTCTATAGTTGCTTCACTGACAAACTTCCCACCTAGGGACTTATCTTCCTTCAATGCTTACTCTATGGCTACTTCCTTGACAAACTTCCTATCTTGGGACCTATCGTGTGACTTGTCTTTCTTCAAAGCTTACTCTTTGGTTGTTTTCTTGACAAACTTCCCATTTTGGGACTTATCTTCCTTCAAAGCTTACTCTCTGGTTGTTTTCTTGATGAACTTCTCATCTTGGGACTTATCTTCCTTCAAAGCTTTCTCTATGGTTCCTTTCTTGATAAAATTTCCATCTTGGGATTGACTATTCTTAAATGTCTTACTCAAAGGTGCTAGACAACCTAATTAGAAATTCTTACCTTAGTGTTGTACTTGAATTTGTCATGAGGTTCAATCAAATTGAACCTTATAATGTTCAAGCCAATGCAACCCCAAAATGATATCATAGTGTAGATGTTCCACTACAAACCTCGTACACTCCAAATGCTCCTTCTCAATCCTGAATGTAACATGATATGAGGTACGGAGTGCAAAGATCTGCCATCGTCAATTTATTTCTAATTATTGGCTTGATAAGAACATGTAATTCTCTTGCTAATTGCATGGATATGCAATACTTTGAACTTCTTAAATCAACCAAATCCTACAACCACAATCAGATTTCATACCTTGCAAGTGAAGCAAACTTGCATAGGGCAAACATTTGATCCCATTGGAACTAATCAAGTTCCTAGTAGGCGGCTCAAAATCTCCTTTTGGGATTCCTTGTTTCCTTGATCATTTTGCTCCACAAACTCCATCTGGATGACTTGTCAAGATCACACATTCTTGAGTGGACATTCAGTAATCCAATGTCCAATTTGGAAACAATAAAAACAACCACCATTTTGTCACAATTTTTCTCTATCTACAGTGCCAAGTGGTCTCTATTAAATGATATCAATCTCCATTGGTGGTGGCTCCTCGACCCATGTGTAGTGTATTGGTAGGTTTTGTGGAGGTTGAGGTCAAGACAAGTTGCTACAACCAAGGAATCAAAGCGTTTGGCCAACAGCAAGGCTTCCTCCAAGTGTTGTGGCTCTCACATAATTACCTCTAATTTGGTTCATGATTTCAAGTTCCTCATAAATCAATCCAAAGCTTCACCTTTTACTATATTTGGAATTTGTATGATGGTGTTTTAGAATTGCATGATGTAACTTCTTACATTGCCAATTTGCTTCATCTCTACTAACCTATCTCATGCAACTTGTGTGGCATTAGTAGCTTGGAATTGACCAATTATTGTACTCTTGAATTCTACACGTGTCAAGATTGATGTAAAATTTTTTTGTTCAACTTGCTCCACTCAAAATTGCCACCATAGCTTTGCTACTCCATCCAATTGGTCGGAAGCCAAGAGAATCTATTTTTGTTCATCTTGAAGATTGGTAGCTTCAAAATAATATTTGTAGTCAAACACAAAATTCTCCACATGGGAGATTCTTGCTTTCAAAAACCTTGGGTTTTAGAAACCAGATTTGGTCTTCTACTTCTTGAACTTGTACTTGCTCTAATGTGCTCTTGTCTTTGATGATCTTTTTCATCCAACAATCGAGTAAGGTGCTCAATTTATAATTGCATAGCAATGATAACCTCGTGCATTGCCGTTATGGTTACTACTCTATTACACCACACTCAATCTATCTAATTTATTAACACATAGATGCAACATGTCCACTATTCTCCATAAGTTACAATCAAAAGTACCAAGGGTTCCTTGGACAAAGTGAATATATTTAGAAAATCCTACCAAAGCGTGAGGTGATGAATTGTGTAAAATGGTGCTTGGGTAGTACCTAAACACAAAAATTCCCAATGGTTTGGTGGAAATGGATTTGGTGGTCCATAAATTCCACCTATCCCAGTCTTGCTTTGATACCAATGTAAAAGATCAAGACCAAGGAAAGAAATAAGAGAATATAAGATCACATTGGGACACTCAAGTGTGGGAAACTCCGAATGCCTAGCATGAGCTTTGGCTTTGGATACATAGCATAGAGAGCATACAAGGCTCTTGAGAAGCTTCTCAAGAAGCTTCCTTGAGCTGCTTTCTTGGAATGCAAGCCAAGTTAACCAAGAAGCTTCATTCTAGAAGCCGTCTACGTGGCGTGCAAACTAAGCTAGCTAGGAAGCTTCCCAAGAAGCTTCCTAAAGGTTTTTGGAATATTCTAGGCTAATTGGAATATTTATTATTTTTTTAACCTTAACTAAATTTATTGCTAAACTCCATATTGTTATATGAGTGCAATGGAGAATTTTGTGTTTGACTGCAAACATTAATTTGAAGCTATCAATCTTCAAGATGAATAGAAATAGATTCTCTTGGCTTCAAGTCAATTGGATGGAGTAGCAAAGCTATGGTGGCAATTTCAAGTGGAGTAAACAAAACAACAATTTGTTACACCAATCTTGACTTAGACAAAATTCAAGAGTGCAATAATTGGTCAATTCCAAGCCAGAAACACCACACAAGCTGCACGAGATAGGTTGGCAGAGTTGAAATAGATTGGCTATGTAAGAAGTTATATCACACAATTCCAAAACACTATCATGCAAATTCTAAATATACTTGAAGGTGAAGCTTTGGATTGATTTGCAAGGGTCTTGAAGTCACAAACCAAATTAGAGGTAACTATGCAAGAGACACAATACTTGGAGGAAGCCATGCGGTTGGCCAAACACTTTGATTCCTTGGTTGCAACAACTTGGTCTTGACCTTGACCTCCACAAACTATACCAATATACTACACATGGGTAGAGAAGCAAATACCAATGGAGATTGATGCCATTCAATAGAGACCACTTGGCACCATAAATAAAGAAAAATTGCAACAAAATGATAGCTATTTTTATTGTTGCTAGATTGGACTATAACACACATTTGTGCATGTGTGTGGTATTGTGATATTTAGCTTGGTATTACAAATAATTGAGAGATATTATTTATATAAAAATAAAGGATGGTTCTACATTAGTCATGATTAGTTAAAGTTAGTCATAGCTAAGATAGTGGGGACCTTACTTTAGAAGAAGAAGTAGTAAAAATGAGCACCACTATTTTGGATTCTAGTGTGTTGACTTGGTATTATTCCTAGGTGTTTGGCTTTGAGGAGAGAGTTGAGAACTCTTGGGCCTACAAGTCTTTTTGTTTTAGATTCTTCTATAGTCCAAGGATAGCCCATGTAAAGGAATCCTTGACTTAGTGGTTGAGTCAAAATAATATCACATGCTTAGTGGAATATGTAGATGGATATTCTTTTATACTTTTTGACTTTATTTGAATTTTAGCCTAGTAACTCCAGTAATTAGTAACTTTGGTACATAACTATTTCACAAGTATATAAACAAGGGGTGAGAAGGTACTCATCATCCTTTCATTTGCAACTATCTCTCTCTCATTGAGTTCTCTAGTGAGCAATGTCTTGAGTCTTAGAATGTTAGCCTTGGAGGAGTATGAAGGAGATGGGGTTCCTTGCCTTATTACCATGGTGTGCTACCATAATACCCATCAGAGGGTGACAACCCAACAAATATCACTTTTGTGAATAAAGTTTGTTCCCGCAGAGATATAATTCAAAATTGGTCAAATATAAAGTCAAATTTCACAAATATGGTTTTTCTTAATTTCTTCTTTAGTCTATCTGGTAGAAACCACACCTAGAAGAGAGTAACAAGCACTCAATCCCAACAACTTGTCACTAATTCACACACTTATGATCACAACATAGCAAATTTTGTCCAAACAAGTTTTGATTGTGATGATTTAGATTCTCCCAAAGACAACACTTCACTGCAAAACAACTTCACCTTAGAATTGCATTCCATTCCTCCACTGAAAGCAAAACTTTCTTGATCAAAATTGCTTCACATTAACATTGTGCTGCACTCACAACTACAAAATACTACAAACACTACAATTCCTTTCAGATCTATCAGTGCATTGCTCCAATTGTACTTCACTTAGGATCAAATACACAAAATGAAGATCAAGGCTATGGAATCTAACATCCAACAAACACACTAATTTGCACTTCAAAATTCTCCACACATTCACAAACACAAACACAGAATTGATACTTGGAATTAAGCTCAAGTGACGCGCACTAAAATCAGCACTTGCTTTATCCATTCTCAGAATTATGAGCATTGAACAACATTAGATTACGAATGCCTCCTTGAAATAGGCAGAGCACTTCAGTATTCCTCTTCATATGTGCCTTCTTCAAATCTCAAAATTGTTACTACTCCAATCCGATGTCTACTTCTTCCTCGGCTTCCAAAGCCGATGATCTTTCAATCACTTCTCCTTCTTCGGATCTATCTTCAACTACCAAATCCTTCATTATTTTTACTTCTTCACTATGAATTGCAATTGAGGTCATTATAACCTATCTAACTCTTTATCTTCTGATCCACTATTCTCTAAAATGGCAAGTGTCAAATCCAAAGACACCTGGACTCCTACTTCTACTACTTTGGGTTAACTACTATCAATTTCTTTGCTAATTCTACTACATCCTCATCAAGAATTGTAATTGAAAGCATTGGTATGCTATTTACGCCTTCAATTTGTAACCCACTTTCCCCTAATTGCTCATGTAATTGACCCTAAGACATTTATTGTTTGATCTTGCACTTTAGTTTCATTCACTACTACTATTTCTTTTCTAATTCTATCTTATCTTCAATCAGAACTGAAATTGAAGTCATGGGTATCCTAAATATCTTCTTTCTCTACTCTAACTTCCTCTGATGCCTCAAGCAAGACCCTCAAAGTCACCTTCACGGCACTCCGAGATCCAACTCCCTTAGATTTGGTCACCTTCATCTTGAGGTGAAGAAGCTTCTAACCTAAAGTCGTAGAGACCCAAAGAACTATACCCAAAGACACTAACCCAAAAACACTCAACTACTTTATACATCTACTCTCAAAATATAAAATGCTTGTAACTTTTGCTATAGACCTGCAAACTCTGCAATTTTGGTAGCAATGGAAAGCCCTGAATGAGGCGCTTCCAACAAAACATAGCATGTATGATTTGGACATGTCTTCAATGAGATACAACCCCTACAAGAATCTTGACATGCAACTTTCATTCCTCCTTCGGGTCTGCCCTCTTTGAGGTCTGATCCAAGTCCTTCTTCCTCTAACACAAAGTTGACTTCTTTGGGTCAAATCAAAATATATCCTTCTCATCATTTCTTCTCCATTTGGGTTCAATTTGGTTTCAGTAATGTATTTCTTCTTTAAAACTTGTGAAAAATGTGGGTATGTCATTCATCATGAGTGAGAGACAGGCTGGCTTACATTTTTGATTATGTTGTTGGGACCTCTCTAGAAGGCAAGATAATGTTCCTCATTCTATTCTACATTAGGCAGAAGGAGCCTATGAAAGCTCACTTGGAGAGAACATTAAGGGAAGAGAGAGTTGAACTTATGTTAGAGAACCAAGACCCATTTGTATAACATTTAGTTCATTATGATGTCTTTGAGGTGATTTTGTACATCTTGTACACATGAGAGGATTTGGAGAGATTGTGTGAGGTGGATTGCAGATTTTTGGGAATTAAAGTGATTTTGGGCAAAATCTCAAGTTTGAGATCTGGACTTAAAAATTCTACATATAATAGCTTGGGTTATCTTCCCATTAGCACACTTGAAATTATTGTGAGAGCTACTATGCAAACTGGGCTAGAATTTTTGAAAGTTGATAGAGTAAATTGCTCACGCAATTACATGCTCTTTGGAAAATTGTACAGAGTTTGCCATTTCTTCAATTTTTAGTGGATTGTCTTGAAATTTTCCAAGACATTTTAGTGTATTGTATCCTACTTGATTCAAAAATTAGAGAGAGATCATTCTTGCACAAGGAGTTATGAGTGAAGGGGGTGGTTTTCAGACCAAATCTGAAATATGTGTACTGAATAGAAAGGTGTCTAGGCCAAATGGCTCAATGAAAAGACTTGAAATTTTGCAAGGAGAGACAACCTGGAATTGTCATTACATGTGCAAAATTTCAAAGGATTATGATATACCAGTGACATTGTGGGGAAGTGTCAATTCTACAGAGTTGAGATCTCATGCATGAGGAGTTTGAGAGCAACAAAAAGCATGTTTGAGTGTTTAGATTCATCTTGGGAATATGGAGGGTCATCACGAGTGGAAATTGAGACTATGAAAGGTTCTCCAAGAGTTTGAGGTGATTGTAGGAATGGATTTGAGGACAAAAGAGTTTAGAATATAATTTGAAGAGAGTGTTGAGAGGATCCAAAAACCTACACCACTTGGAGGAAAGAGTGAGTCTAAGTGCTTTCTATATGGAGAGAAGAGACATAAGGGAAGTTCATGTCTATTGAATTTTGAGAGCAAGAGATTGAGAGAAAGGAGAGGCTTACTTGAATTGGGTTTGCATGTTGTACCTTCTTCACCAAGATTGGAAGGGAGAAGATCTAAGACCAAGGAGTTGTGTAAGGTTTGTGGAGTGGAAGGACTTCCAAAAGGACATAAGTGTAGTGGAGTAAAATTACTTTTGGAAACTTTAGTAAAGGATCTTGGAGAGAGTCTAAGTAGAGCTATAGAAATACTACCACCTTCATCAACTAGTTCTCAAGATTAGTGATGGAGATAAACTTTCAACTTATGGAAAAACTATTTATGAGGGTTCAATTAATATGCACTCTAGGATTTGATGTTGCTATAGAAATCTTGGAGCAACCTGAACCTTTTGCATTCCCTAGGGTTGATTACTCTCAAATGGTGTTAATCATGTATATAATCTATTAGTTATAGTTTGAGAGAGAAGAAAAGAGAAAAAATTGAGAGAAAAGAAAGACAGTGAGTGGTTAAGATGAGGTAACTTCCAATTTTCTTTGGCAAAGATGGAGAAGATGTGGAGGCCTTTGTGAGAGACTTCAAGAGAGCTTGCATAGGAAAAAATGAGAGGAGGAAGAATGATTGGGCCTCATAATTACTAGATTTCTTTGAGGATACACCACTTACATGATATGAGTCAAAATACCAAAAGAGAGAGAGGAGAGATGTGCAAGAAGAGTCTTGGGAGAGTTTGACTTTAGCACTCACTAAGAACTTTCTTCCAGATGAGAGTTATGAGAGATTGATGAGTAAGGTTACCTTTCTCAAGCAAGGAGATGGAGAGAAAGTGAGAGTCTATGTGGAAAGAGTGGACAAGTTAGAGTTTAGATTTTGCATAGTGTTGAGGAAGGGTGGGGATGATGTGGAGACTACTATGATTGGCATAGGGGCCATGCTCACCAAGAATTTTGTGGGAGGATTGAGACCACAAATTAGAAGCAAGGTGAGATATGAGAAACCTTCTTCCAAGGTTGAAGCTATCAAAATCACAATTCATATGGAGGAGAGTTTGGAAGGGAATGAAAGTGATTTGGTGGTGAAGGAGGTTGTGCATCCTCCTCAAGGTTACAAATATGGTGGAACTTCTGATACTTTGGTGACAAGAACCTGATGATACCCTCAAGACCTTCAACATTTGTGATGAGCATGGCAAACAAGCAACAAGTCCGACCAATAGAGGAGATGGATAAGGTGGTAGTTTCAGTTATGGGAGTTCAAAATCTCATGACTTTCCAAGTCTTGAAGGATTCAAGCTATGATTTGCTTCTTAGGAGGCCATGGTTGAGAGCATCACACAAAATTGATCAATGGCTCAAAGTGTACTTGAGGATTGGGCCATCAACCCATAGAATCACAATTCTTGTGACTTATACCACCAACACTTCACATTCAGATACAACATCTTCTGATTATTAGGAATCAAATTCTAAAGAAGGAGCTTCAAGTGTGGACACAAGCATGGAAGAGGAGACTTCCATGGAGAAGGATGAATCTGAATCTGATTCAGATGTGTACTCCTTGTGTGCAATGGATTTTTCACTTAAGCCAAAGGTTTTGAAGGACCTAGATAAATCACCATTGACACTTGAGGAGATAAAAAGGAGGTTATTTACACTCAAGTATGGTCCAAATGTTACCAAGGAGGAGAAGATGAGATTTGAGGAGATTTTCCTCAAGTTCATCCATGTGTTTGCTTTCAGTTACAAGGATCTAAAGGAGGTCACCTTGGAGGAGCACAAGATTGAGGTAGACTCACATGCAAGACCAGTCTGCTAAAAGTAACATCACATTAGCCCACCAATATCTTTGGTGGTGAAGGAGGAGATTGATAAGCTCAAGGTGGTAGATTTTATCTTTGAGGTGGAGAATTTGGAATGTGTGTCTCCCATTGTGATTGTGAAGAAAAGTATAGCAAGTTTTGGGTATGTGTAGATTACAAGAAGCTTAATGCTTTTACTAAGAAAGACTATTACCCTTTACCATTCATTGACGAGATCTTAGAGGAGGTTGCAAGTCATGAGATGTGCAATTTTGGAGATGGTTATAGTGGGTATAGCCAAATCAAAATTGCACCAGAGCATCAACAACTCACCACATTCATGACACCTTGGGGAACTTATGCTTCAAGGTCATGCCTTTTGGGCTTTGCAATGCTCCAGCCACATTCCAATGGTTCATGAACAAGGTATTTGAACCTTTCATTGGGAAATTTGTGAGAGACTTCATTGATGACTTTTGTGTCTATGGGAGCAAGGAGGAGCACTTTGAGCACCTAATCAAGACTTGCAATGCTTGGACAAGGCAAATGAATCACTCAACCAACCCAGAGAAGTGCATTTTTGGATGTGAAGAAATTCTAATTTTGGGGCACATCATCTCCAAGGATGGAATAGCAATTGATCTTGAGAAGGTGAGGAAAATCTTAGACCTTCTATTCCCTTCAAGGTTGACAAAATTATGCCAATTCTTAGGGATGGTTGGGTACTGTAGGAGGTTCATCTTCTCATTTTCCAACAAGGTTTATGCATTGACCATCTAAATGAAGAAGAGTGTAGATTACATGGTGATTTTGGAGGACAAGGAGGCTCTCAATGCTTATGAAAGCTCAAGCAATCCCTTTTTGTAGCTCCAACTCTTGCTAAACTTGATTGGAGTAATCCTTTCATCCTCTACACTGATGCTTCTTATGTTGCTATAGGATGCACTCTTAGTCAATTAGACCAAGATAGGCATGATCATCCAATAGCTTATGCTAGTAGGCAGATGGTTTCAGTAGAAAAGAACTACTTTGTCACAGGGAGAGAAGGGTTGGCAGTGATCTTTGGACTCAAGAAGTTTAGACACTACTTGATTGGAAGGAAAACCATCATTGTCACGGATCACAAGGCTTTGAAGTACATCTTCAACAAGCCTAATGTAGAAGGGAGACTAGCAAGACAGATGATACTCTTGTTTGAGTATTCTCTATCACACATAGAGTAAATACATCCTATAAACCAAAAATTCCAATGGCTTGGCAAAGAGAACCAATCAGACCTTGTGCATGCTGTTGGCCAAAGATGCAGAAATGGAGGGGGCTAAACATCATTGGGACAAGAGGATTCATGCAATTTGGTGAGAGTATAGGACAACCATGAAGACTTCCACCAGATATTCTCCATTTCAATTGGTATTTGATATTGAGTCTACCTTACCTATTCACTTTGATCTTCCTACCTTCCAAAGCATTCATAGGATATTGAAGAAAGCACAAGGAGGTGATGTAGAGAAGTCAAAGGAAGGATCAAATCATGGAGTTGGAAGAGGCAAGAGCAGTTGCTATGGTTTGAGTGGAGCAAGCCCAAAGGAAACAAAAGGTGAGCTATGACAAGAGGCAAGGCAAGAAGAAGGTAGAGCCTTTCAAAGAAGGTGATTGGGTAATGTTACTTGATTCTATTTGATTCAAGAGAATGCAAAAGAAGTTTTTGCCTAAGTACTTTGGACCTTTCATAGTGGAGAAGGTGTGGGGCAATTACACCTTCTCCACTCAAGGAGTTGGGAGGAAGAAACTTTGATAACATTAACCATGATAAGTTGAAGATGTATCATAGAAGGTAGAGAGACCTTCACTTTGAGGACAAAATGAAAACTTAGTCCAGGAGTAAATGTAACACCCATTCGTGCATGTGTGTGGTATTTTGATATTTAACTTGGTATTATAAATACTTGAGAGATATTATTTATATAGAGATAAAAGATGGTTCTACATTAGTCATGGTTAGCTAAAGTTAGTCATAGCTAGGATAGTGGGGACCTTACTTTAGAGGAAGTGGAAAAGATGAGCACTATTATTTTGGATTTTAGTGTGTTGACTTGGTATTATTCCTCGGTGTTTGGCTTTGAGAAAAGAGTTGAGAACTCTTGGGACCGCAAGTCTTTTTGTTTTGGATTCTTTTATAGTCTAAGGATAGCCCATGTAAAGGAATCCTTGACTTAGTGGTTGGGTCAAAATAAGATCACATGCTTAGTAGAATATGCCCATTTGGATGGATATACCTTTATAGTTTTTGACCTTACTTGACTTTTAGCCTAGTAACTTGAGTTACTCCAATAATTAGTAACTTTGGTGCGTACTTATTTCACAAGTATATAAACAAGGGGTGAGGAGGTACTCATCATCCTTTCATTTGCAACTATCTCTCTCATTGAGTTCTCTAGTGAGCAATATCTTTGAGTCTTGGAGTGTTAGCCTTGGAGGAGTATGAAGGAGATGGGATTCCTTGCCTTCTTAGTCTATGATACGCTACCATAATAGCCATCAGAGGTTCATTTTGAGTGAGAGACAGGCCGGCTCACATGACATTGCATTGCTAAATGTCCACTCAAGAATGGGTGACCTTGACAAGTTGCTTAGATTGAGTTTGTGGAGCAAAATGATCAAGGAAACAAGGAATCCCAATAAGAGATTTTGGGCTGCCTATTGAAAACTTGATTAATTCCTATGGGATCAAAAGCTCAACCTATGCATATTTTCTTCACTTGCAAGGTATGATATTTGATTGTGATTATAGAATTTTGGTTGATTCTAGAAGTTCAAAGAATTGCATGTCCATGCAATTAGCAAAGGAATTATGTTTTCCTATCAACCCACTAATTAGAAGTAGATTGATGATGGTGGATGGTAGAAAGGTTCTACATTTTGTACCTTGCATCTTGTTACCTTCAAGATTGGGAAAAGATATTTGGAGTGTATGAGGTTTGTAGTGGCACCTCTACACTATGATGTCATTCTAGATCTACCTTGGCTTGAACATAATAAAGTTCAATTTGATTGGAATCGATGACAAATTCAAGTACAACACCAAGGTAGAAATTTCCAATTAGGTTGTTTGACACCTCTAAGTAAGACACCTAAGAATAGTCAATCCCAAGATGGGAAGTTTTCTAGGAAGGTAGCCATAAAGCAGGCTTTGGAGGAAGATTAGTCCCAATAGGGGAAATTTGTAAGTGAAGTAGCCATAAAGCAAGCTTTGGAGGAAGATGAGTCCCAAGATGGGAAATTTTTCAATGAAGTAGCCATAGAGCAAGCTTTGGAGGAAGATAAATCTATTTTTACAATATGGATCAAGCCAATTGTGCACGGATGATCAAAAACCTCATCAAGCAATGGTTGATCAAATAGTCCAAGAGTTTTTAGATGAGTTTCCGGATGATCTGCCAAAGAGATTACCCTTCAATCATGGTATGCCCTTCAAGATTGAGTTATTGCCAAAGAGTACTCTAGTGAGTAGAGCAATCTATCGGCTCTCACCAAAAGAGTTGGAGGAATTACAAACAACCCTTACGGAGTTATTAGAGAAGGATTTCATACAACATAGTACATCTTCTTGGGGAGCACCAATACTATTTGGTCCAAAGAAGAATAGAAGACTTCATTTTTGTATTGATTATTGTGGGCTCAATAAACAAACAGTGAAAAATGCATATCCCTTGTCTTGAATTGATAATTTACTTGATCAATTGATTAGAGCATAATACTTCTCCAAGTTGGATCTTTGTAGCAACTATTGGCAAATCCCCATTAATAGGGAAGATGTGCAAAAAACTATCTTTTGCACAAGGTATGGGCATTTTGAATGAAGAGTTCTACCTTTTGGGCTCATTAATGCTCTAGAAATCTTCATGGATCAAATCCATAGGGTGTTGGATGGACTATTGGATTGGTACATGGTGGTGTTTGTAGATGAAATTTTAAATTATAACAAGATAGAGGCAAAACATGCAAATCATGTGCAAGAAGTCCCAAGACAACTACAAAAATGGAAGTTTTATTGCAAGAAGTTGAAGTGTGCCTTTTGGCAGAAAGAAGTTACCTTCTTGAGTCACAAGATCTTATTGGAGGGAATCAAGATGGAAGAGAAGAAAATCAAAGCCATCATTGATTGGCCTACTCCAAAGGATGCTATAGGAGTATGCATTTAATGGATTGGCCAATTTTCCCGATGATTCATCCACTACTATGTTCATGTAGTTGCATCATTGACCAATCTCTTGGAGAAGAACTTGAGCTTTTGATGGACCAACAAGCACAAAGAAACTTTCTAGAAGCTAAAACATAGGTTGCCTTCAAGACCCATTCTTCAACCATATGATTCTCAACTACCTTTTGTGGTTGAGTTAGATGCTTCTAACTTTGCAATTGGAACCATGTTGTAACAAGAATTCCCAGATGGGTTACATCCCATTGTCTTTGTGTCTTGTAGACTAAATATAGCATAAAGGAATTACTCAAGATTGGGAACAACTAGCAATGGAATATACAACCAAGGAGACATTATCTTGGGAAAACAAGTGATCATGCAAATTGATCATAAAATTTTGTTGCGGACATTACATTTGGAACATATAAAGAGTCAACATCATTAATGGGAGGAACAACTACAATTTTTTGACATCAAACTTGAGTACAAACTTGGTCAATTCCATGTTATTCCCAATACCCTATCACAATGACCTACTTTGAAGTCTCTTCCTCTCATCACAATGGCAATTATGACAATATCAATTGACTTCAAAGTCCAACTCAAGTTCAAGATTGCTTCATAGCAAGATTCCTTCTTTTAGATGGTACAAGGTCATCTTACAGCATGTGAAAAGGAGTACAACACCTTCTCCTTCAAGGAAGGCCTTCTATTCTATAAGAACCAGATTTATGTCCTAGCCAAAGGTGATCTCCAACTTGTGTGCCTCCAAGAAGCCCATGACTTGCCAATTGCTGGTCACATGGATGTGGACAAAACCTTGGGTACTCTCCAAAGCCAATGGTGGTGGCCCAACATGACACTAGATGTTCAAGAGTTTGTTTGATTGTGTGAGAGTTGCTAATGCAACAAGGCCAACAACCAAAAACCAAGTGCATTCCTTCAACCACTCTCAATTCAATCTACTCGATGGGAACACATGAGCTTGGATCTCATCATGCCGTTGCCCAAGACAAAGTAGGGTCATATGACAATTGTGGTGTTTCTAGATAAGCTTTGTAAAAGACCTAAGACCAAGGAGAGAAATATGAGAGTGGAATATCACATTGGGATACTTGAGTGTGGGAAACTCCAAATGCCTAGCATGAGCTTTGGCTTTGGTATTTATAAGGAGCATACAAGGTTTTTTAGAAGCTTCTCAAGAAGCTTCCTTGAGCCACTTTCTTGGAGTGCAAGCCAAGTTAACCAAGAAGCTTCTCAAGAAACTTCCTTTTAGAAGTTGCCTACTTGGCTTGCAAGCTAAGCTTGTTGGAAGTTTCTAGGAGCTTCTTTCTAGAAACTACTTTACTTGGAGTGCAAGCTAAGCTAATTGGGAAGCTTCCTAAGAAGCTTTCTAGATACTTATGGAATATTTTAGGCTAATTTGGCCTATTTGCTACTTTGTTAGTCCTAACTAACTTCATTGCTAAACTCCATATTGTTACATACTCCTTCATTACTAGTTGGTGACGTCCTTGTTGCTAGTGAAGCTTCAAACTCCTAGATAGCCGTTTGTGCACTTTGGAGGTGAGAAAGAAGATCCCATGTGGCATAATGAAGGGGATACCCTTTCCAAAGGACCTTGTACTCCATATGTTGTCAACGGCCTTGTTGAATATGGCAACGTGCAAGGATACAATTTGTAACACTCATTTGTGCATGTGTGTGGTATTGTGATATTTAGCTTGGTGTTACAAATACTTGAGAGATATTATTTATATAGAGATAAAGGATGGTTCTACATTAGTCATGATTAGCCAAAGTTAGTCATAGCTAGGATAGTGGGGACCTTACTTTAGAGGAAGTGGAAAAGATGAGCACTATTATTTTGGATTATAGTGTGTTCACTTGGTATTATTCCTAGGTGTTTGGCTTTGAGAAAAGAGTTGAGAACTCTTGGGACCGCAAGTCTTTTTGTTTTGGATTCTTCTATAGTCCAAGGATAGCCCATGTGAAGGAATCCTTGACTTAGTGGTTGGGTCAAAATAAGATCACATGCTTATTGGAATAGGCCCATGTGGATGGATATTACTTTATACTTTTTGACCTTACTTGACTTTTAGCCTAGTAACTTGAGTTACTCCAATAATTAGTAACTTTGGTGCATAACTATTTCACAAGTATATAAACAAGGGGTGAGGAGGTACTCATCATCCTTTCATTTGCAACTATCTCTCTCATTGAGTTCTCTAGTGAGCAATATCTTGAGTCTTGGAGTGTTAGCCTTGGAAGAGTATGAAAGAGATGGGATTCCTTGCCATCTTAGTCCATGATACGCTACCATAATAGCCATAAGAGGTTCATCCTAAGTGAGAGACAAGCCGGCTCATAGATCAAATTGGTACTCCTTATGATCATTAATAGGGAGGAGGAGGAGGAGGAGGTTGGACACAAGTGGAAAAAGAAGATGGGTTAGAAACAAAGGGTTTCAACTTGGAAACATGAAAGATAAGTTGGATGCGCACAATGTAAGGAAAGACAAGTTGATAAGTAACATGAGAGATGATTTGGGTGACATCAAAGGTTCCTATCCAATTAGGAGTAAGTTTACAGACTTGGGTATCAAGTGGGAGGGTTAGGTTACTAGAGGAGAGGATGAACTTATCACCAACTTGAAAGGTGAGATCACAATGATGGTGGTCTGCATATTGTTTTTGACAATTTTGGGCAACAAGGAGGTGAGATTTGGCTTATTGGAGGGATTGGGATATGGAAGTCAAGAAGGTTGAAGTATGAGGGACATGAGATGGAGAAGGAGCAAGAAGGGAATTTAGAACAAGTGGATCTTGGCCAAAATTGAGGAATAAAGGAGAGAATTTGATGCTCATCTATTTAGAATTATTGTATGCAACTTCACAAGTAAAAGATATTCATCCCAATTGGTATGTTGAATTTTGATAAAGGCACAAAGCATATCCTCCAAGGTTCAATTACATGTTCAATTTTTCCATCATTTTCAAGATGATAGGCCATGGACAAAGCAAGCTTGGTGCCAAGTATTTGGAAGAGTACTTGCTAAAAATTTCCAGTGAATGAAGGATCACGATCAAAGATGAGTACATGCGGCATCCCATGATGCTAAAAAATATTGTCAAAGTAGATCTGTGCTAATGTTGGAGCATCTATGATATCAAAGGTTGGTGCCAAATGGATTTGCTTATTAAGCTTATCCACAAACACCATGGTGTTGTTAGAAAATAGCCCACATGTACCCTTCATGCCTTTGGGTGCAAAATTTTTTATTCTCTTCCTCCTGTTATAATGAACTCAGATTTTATGTCAATATATCTTAGGAGCTGTTTTATGCTACCTTGTTGTGGAAGATATTTGCTATATTATTGTAAAGCCCCAAAATAGTTTGTGGTGCTATAAGCTTTTAATGTTGTATGAGCGGGGAATTAATTTTGGGTTACACGGGCTCAAGACTTTGTTCATGTTATTGGAGTGAAGAGTGTTTCATTTTAGTGGTGGAGCAAAAATAGTTTTTTGTTGTTGGAGAAAAGCTTTGATAGGCTTTTGGCTGAGGATAGGATAGTGAAGGGTTTGGAGGATACTTCAAGTGATCAGGAATGGGGAGAGAAAGTTTTGGGAGGCCTTTGGCAATTGATAGGCCATAGGGGTTTAGTGGAATGGTTTCAGCTGGACATAGGTCTGGGAAAGTTTTTGGAAGGAGGAGTGTGGTACCCCCACATTTTTTGTTTTTTTTGAAATGGAGAAGAAGAAGTGTATAGAGAAGTCAGATTGCACCTGTATGGCCAAAGAAGGCAAAGAAAAGAGGAGTCAGGATGAAACCCAAGGTAACATGGCTTTGGGTCATAAGGTGAAGTACTCAGACTTGCCATGTCAGCATACAACCCAAAGTAAGAAGTCTTTGTATCGGGAGGTGCTCAACCCGAGGAAAAGATAGTGTAACAACTTTTCTTCAGGGTGAGAAATTCAAGATAGGACCATTCAAAAACCAGTGGTCATATGCGTGAAGTACACTTGACAGTGACAGGCGCATGCAAGAGGTGTGATTTCTTGATAGAAACTCGAATTGAAGAGAGACGAAGAAGGCAAAACTCTATAAAAATTGGGCTAACGACAAAGCAATGTCAAGCAATTTTCCTTTTCCATTGAGGAGTTGTCTTGCAGGAGATCGTGGGAAGGGAAGTAGAGTTGAAGACGCGCTAGTGTGTAGAGGAGAATTTGAGAGAGTTAACCCGAGAGACAATGAGGAAGCAAGAAAGATGGGAAGAGGAAAGAAGAACTCTGAATTTGCAGTGAGGAATCATGCAATTTGGAGGTTAGATATGATCGCAAGAATCAAAGGCTTGAGTAGACTTTGGATCATATTCTTGGCATGGAACTAGAATGTGAGTTTTCTAGGATTCATGACCAAGATAATCAAGAGTAAATGTCTCAATGGCCCCGATGAAGAGGGGAAGAGAGGAAATCCGGCTTGCTAGACAAAGTCAGATTGGAGATTAGTACTCGCAAGAGAGGCAGGCATGGAGCAGGGTGCCATGTGAGCCAGGGCTTTCACAGTTTCCTCTCCTTCTCCTTTTGCATAACCTTCTCTCCTGATTACGAAGTCACTCTCGTAATCTCTCTTCTTCCCTATATCTCACTGTCAACTTTTGTTGCCACAATTGCTTCTTCTCTTCTACACTCTCCACTACTCTATCAAGCTTGTGTTCCTTCTCTGCTACCCTTGCCATAGCATGGATAATTTCTAGTCTTGAATCAGCAAACTACTGCTTCAAGATTTCATACTCAACTACTTGTCTTTCCCTCGCTATGTCACTCTACTTCACAAGTTCCTCTCGATACCTTGCTTCTCTCTTCAAGTTCTCAATCACTTGACTCTGCACTATTGCATCCACTTGCAGTACTTCCCTTTCCTCCTCCTCTCGGATTATACTCTTCTTCAACTTTGAGTTCTCTTCTTCCAGTCTTGCTAATACCTGCAACACAATCTTCACCTCTAGACACTTAGACTGCATCTCCCTCTTCTTGTGCTCTAGCATCACCAACAGAGGACACAAAAGTTCTCACAGGTACTCCACTCCATCACTCACAACCACTTCAACTTGTGGAGTGATCTCCTTCTTTACCTCTTCTTCTCCCGATACTCGCCTTCTTCTCTACAATTGTCATATTGGAACTGTAACACCCATTTGTGCATGTGTGTGGTATTGTGATATTTAGCTTGGTATTATAAGTACTTAAGAGATATTATTTATATAGAGATAAAGGATCGTTCTATATTAGTCATGGTTAGCTAAAGTTAGTCATAGCTAAGATAAAGGGGACCTTACTTTAGAGGAAGTAGAAAAGTTGAGCACCACTATTTTGGATTTTAGTGTGTTGACTTGGTATTATTCCTAGGTGTTTGGCTTTGAGGAAAGAGTTGAGAACTCTTTGGCCCGCAAGCCTTTTTGTTTTGGATTCTTCTTTAGTCCAAGGATAGCCCATGTGAAGGAATCCTTGACTTAGTGGTTGGGTCAAGATAAGACCACATGCTTAGGGGAATATGCTCATGTGAATGGATATTCCTTTCTACTTTTTGACTTTACTTGACTTTTAGTCTAGTAACTTGAGTTACTACGGTAATTAGTAACTTTGGTATGTAACTATTTCACAAGTATATAAAAAAGAGGTGAGGAGGTACTCATCATCCTTTCATTTGCACTATCTCTCTCTCATTGAGTTCTCTAGTGAGCAATGTCTTGAGTCTTGGAGTGTTAGCCTTGGAGGAGTATGATTGAGTTGGGGTTCTTTGCCTTCTTAGTTTATGGTGCGCTACCATAATAGCCATAAGAGGTTCATCCTGAGTGAGAGACAGGCCGGCTCACAGGACAGAAAGAGAATTTTTGCGAGAAGTGTTGTCTTGAGAGTGTGAAGGCTAGATAGGAGAAATTTTTGCAGGACTTGGGTTTGCTAAAGTGTTGGAAGGAGAGAATGTATTGCCAAGAAATAGAGTTTTTGCAAGAAGGTTGCCTTGAGAGTGCAAGAGAGGAGAGGTTTTTTTTTTAGAAGGAGAAGTCTGGATAGAAGTAAGCCAAAGATGAATTTTCATAGGTATGCCTTGAGAATGTGAAGGCCTGAAGGGAGAAAGAGACAGGGAAAATATGCAAGAGCTAGGACATGGACAGAAAGAGAATTTTGCATGAAGTGTTGTCTTGAGAGTGTGAAGGCTGGACAAGAGAAATTTTTGCAAGACTAGGGTTTGTTGAAAGTGTTGGAAGGAGAGAATGTGTTGCCATGAGAAATGGAATTTTCACAGGAAGTGTTGTCTTGAGAGTGTGGAGACTAGACAGGAGAAATTTTTGTAGGACTAGGGTTTGCTAAAGTGCTGGAAGGAGAGAATGTGTTGCCAAAAAAAACATGATTTTTGCAAGAAGTGTTGCCTTGAAAGTGCAAAAGAGGAGAGGTTTTTTTTATGAAGGAGAAGCCTGGACAGGAGTAGGCCAAAGAGGAATTTTTGCAGGTATGCCTTGAGAATGTGAAGGCCAGAAGGGAGAGAGAGATATGGAAAATATGCAGGAGCTAGGACTTGGATAGAAAGAGAATTTTTGTAGGAAGTGTTGTCTTGAGAGTGTGAAGACTGGACATAAGAAATTTTGCAGGCCTAGGGTTTGCTGAAAGTGTTGGAAGGAGAGAATGTGTTGCCAGGAGAAAGAGAATTTTCATAGGAAGTGTTGTCTTGAGAGTGTGAAGACTAGATAGGAGAAATTTTTGTAGGACTAGGGTTTGCTGAAAGTGCTGGAATGAGAAAATGTGTTGCCAGGAGAAAGAGGATTTTTGCAGGAAGTGTTGCCTTGAGAGTGTAGGAAAGGAGAGGTTTTTTTTATGAAGGAGAAGTCTGGACAGGAGTAGGCCAGAGAGGAATTTTTGCCGGTATGCCTTGAGAATGTGAAGGCTAGAAGGAAGAGAGAGACAAGGAAAATGTGCAAGAGCTGGGGCTTGGACAAAAAGAGAATTTCCATAGGAAGTGTTGTCTTGAGAGTGTGAAGACTGGATAGGAGAAATTTTTGCAAGACTAGTGTTTGCTGAAAGTGTTTTTGAAGGAGAGAATGTGTTGCAAGGGGAAGGAGGATTTTTGCAAGAAGTATTGCCTTGAGAGTGCAGGAGAGGAGATGTTTGTTTTATGAAAGACAAGTCTAGACTGTGAGCCGGCCTGTCTCTCACTCAGGATGAACCTCTGATGGCTTTTATGGTAGTGTACCATGGACTAAGAAGGCAAGGAACCCCAACTCCATCATACTCCTCCAAGGCTAACACTCCAAGACTCAAGACATTGCTCACTAGAGAACTCAATGAGAGAGAGATAGTTGCAAATGAAAGGATGATGAGTACCTCCTCACCTCTTGTTTATATACTTGTGAAATAGTTACGTACCAAAGTTACTAATTACTGGAGTAACTCAAGTTACTAGGCTAAAAGTCAAGTTAAATCAAAAAGTAGAAAGGAATATCCATTCACATGGGCATATTCCCCTAAGTGTGTGGTCTTATCTTGACCCAACCACTAAGTCAAGGATTCCTTCACATAGGCTATCCTTGGACTAAAGAAGAATCCAAAACAAAAAGGCTTGCGGGCCCAAGAGTTCTCAACTCTTTCCTCAAAGCCAAACACCTAGGAATAATACCAAGTCAACACACTAAAATCCAAAATAGTGGTGCTTATTTTTTCCACTTCCTCTAAAGTAAGTGTGGTACCTACAATTTTGGTTTTTTTTGAAATGTGGAAGAAGAAGTGTATAGAGAAGTCGGATTGCACCTATATGGCCGAAGAAGGCAAAGAAAAGTGTCTTCGGGATGAAACCTGAGGTAACGTGGCTTTGGGTCATAAGGCAAAGTACTTGGAATTGCCTTGTCAGCATATAACCTAAAGTAAGGAGGCTTTGTATCGGGGTGCTCAACCCAAGGCAAGGACAATGTAACAACTTTCCTTTGGGGCGAGAGATTCAAGAAGGGACCGTTCAAAAACGGTGGTCATACGCGGGAAGGACACTTGACAGTGACAGGAGCATGCAAGAGGTGTGATTTCTTGGTAGAAACTTGAATTGAAGAGAGACAAAGAAGGTGCGACTCTATAAAAATTGGGCTAAAGACAAAGCGATGACAAGCAGTTTTCCTTTGCTGTTAAGAAGTCGTCTTGTAGGAGATCGTTGGAAGGGAAGTAGAGTCAAAGACGTGTTGGTATATAGAAGAGAATTTGAGAGAGCTAATCCAAGAATCAATAGGAAGAATAGTCCCCAGCCCAGAGAGGAAGAGAGAAAGATTGGAGGAGGGAAGAAGAACTCCAAATTTGCAGTGAGAAATCATGCAATTTGGAGGTTAGATGTGATTGTAAGAATTGAAGTCTTCGGATCACATTCTTGGCGTGGAATTGGAATGTGAGCTTTCCAAGGTTCATGATTGAGTTAATCAAGAGTAGATGTCTCAATGGCCCCGAGGAAGAGGGGAAGAGAGGTAATCTAGAGTTGGATTGGAGGTTAGTACTTGGAAGAGAAGCAAGCGCCAAGCAAGGTACCACGTTCTTGGGGAAGGGAGGAGTAACAAAAGAAAAACAACATGTGAGAGAAGCTTTCTCTTCAAAGCGCACGAAGAATGGATACAAAGTAGAGAGTTACAAGGATCCTGTCAAGCAAGGGATTTTGAGTGCTCTAATGGCAATCTTGAAGCCAAAGAGAACAACTCATGTGATGAAACACCAAGCGGTGTTATTCCATAAGATGTTTGCAAGAGAGCCGATTAAGTGGGCAAAGTGTTTTCATGGGTGAACACGACAGATGGTGTAGAATTTGCAGGATAAATTGCCTCCGCATTACATTATGCCATTTGCAGCGCATTTTTATCTGGGGCTGAACTTGCTCAATGCGGCGGAGCACAACAGAATGGTGTCGCATTTCCATCTCGACTTAAAAAAGGATGTTGACACAGAGAAACAACAATACATTCTTCAGATTAGGAGCAGTGATGAGTACTATGCAGACAGGGAAGAGTTTGCAGTTGGACGTGAGTACTCCAAAGTTGAAGAAGAGGAGTTGACAAGGAGAAGGAGAAGATGTCAAGAAAATAAGACCTCGGAAGACTAGAAGACTAAAAGACTAAACCCGAGGAAAGGTATGGTGGAAATTGCATTATTAGAGGAAGAATTGGAGGGCGAAGCCGAGTGCAAGTCCAAAGACTCAGAAAGAGAAGAAGAACCGGAGCTCACATTGTAGAGTGGAGACACGAGTAGTGATAGCAATGATGGAGGAGGGATGACATCGGTACCCAAGGAAGAAAAAGCCACGATGGAGATAGAAGAGAAAGGTAACTCGAAGTTAGAAGAAAAAGTGCCAGAGTAGGAAGAAAGGAAAGTTACCATTCAACGAGGAGTTTGTTCTAGGCAAAAGGCAAAGTGTGAAATGGGGCCAAGTAAGGTAAAAGAAGAGGAAAATGAAAGTTTGGGGAGTGAAGCATCCATTCCTATACGGCGATTGTGGCTCAAAAGGTGAGTGTCGAGTGAAGAAGAGGTGAAGAAGGAGATTACTCCGCAAGTCAAGGTAACTCCAAGTGAAGAAGTGGAGTACCTGCGGGAGGTTATGTGCCCCTTATTGGTGAAGTTAGAACACAAGAAGAAGGAGATGCAGTCAAAGTGTCTGGAGGTGAAGACTGTATTGCATGTGTTAGCACAATTAGAAGAAGAGAACTTGGAATTGAAGAAGAGTATAATCTGAGGTGAGGAGGAAAAGGAAATACTACGAGTAGATGCAATAGTATAGAATCAAATGGTTGAGAATTTGAGGAGAGAAGCAAGGAATCGGGAGGAGATGATAGAGCAAAGTGTCATAGCAAGGGAAAGATAAATTGCTGAATATGAAATCTTGAAGCAGTAGTTTGCTAATTCAAGACTAGAAATTATCCATGCTATGGCCAGAATAGCAGAGAAAGAACAAGAGCTTGATAGGGCGATGGAGAGTGTAGAGGAGAAGAAGCAGCTGTGGCAACTAGAGTTGACAGTGCGGTATAGAGAAGAAGAGAGGTTGAGAGAGTTACTTTGCAATCAAGAGAAAAAGATTGTGCAGAAAGAGAAGGAGAAGGAAGATGTGAAAGCCGAGTTCAAAGCAAAATTAGTAATGTATTGAGAAGATTGGCTTGTAGATTGAGAATGGGAGAGGAAAAAAGATTGGAGCTATTAAAAGAGATCGTGATCAGGATGAATGCGATGTTGAGTACAGAGGCCAGTGTGTGCATCGAAGAGAAGAGGCTGCATGAGTTGAAGTTGTTGGTGCAAGAGACAAGGAGGAGACATGCAAAGGACAAAGACTTGAATGCTTTGTTGATCAGTCTAAGAACTTGTGTAGATAGGAAGATATTGGAAGTAGAAGAAAATATCACAATTAGATTAGACTTAGTCAAATTAGAGATAGATAAACTTTGGAAGGATGTCAAAGCAAAACCCAAAGTAGATGAAGTAGTAGTGGAGATGTCTTTGGAGTTACCATCGGAGATATTAGAGAAGAATGGGTTGGGAGATAAGGAGTAAGATAGATTACTTGCTAGTGGAATTTCAGATTAGGAAAGAGAACTGTTAGATTTGGTAGAGGAATTAGGAGTTGTGAAACCCAAGGATAGAGTAGTAGTGAATGAAGTTACTTCGGGTTTGGGTTTGAAAGTCGAGGAAGAAGTAGACATTGGATCGGATTGGTAATAATTTTGAGATTTGAAGAGATAGATATGAAGAGGTGCATTGTCATTTTGGATCTGTAGGTTTGTAGAGTTGTTAGAACTGTTGATTGCTTCACTATTTAAGAGTTGCATTGCATGAAATTGTTCTTCAATGCTCATTATTTTTGAGAATAGATAAAGCAAAGTGCTGTGAAGCAATGCTTGTTGCTTGAGCTTGATTTTGAGTATCTACTTTGTGTTTGTGTTTGTGAGTGTGAGTGTGTGGAGAAATTCAAAGTGCAAGTCAGAATGCTTGTTGGATGTTGGATTCCACAACCTTGATCTTCATTCTGTGTGTTTGATCCTGAGTGAAGTGCAATCAGAGCAATGCCTTGACAGATCTAAGAGGAATTGTAGTGTTTGTAGTATTTTGCATTTGTGAGTGTAGTGCGAAGTTGATGTGAAGCAATTTTGATTGAGGAAGTTGTGCCTTTAGTGGAGGGGTGGAACACAATTATGAGGCAAAGTCATTTTGCAGTGAAGTGCTATTTTTGGGAGAGCCTGAATCATCACAGTCAAGATTGTTTGGAAAGATTTGAAGGTGTTGTGATTAAGAAGTGTGAATTTGTAACAAGACTACAAATCAATGCTTGTTACTCTCTTCTGGGTGTGGTTTCTACCTGAGAGATTAAAGATGCTACCAAGAAGAACTACATTGTTACTGTTTGACTTTGTATTTGGACATTTCTGACCAATATCTCTATGGGAACAAACTTTACTTACCTGATTACCGCAAGGAGATGCAGAAGGAGATGCAATCAAAGTGTCCGGAGGTGAAGACTGTGTTGTAGGTGTTAGCAAGATTGGAAGAAGAGAACTTGGAATTGAAGAAGAGTATAACCCAAGGTAAGGAGGAAAGGGAAGTACTACGAGTAGATGCTATAGTACAAAATCAAGTGATCAAGAACTTGAAGAGAGAAGTGGAGAGTAGAGAGAGACTTATAGAGCAGAGTGACATGGCAAGGGAAAGACAAGTAGCTGAGTATGAAATCTTGAAGCAACAATTTGCTGATTCGAGATTAGAAATTATCCATGCTATGGCAAGAATAGCGAAGAAAGAACAAGAGTTTAATAGAGTGATAGAGAGTGTAAAAGAGAAGAAGCAGGTCTGGCAAAGAGAGTTGACAACAAGATATAGAGAAGAAGAAAGGATAAAAGAGTTACTTCGCAATCAGGAGGAGAAGATTGTGCAGAAGGAGAAAGAGAACGAGATTGTGAAAGCCAAATTTGAAGCGGAATTGGCAATGTACAGAGAAGATTGGCTTGTAGATTGAGAATGTGAGAGAAGAAGGCAACTAGAGCCTTTGAAGGAGATTGTGATCAAGATGAACGCAATGCTGAGTATAGAAGCCAATGTGAGAATTGAAGAGACGAGGGTACATGAGTTGAAGTTGTTGGTGCAGGAGACGAGGAGGAGAAATGCAAAGGATAAAGATTTGAATGCTTTACTTATCAATCTCAAAACTTGTGTTAGATAGGAAGATATTAGAAGTAGGAGATTAATCACGATTAGATTAGACTTAGTGAAATTAGAGATAAATAAGCTTTGGAAAGATGTCAAAGGAAAACCCAAAGTAGATGACATAAGAGTGCAAATGTCTTTGGAATAACCATCTAAGGTATTAAAGAAGAGTGGGTCGGGAGATAAAGATTTAGAAGTGTTACCTATGATAGAATTGTAGATCAGGAAGGAGAAGTGTTAGAATTGGTAGAGGAATTAGTAGTTGTGAAACCCGAGGACAGAGTAGTAAGTGAAGTTACTTTGGGTTTGGAAGCCGAGGAAGAAGTAGACATCAAATCGGAGTAGAAACATATTTGAGATTTAAAGAGGTAGATATGAAGAGGTGCATTGTCATTTTGGATCTGTAGGTTAGAAGAGTTGTTATAGAACTATATTTTTGTTAGTAATTGTCATTTGCTTCACTATTTAAGAGTGGCATATGCAAGAAAATGTTGTTCAATGCTCATTATTTTTGAGAATAGATAAAGCAAAGTGCTATGAAGCAGTGCTCGGTGCTTGAGCTTGATTTTGAGTATCAACTTTGTGTTTGTGTTTGTGAGTGTGTGGAGAAATTCAAAGTGAAAATCAGTGTGTTGGATGTTGGATTCCATAGCCTTGATCTTCATTCTCTATGTTTGATCCTAAGTGAAGTGCAATCGGAGCAATGCCTTGACAGATCTGAGAGGAATTGTAGTATTGGTAGTATTTTGCATTTGTGAGTGCAGCGCAAAGTTGATGTGAAGTAATTTTGATTGGGGAAGTTGTGCCTTCAATGGAGGGGTAGAACACAATTTTGAGACAAAGTCGTTTTGCAATGAAGTGCCGTTTTCAAGAGAGCCTGGATCATCACAATCAAGATTATTGGGAAAGATTTGATGGAGTTGTGATTAAGAAGTGTGAATTTGTGACAAAAATGCGAGTCAATGATTGTTACTCTCTTCTAGGTGTAGTTTCTACTTGAGAGATTTAAAAATAACTCAAGAAGAACTACATTATTATTGTTTGCTTTGTATTTGACCAATTCTAACTAGTATCTCTATAGGAATGAACTTTACTTACCCGATTACCGCAAAAGTGATATTTTCCAGGTTGACACAGGTGGTGTTCTTGGATGATATCTTAATCTATAGTAAAATAGAGGCAAAACGTATGAATCATGTGCAAGAAGTCCTAAGATGACTATGACAATGGAAATTTTACTACAAGACGTGAAAGTGTACCTTTTGGCAAAAGGAGGTTACCTTCTTGGGTCATAAGATCTCATTAGAGGAGATCAAGATGGAAGAAGAGAAAATCAAGGCCATCATTGATTGGCCTACCCTAAAGGACGCAACAAAAGTACAAGCGTTCAATGGATTGGCTAGTTTTTACCGACGCTTCATCCACTATTATGCTCATGTGGCTGCACCATTGACTCACCTCTTGGGAAAGAACTTGAGCTTCTGGTGGACCACCAAGCATGAAGAAGCATTCCAAAAGTTAAAGCATATGGTGTCTTCAAGACCCATTCTTCAACCATATGATCCTCAACTACCTTGTGTGGTTGATTTTGATGCTTTTAACTTTGCAATTGGAGCTGTGTTGCAACAAGAATTCCCAGATGGACTACATCCTATTGCCTTTCTATCTTTCCAACTAAATACAGCTGAAAGAAATTACTCTACTTGAGATCAGGAACAACTTGCAATGGTATATGCCACCAAGGTATAGAGACATTATCTCTTGGGAAAACAAGTGATCATGCAAACTAATCACAAGCCATTGTTGTAGACCTTACACTTGGAACACATGAAGAGTCAATATCATTGATGGGAAGAGAAACTCCAATTGTTTAACATCAAACTTGAGTACAAACCAGGTCGGTTCTATGTCATCCTTGATGCTCTATTACAACGACCTAATTTGAAGTCTCTTCCTCTCATCACGACAACAATTACGATAGTGTCAATCGACCCTAAGATCCATAACAAGTTTTGGTCAGCTCTACAACAAGATCCTTTCTTCCAAATAGTGGATGGTCAAATAACAGTAGGTGACAAGGAGTACAACACCTTCTCCTTCAAGGAAGGCCTTCTATTCCATGCGGACCGGATCTATGTTCTAACAAAGGTGATCTCCGACTTGTGCGCCTTCAAGAAGCCTATGATCTACCAATAGCTGGTCACATGGGAGTGGACAAGACCTTGGGTACCTTCCAACGCCAATGGTGGTGGCGCAACATGACACAAGATATTTGGGAGTTTATCCAATTGTGTGAGAGTTGTCAATGCAACAAGGCTAGTAACCAAAAGCCGAGTGGACTCCTTCAGCCATTTCCCATTCCAAATACTCATTGGGAACATGTGAGCTTAGATCTCATTACATCCTTGCCTAAGACACAACAAGGTCACACAACAATTGTGGTGTTTATGGATAAGCTTCGTAAGCAAATCCATTTGGCACCAATGTTGATACTGTGGATGCTCCAACCTTAGTGCAACTCTACTTCAATAATGTATTCAAACATCATGGGATCCCATGTGTACTCATCTCCGACCGTGATCTTTGGTTCATTGGAAAGTTTTGGCAAGCCTTCTTCCAGATACTTGGCACCAAGCTTGCTTTATCCATAGCCTATCATCCTCAAAATGATGGACAAACTGAACGTGCCAATTGCACCTTGGAAGATATGCTTTATGCCTTTGTCAACATTCACCATACCAATTGAGATGAATGTCTTGTAGCTACGGAGTTTGCATACATCAATTCTAAACAAGCAAGCACTGGATTCTCTCCTTTCTTTCTCAATTTTGGCCAAGATCCGATTGTCCCAGATTCTCTTCTTGCTCTTCCTCTATCTCAAGTCCCTCATACTTCAACCTTCTTGACCACCATATCTAAATCTCTCCAACAAGCCAAATCTCACCTCCTTGTTGCTCAGAATCGTCAAAAACAATATGCGGACCACCATCATCATGATCTCACCTTTGAACTCGGTGATAAATTTTTTTTCTATCCTCTAGTAATCTACCCCTCCCACTTGATGCCCAAGTTTGTAAACTTGCCTCTAATTAGATAGGACCTTTTGATGTCACCCAAATTGTCTCTCGTGTTGCTTACCAACTTGCCTTGCCTTGTCATATGCGCATCCATCATGTCTTTCATGTTTCCAAGTTGAAACCTTTGTTCCTAACCCCTCTTCTTTTTCCTCTTGCGTCCAACCTCCTCATCTCCCTATCCCTATCAATGATCATGAGGAGTACAAAGTTGATCGTATCCTTGCACATCGCCACATCCAACGTGGATGCCGACAACATATGGAGTACAAGGTCCTTTGGAAAGGATATCCCCTTCATGATGCCACATGGGAACCACTTTCTCACCTCTAGGATGCACAAATGGCCATCCAAGAGTTTGAAGCTTCAATGGCAACAAGGACGTCACCAACTAGCGATGGGGGAATATGTAACAATATGGAATTTTGCGATGTAGTTAGTAAGGCTAACAAAGTAGAGAATAAGTCAAATTAGCCTATAATATTCTAGAAGCATATAGGAAGCTTATTGGGAAGCTTCCTAACTAGTTAACTTGTGCCCCAAGCAGGTAGCTTCTAGAAGGAAGCTTCTAATTAGCTTAGCTTGCATGCCAAGTAGGTAGCTTCTAAAAGGAAGCTTCTTAGTTAACTTGGCTTGCACTCTACAAAAGAGACTTGAGGAAGCTTCTTGAGAAACTTCTCAAGGGCTTTGTATGCTACCTATAAATACCAAAGCCAAAGCTCATGCTCATTAGGAGTTTTCCCTAATGAGTTTCCCAATGTGAGTTTCCATTCTCTTATTTCTCTCCTTGGTCTTGGTCTGTGAAACACCAAGTCCTCTAGGGTAGATAGTGTGACCCAAATACTCAACCTGCTTGTGGAAGAACCTACACTTCCCAAGATGTTATTTGAGTCCATAAGATCCCAACTTCTCAAACACCTCCAACAATTATCTCTCATGTGTCTCCACAATAGTGCTATAGACCAAAATATCATCAATATAGCACCAAGAAAAATCTAATCCAGCTAGGATCCTATCCATGACCCTTGGAACTTGGCAAGAGCGTTCTTTAACCCAAATGGTAAGAACATCCACTTATATAATACATCCTTATTGTGAGGATCAATAGCCCAAAATGTTATCTTGGACTTATCCTCTTCCTTGATTGGCAACATATGATATCTTGCTCAAAGATCCAAATTACTAAAGACCTTTGCATGCCCAATCGCATTAAAGATCTCCTTCGGTGTAGGCATGACATACCAATCAACCCTAGTCTATCAATTGATAGGATGATAATCGCCACATATCTGCCTATCTATGTAGTTGCCATGCATATCCTTCTTGGTTGGTATAATTATAGTTGATGCATACTTTCCATGTGAAATCTCTACCAAACCAACCTCAAAAAGATCTCTACTCAGGCTCTAAATCAATGCTCTCTCCATATCACTATATCGATAGTGACGTCGGAAAATTAGTGTATCACTAATAAGCTCAATCTAAATACTAGGTCCTTTTAGAGCACCCAAATCCTTCATATTGAAGGCAAAAAAACTTGTGTAGCATGTGACAACTTGGCAAATCTCACTTTTGTAGTTATCGGATAAGTAAAGTTTGTTCCCGCAGAGATATGATTCAAAATTAGTCAAATGCAAAGTCAAACAGTAACTTGTAGTTCTTCTTGATTTCTTCTTTAATCTCTCAGGTAGAAACTACACCTAGAAGAGAGTAACAAGCTCACAATCTTGATAACTTGTCACGAATACACACACCACATAATCACAATATAGCAAATTCTGTCCAAACAAGTCTTGATTGTGATGATTCAGATTCTCCCAAAGATGGCACTTCACTGCAAAGAATTTTGCCCTCAGAATTGTGTTCCACCCATCCACTGAAGGCACAACTTCCTCGATCAAAATTGCTTCACATCAACTCCATGCTGCACTCACCAATGCAGAATACTACCAACACTACAATTCTTCTCATATCTGTCAAGGCATTTCTCCAATGCACTTCACTCAGGATCAAACACACAAAATGAAGATCAAGGCTGTAGAATCCAACATCCACAGAGACACAGACTTGCACTTTGGAATTCTCCACACACTCACAAACACAAACACGGAATTGACAATCGGAATTAAGCTCAAGCAACGAGCACTAAAAACAACACTTTGCTTTATCTATCTTCCTACCTACGCACCGCTTCCTAACATCTCTTCCTACCTTCAGATCCAAATTGACAATCCATCTCTTCATATTTGCCTCTTCCTATCTCAAAATTGTTACTTACACCGATTTGATGTCTACTTCATCATCGGCTTCCAAACCCGATGATGTTTCCTACTACTTCTCCTTCTTTGGGTATATCTACAACTACTAATTCCTGCACTATTACTACTACTTCTACACTAGGAACTACAATTGAGCTTAGGGTTACTCCATCTTCTTCTTTATCTCCTGACCCACTCCTCTCTAATGTCTCCAATAATAAGTCTGATGACACTTGAATTCCTACTTCTGCGACATCGGACTTCCTCTCTGCTGTCACACTATTCCTAATTTTCTCTAACTCTGAATTGACTAAATCTAATTTGAGACTAACATTGTCTTCTACTTCTAACATCTTCCGGTCTACATCCTCCCTCAATCGGATTAGCAACGTGTTCATATCCACATCTTTGGCTTTTCTCTTTTGAGTTTCCTGCACAAGCAACTTCAACTCATGTAGATAGGCTTCTTCCAATCTCCCTTCAGCCTCTGCACTCAAGATTGCTCTCAACTTCCCTGCAACTTCTCCTATTGATTCTAACTCTTCCTCGAGAGTGCTCTACCTTCAACTCTTCATGATACATCTTTAGCTTGTCCTTGTACTCAGCAGCAAGCATCTTGTTCTCCTCCCTATACTATGTACTCTATAATTTAGCACTTTGGACCAGCTCTCGTAATCGTCCTTCTTCTTCATGCCTGGCTGCTAACTCTCTCTGCCATACTTGATCCTTTGCCACTGCACTCATCTTCAAGCTGTCCAACTCCTGCTCCATTATTGCTGCCATCGCCTTCAAATGAATATTCTTGATGCGCACATCACTCACTTCTTCCTTCATTTTGCTTAGGCACATCGCCTGCTCCTTCAATTATCTGGCTTGCCTCTGCAGTTCTTTCTCTTTTGACTTGCAGCTCTCTTGTAACATCTTGAAAGTCTTCTTCTTCAAGACTTCATCCCTCTAAAGTTCTTCAATTTATTCATTTCTTCGGACTTGTTGCTCCTGCAACCTCTTCACTTTACTAAACAGATGCTTCACTACTTGCAACTCATTCATCCCCTTCCTACAATCTTGGGGAATTACATTCCGATGCTCCTTTAATAGCTCCAACAACGGGGTGACCACTTTTGTCAAATATAGTATTCCACCAAAGCTATCTTTTTCTTTGTTGCCATCTTTGTCTTCAGTCTTTGACTCCTTCATCCAAAGTTGCGATCTTTGTATCTTTAGAGACACCATATCTGAACTTTATTCTTCTTTACCGATTGAACTCGGCCCCGCAGGATACTCCTTTTCCTCTGGTCTCTGCTTATTCACCACCATGGCTATAGAATGACTCGTTGTTTCGGGTACTCTATCAATCATTGCATGACAAGCTTCACTGACCACCATCGATTGCTAAACCTTGGGTTCCCCATCACTATCACTTCCAAACTCCTCACTTTTAAGGTGAGTTCATCTTCTTTGGATTCCCCTTCTTGCGACTCGGTTTCTTCTTCAGACTCTGACTCCGATGATGCTTCTCTCACCATCTTCTTATTCTGCACAACCAATCTTTGAGTCTTCCTTTGAGCTGGAGGCAACTTTGCTTCTTTGGGTTTACTACGCTTCTTCATCTTTGGACTTGGGACTTCTTCTATCTTCCATTGTCCTGTCTTCAAGAAATGATTGTCATTGGCTCGTAGGTGTATCATATATTGTCGCTCTTCTTTATCCGCTCCCCGTCTTAAGTCAAGATGGAAATGAGACACCATGCAATGCCGCTCCTCTATTGTCAACAAGTTCAACCCAAAGTAGAAATGCGTTGCAAATGATGCAAAATAATGAAGAGGAGAACCTATTCACCAATTGATCACCATCTGCCTTGATTGGTGGTAAAAACACTTCACCCAATTCACCTTGACCCCTGCAAACATCTGGTAGAAGAAGACCGCTTGCTGCATGTTCACATATGTCATTTGTTTTGGCTTGAACATGGCCATCATTGCCCCCACGATACTTCTCCTAATTGGATCTCAATAGGACTCCGCCTTGTAGCCATTCGTGGTTCTCGGAGCAAAGAATGAGTTTCGGATTTCTGCCATCTCTTCTGCAGCATCACACTTCCGATAGAAGGTGATCCCCGTTGGCTCTCCTACTTCCTTCCCCAATACTAACCTCCAATCCAACTCAGTCCATCGAGCCAGATTTCCTCTCTTCCCTTCAACTTCAGGACCCTCCTCACAATTACTGGCAGCTATCTCTACCATCACTCCTCGGAAACTAGAATTCTAGTTCCATGCTAAAAACATAATACGAAGTCTATTCAAGACTTTGATTCTAGCTACTACATCTAGCCTATGAATTGCAAAACTTCGCACCGCTAGCGCATTTGTGACCTTCTCCGCCATGATCTGCTCTTGCGTTCTACGACACTAGAAGATAATGCCCTCTTTTGGACAAGACACTCTAACCCCTTCTGGATTTTGGAAAATTTCACTCTCAATTGGCTTTCAGACACGCATTATTGCAGGATGACTACTCAAAGGAATTAGAAATTTACTTGGCATATTCAACTTGTCCTTGCGCAATTGCAATCTTATATTACCCTGAATTGTAGTCATTCTTCAGTCGATTTCAAATTTGACCTCCCCTCTTATGCGTGTTGATGTCCGGTCACTGTCAAGACATGCTTCTTCTACCTCTGCCATTTCTTGAAGTGTACTTTCTTGCCACATACCAAGGTTGTTAGACTGTCTTTGTATCACTTGCACCTTCCGACCCAAAGACGGTGCTCTTTGGACTTTTTTCCATTGTACCCTTCTTCTAAGTACCTCCATCATCGGATCCAATGTCGCCTTCTTTGGATGTCCTTCGAAGTCACTTCCGTCTATTCTTCTTTCAAAATTTGGCTTTCTGTGCTTACTTCTTCCCTCAAACACTAATAAATAGAGAAAAACAAAAAATGTGGGCACCACATAGCACCTCAAGAACCTCAAACTCTTTGTCTTTCCTCTCTTGTAAACTTGGGTCCCAGATTTGGCTCCCAAGTATTGTCTAGAACTGATGTAGGAGTGGAAGACATACTGACTGGCAACTTCACTAGGCCCTTGGGAGCAGTAGTTTCATCCTCCCAACCACTAGAAGTCTCAAACTCCATGTGAAAAACTCCCTCCAATCTGGCTACAAGCTCCATACATCCTCTAGTTGCATCCCAAGTAAACCAAGAGTGTAATCCAAGTAGACCACGCTCACTTGGATTGACTCCAAGTAGACCACTCTCCCTAGTAGCCATTAGCTATATCTCAAGAATGCCCTATCCACTTAGTCCATCGTCCCTTGTATGTGCCTAAATCATCTTGATAGGCATAGAGCTCACAAGTGTCTGAGTGGAGATGCATATCAAGTGCATTGTGTGCTATTGTAATACCAATAGCTATATAGATGATCTAGAGATGAAATTTGGTTTAGTAACATCAAGAAGGATGTTATACATGAAGGACTAAATAGATAAGCTAGAGGTATCACCAAAAGAGTACTTCTACTAATAGGCCAAAAACCAAAACATGTTTGGAAACATTAAAATCAATAGTTAGGCATATGATCTAGAGGTGAAACTTGGGGTGGTGACATCTAGAAGGATGTTATACATGATAGAGAATGCATATTAGATAGAGGTATCACCAAAAGAGTGTTTCTACTAATAGGGAAAAAGCCAAATAAAAACTTGAGGCAATTTTGGAGGCCTAAATGGAAGAATTAGGTCTAAAAAATATGCTGATCCCTTCTCCCCATAATGGAGAGAAGGCTAGCCTTTCCTTCCTCTTGGTTTGTTTCACAGAGAGCTTTCCAATGGTACCTCACCCACGTGATTCTGAGATTCTTACAAGAAGATTCCCTAAAATATTCCCTTTGGTCAAAGCTTATTTGACCAACCAAATGGGACCAGGACCAACATGTCACCATCCAAGCAAGTAATCTAAGGGTGGAGCTTGCTGACAGGTCACCTATCCATGTACCTAATCCTATAGTGGAGATCCTTTGGAGGAGATCTTCCTTGGCTATATAATAAAGGGAAGGTGCTCCTTTGGGGCATCAAAGGATTGAGTGTGAAATTTGTGTCATCTCTCTTGTATCTCTCTTGAAGAGTTCTCTTGTCCTTGAAGTATTACAATGGTATCAGAGCAATTGTTTTAATCCTAGAGAGTGGATCACCACTCTTGGAAGAGTACTAGCTACTAAAATTAAGTAATTTGAGGTGGAATCATAGTGCAATTGCTAGACTTGGAAAGGGCTTTAGAGAGCGGATGGGATGTATGCAACAAGAGGAAAATTTCTTGCATCTAGCTTCCCATTCTTGAATCTATTCCACATCAAGTTTATATACATCCAATGTGAGCAAATGAGAGTATTGCTAGTTTATCACTTTGGAGTAGAATTCATGGATTGTGAGCCGGCTTGTCTCTCACTCAGGATGAACCTCTAATGGCTATTATGGTAGCACACCATGGAGTAAGAAGGCAAGGAACCCCAACTCCATCATACTCCTCCAAGGCTAACACTCCAAGACTCAAGACATTACTCACTAGAGAACTCAATGAGAGAGAGATAGTTGCAAATGAAAGGATGATGAGTACCTCCTCACCCCTTTTTTATATACTTGTGAAATTGTTACATACCAAAGTTACTAATTACTAGAGTAACCCAAGTTACTAGGCTAAAGTCAAGTTAAATCAAAAAGTAGAAAGGAATATCCATTCACATGGGCATATTCCCCTAAGCATGTGATCTTATCTTGACCCAACCACTAAGTCAAAGATTCCTTCACATACGCTATCCTTGGACTCAAGAAGAATCCAAAACAAAAAGGCTTGCGGGCCCAAGAGTTCTCAACTCTTTCCTCAAAGCCAAACACCTAGGAATAATACCAAGTCAACACACTAGAATCCAAAATAGAGGTGCTCATCTTGTCCACCTCCTCTAAAGTAAGATCCCCTCTATCTTAGCTATGACTAACTCTAGCTTATCATGACTAATGTAGAACCATCCTTTATCTCTATATAAATAATATCTCTCAAGTACTTGTAATACCAAGCTTAATATCACAATACCACACACATGCACAAATGGATGTTACAAGACAAAGTGATGAATTCACCAAAATTGGTGATTCTACCAATGGTGGTATATGATAGAGAGTGGAATTTGACAATCTATATTCTATTATGATGTTGTGGATCTAAATTTACCATATCTTCATCCTTTCAACACGCAAGTAAAAATCTATTATGTAGTTAGACCAAAAGTGATGTTTAGGGATTTTGTAGTCTACAATTTTAGTGAGGAATATTATCAATGAGTGGTAGCCTCTAAGGTCCCAATGATAGTTCCCATAGATTGTATAGCCTCTCGAGTGATCATTCTAACCATCTATTGAAGTAAGAAGTAGCAAGTGAATATCAATTGTGTGTAAGAATCATAGATCTGCAATTGCAAGAGTTGATGCAAGGAATGTAGGGGATGTTAAGTGAGTTTTGAGAAATCAAGATGACCATGGAGGAATTTAAAGATCAAGTACATGTTGTCAAGAAGAATCAAGTAATGCAAGAAGGGAAGCCATCTCAACAACCAACACCAACAATCAAAGTACATGGAGAGTTATGCATGCCGATAACACTGATTCCAATTAACAACCAAGCCACATTGTTACTACAAATGAAAAAGACATGCAACATTGAGTCTTACAAGGGACAATGTTCCATGGGAGTAGTGGAAAATTGGATTTCAAGAATGAATCGATACCTTGGATTGTTCACAACGGAGATCACTAATCAATGTGTAGGTGTGTTTGCGTGTGAGTACTTGACTGATAAGGCTCTCACATGGTATGACACTTGGGGAATGATCATTGCTGGTAGAAGGAAGAGAGATCACTTGGACAGCCATGCAAGAAGAGCTACTCAAGAATTTCCAATCTATGAATTTTGTGCAAATGGTCCAAACCGGTCTTTGAGGGTTGAAGCAAACGAATAGCATACAAGATGTGGTGCCCACAATTTTTGTTTTTTTCAAAATAAAGAAGAAGAAGTGTATAGAGAAGTCGGATTGCGCCTGAATGGCCAAAGAAGCAAAGAAAAGAGTCTTTGAGATGAAACCTGAAGTAAAGTGACTTTGGGTCATAAGGCAAAGTACTCAAAAATGCCCTATCAGCATACAACCCGAAGTAAGGAGTCTTTATATTGGGAGGAGCTCAACCCGAGGTGAAGTCTGTCTAACAACCTTTTGTCAGGGCGAGAAATTCAAGAAGGGACTGTTTCAAAAACCGGCGGCCCATACGCACAAAGTATGATTGACAATGACAAGTGCATGCAGGAGGTGTGATTTCTTGGTAGAAACTCGAAGTGAAGAGAGACAAAGAAAACGCAACTCTATAAAAATCGAGCTTGCAACAAAGCAATGTTGAGCAATTTTCCTTTGCCATTGAGAAGTCATCATGCAGGTGATCGTGGGAAAGGAAATAGAGTTGGCGACGCGCTAGTGTGTAAGGGAGAAGTTGCAAGAGTGAAACCAAGAGACAATGAGAAAGCATGAGAGATGGGAGGAGGAAAGAAGAACTCCGAATTCAGAATGAGGAATCATCTGATTTGGAGGTTAGATGTAATCGCAAGAATAGAAGTCTTGAGCCAACTTTGGATTACATTCTTGGCATGGAACTGGAATGTTAGTTTTCCAGGTTTCATGACTAAGATCATTGAGAGCAAGTGTCTCGATGGACCCGAGGAAGAAGGGAAGAGAGGAAATCTGGCTCGCTAGATAGAGTTGGATTGGAAATTAGTACTTGAGAAGGAAGCAGGCACGGAGCAAGGTGCCACGTTCTTGGGGAAGGGAGAGATAGCCGAGGAAACCCAAGAAGTGAGGGATGCATCTTGTCAAAGCGGACAAAGAATGGGTACAAAGTGGAGAGTTACAAAGATCTTGTCAAGAGAGGAATTGTGAGTGCTCTGATTTCAATCTTGAAGCCGGAGAGAACAACCTATGTGATGAAACACCAAGCGGTGTTCTTTCACAAATTGTTTGCAAGAGAACCAATTAATTAGGCGAGGTGTTTCCATGGGAGAACGTGACAAATGGTGTGGAATCTGCATGATAAATTGCCTTCACATTACATTGTGCAGTTTGCAGCTCATTTCTACCTTGAATTGAATTTGCTGAACTCAGCGGAGCGCAGTAGGATGGTGTTGCATTTCCATCCTGATTTGAGAAGGGAAGTCAACGTAGAGGAGCAGCAGTACATCCTACAAATCAGAAGCACCGACAAGTACTACAAGAAGACGGGGAAGAATGTGGAGATAGAAGTGAGAACTCCAAAATCAAAGAAGCAAAGTCGGCAAGGCGAAGCCAAAGACAAGACAAAACCTTGGAAGACAAGAAGAGGAAACCCAAGGTGAGGCATGGTGGTGATCGAGTCGGAAGATGAAGACTCAAAAGGTGAAGTTGAGCGCAAGACCAAAGACTCAAAACACGAGGAGGAGCCCGAGCTAACGCTACAGAGTGGAGATACAAGTAGTGACAGCAATGATGGAGGAGAAATGACATTGGGGCCAGCTGCTATAGAGGAGGAAGAAGAAGTGCAGGCAGAGACCAAGGCCGAGGACAACACGAAGTTGGAAGATGAAGTACCCGAGGCCAAAGAGAAGAAGATTGCAGTTTAGAGGGGAGTCTGCTTGAGATGAAAGGTGAAGTGCGATGCAGGTCCGAGTAATGTGAAAGAAGAAATAAACAAAAGCTCAAGAAGCAAGGCGTCCGTTTTGATACAAAGACTGCAGAGAAGAAGGCAAATATCAGATGAACACAAAGTACAAAGGGAAGTTGCTACGCAAGAGGAGGTAGTAGCAAGCAATGGAGTCAAGTATCTGCGGGAGGTGGTGTGTCCTCTGTTGGTGAAGTTAGAACACAAGAAGAAGGAGATGCAATTATAGTGTCTGGAGGTGAAGATTGTGTTGCAGGTCTTAGCGCGGTTAGAAGAAGAGAACTCGGAGTTGAAGAAAATCATAACCCAAGCAAAGGAGGAAAGTGAAGTACTGCAAGCGGAGGCAGTAGTGAGGACTCAGGTAATTGAAGACCTGAAGAGAGAAGTGGGATATCAAGAAGAGCTCGTTAAGAAGAGTGACCTAGCAAGGGAAAGACAAGTAGCAGAATATGAGATCTTGAAGCAGCAGTTTGCTGATTCAAGAGTAGAACTTATCCATGCTATGGCAATAATAGCAAAGGAGCAAGAGCTCGATAGGGTGATGGAGAGTGTAGAGGAGAAGAAGCAACTCTGGCAAAGAGAGTTAGCAGCATGATATAGGGAGGAAGAGAGATTATAAGAGTTACTTCGTAATCAGGAGGAGAAGGTTGTACAGAAGGAGAAGGAGAAGGAAATGGTGTAAGCTGAGTTCGAAGTAGAGTTGGCAATGTACAGGGAGGATTGGCTTGCAAATCAAGAGCGAGAAAGGAAGATGCAATTGGAGCCATTGAAAGAGATAGTCCTCAGAATGAACGCGATGCTGAGTACAGAGGCCAGTGTTCAAATTGAAGAAATGCGGCTGCATGAGTTGAAATTGTTGGTGCAAGAGACGAGGTGAAGATAGGCAAAAGATACCAATTTGAACGTGCTACTGATAAGTCTCAGGACTCGTGTAGATAGGAAGATCTTAGAGGTAGAAGACAATATTTTGATTAGATTAGACTTAGTAAAGTTGGAGATAGAAAAACTTTGGAAAGATGTTAGAGCAAAACCCAAAGTAGATAACATAGGAGTGCATATGATTTTGGAGTTACCATCGGAGACATTAGAGAAGAGTGGGTCGAGAGATGAAGGTTTAGAAGGGCTACCCACTAGTGGAATTTCAGATCAGGAAAGAGAATTGCTGGATCTGGTAGAAGAAGTAGAAGATATGAACCCCAAGGACAGAGTAGTAGGAAGTAAATTTACTTTGGGTTTGGGTTTGAAAGCTGAGGAATAAGTAGACATTGGATCGGAGTAGTAACAATTTTGAGATTTGAAGAGGTAGATATGAAGGGGTGCATTGTCATTTTGGATCTGCAGGTTAGAAATTATAAAACGGTATAGTTGTTAGAACTGTTGATTGCTTCACTATTTAAGAGTGGCATTTGTAGAGAAATGTTGTTCAGTGCTCATAATTTCTGAGAATAGATAAAGCAAAGTGTTGTGAAGTACTGCTCGTTGCTTGAGCTTGATTCCAAGTATCAACTTTGTGATTGTGTTTGTGAGTGTGTGGAGAAATTTGAAGTGCAAGTCAATGTGTTTGTTGGATGTTGGAATCCATAGCCTTGATCTTCATTCTGTGTGTTTGATCCTGAGTGAAGTGCAATCAAAGCAATGCCTTGACAGATTTGAGAGGAATTGTAGTGTTGGTAGTATTCTGCATTTGTGAGTGCAGTGCAAAGTTGATGTGAAGCAAGTTTGATCAAAGAAGTTGTGCCTTCAGTGGAGGGGTAGAACATAATTTTGAGGCAAAGTTGTTTTGCAATGAAGTGCCGTTTTTGGGAGAGCCTGAATCATCACAATCAAGATTGTTTGGAAAGATTTGTTGGAGTTGTGATTAAGGAGTGTGAATTTGTGACAAGACTGTGAATCAGTACTTGTTGCTCTCTTCTGGGTGTGGTTTCTACCTGAGAGATTAAAGATGTAACCAAGAAGAACTAAAATTGTTACTTTGACTTTCTATTTGTACATTTCTGACTCGTCTCTCTGTGGGAACGAACTTTACTTACCCGATTACTGCAAAAGTGATATTTGCCGGGTTGTCACACAAGAATATGTGGAGGCATTTCTGGATTTACAGGTTGCGATAACTGATATGAGTCCAACTAAAGCTCTTGAAAATTTCAAGAGAGGATTAAAAGAGTGGATTTGCCAAGAGATAATGGTGCAAAATCCTCATGTTGTTTTTGAAGCCATTGCCTACACCCAAAGAATAGCAAGGGTGCTTGGAGGAGACAAAGCAATAATATTGATGCAAAATTATTAGGCCAAGACACACCATTTTCGTGGACTAGTACATATGGAATTGAGCAACATTTGGTTTTGAGATAGAGGAGCATGGAAAACATTTGGTTTTGAGACACTTCCTTGTAAGGCCCCATATTGACTATCACCTCAAGAGTTGGAGGAGTGTAAGGCTCAAATCAAAGATATGTTGTAGAAGAGGTTTATCCAACCCAGCGTATCACCATATGGTGCTCCTATATTGTTTGTGAAGAAGGAGGACAGAACCATGCACATGAGCATTGACTATTGGGGACTGAATCAACAAATAGTGAAGAACAAATAGTCATTACCTTGCATGGATGACTTGTTCGATCAAATCAATGGGGCAAAGTACTTCACCAACTTGATTTGTAGAGCGGTTATAACCAAATCAGGATTGCAGAAGAAGACAAACACAAAATGGCCATTCAAACAAGGTATGGTCACTTTGAGTACTTGGTGGTGCCGTTTAGCCTCACCAATGCTCGAACGACTTTCATGAGTTTGATGAATGACATATTTTTTCCATACTTGGATAAATAGGTTGTCATTTTTCTTGATGACATCTTAGTCTACAATAAGACACTAACATAGCACAAGCAACATCTGTGAGAAGTCCTCTAGATTCTACAAAAAAATCAATTGTATGCCAAAATCTCAAAGTGCAAGTTTGGCAAATCTAAAGTAGACTACTTAGGGCATAGAGTAAGTACAAAAGGTATCCAGGTGTTAATAGATAAAATAGAGGTCATTCAAAAATGGAGTGCTCCAGAAGATCAGACTCAAGAGTTTCTTGGGATTGACAAGGTTTTCTTGTCAATTTATCAAGGACTTCTCCAAGATTGCACAACCTCTAATAACACTATTGAGCAAGGAGAAGAGGTGAATATAGGGAACTACATAATAATTGGTCTTTTAGGAATTGAAAGATGCATTACTACATGCACCAATATTGAAATGGTATGACCCAAAATGTCCAATCAAGATGGCTATAGATGCATCAGGTGTAGCAATAACAGTAACAAGAATGGCAAGATGAATGGCACTCAATTGCGTATTCTTTGGTAAGTTGCTTTTGGCAAAATACAACTATCACACCACTGAATGAGAAGAGTTGGCCATTGTCCTTGCAACCAAGCATTAGAAGCACTATTTGGGTGAGAAGGCATTTGTAGTAAAGATGGATCACAAACCTCTAGTCTACCTCTAGACACAAAACTATCTTTCTTGTTGATAGATTTGGTGGGTAGAATGGAGACAAAAATTCAACATGACAATCAAATATGTGGAAAGCAAGAAGCAACTTGCATATGCATTTACCCAAATGCAAATGGCAAACAATTTGGTAGTGGAAATCAAGATGAACCTTGAATTTTGGCCCAAGATTCTTCCTACTACAAAAACTAATCCATAAATTGTAGGTGCTCAATCATCTAAAGGCATTACCAACACCCAAGGACTCATCTTCCATGATGGTAGGTTGTGGATCCCAGATGATACAGATCTAAGAACCACCATCCTAGCAGAATGTCATGATTCTGCCGTTGTAGGTCACGTTGGAATGGACAAGACCTTGGATGCAAGATGAGAAATGATGTGATAGAATATTTTTGGAGTTGCCTAATTTGTCAAAAAACAAGGCTTCTAATCCCATAGGACTCTTTCAACCTCTCTCCACATTAACACAACGTTAGGAATAGGTAAGCATGGATCTGGTTTGTAAATTGCCCAAGACCACCTTTGGGTTTGATTCCATTGTAGTCTTTGTCATCCAACTCAACAAAATGACTCATATATGTCCTACCACCAAGGATGTGACTGCCCCACAATTAGCTCAATTGTACTTAGATGCATTCTTTTCCCATCATGGCTTGTCTTGTTTGCTCATCACAAATAGAGGCACTCAATTCACTAGTTTGTTTTGGAAACACTCTTTCTTCAAAACCAAATTGGCTATGTCCACAACTATCTACATACCAATGGACAAACAAAGAGGGAAAATTGCCCTATTGAGGACATGCTTCAGGGCTTTACTTTGGATGAGCAAGAGAGTTGGGACACCTTACTCCCATTGGTGGAATTTCCATACAACAATTCAATGACTGCCTCCACACAAGTCACAACATTCTTCCTTATGTATGGAGAGCATCCTTTCCCACAATGTGGGAAATCAAGTCTAGCTATCAACCACCAACCTCAAGTGAGTTGGTCCTTATAAGCTTAGACCTCATTTTATTGAACCTTCCTCCATCTTTTGTTGCATTGGAGCCATGGCTTATCACCTCAAGCTACCACTACATATGAAGATTCACTTTGTGTTTCATGTTTCCTTATTATGTTTGTATGCTCCCCGGCCACCTCACTCCCTTCCATCCAAGAAAGTCAACCTTGTCCAACCCTAGTTGATGAAACAAAGGAGTATGAAGTCAAACGCATTCTCCAAAAGTGCATCCGGGGTACTCGCCATCCACATGTAGAATACTTGGTATGTTGGAAAGGGCACTCCTTGTATGAGGTGACATGGGAGCCAAAAACCAACTTGACCCACGCACCAGTGCTAGTGAAATCTTTTGAGCAACAACTTTGTAATGATGACATTACATCTTAAAAGGAGGGAGATTTGTAATACAAATAGCTAGATAGATGATCTAGAGATAAAATTTGGTTTGTTAACATTTAAAAGGATATTATACATGATGGACTAAGTAGATAAGCTAGAGGTATCACCAAAAGATTACTTCTACTAATAGGCCAAAAACCAAAACATGCTTGGAAACTTTAGAATCAATAGTTAGGCATATGATCTAGAGGTGAAACTTGGGGTGGTGACATCTAGAAAGATTTTATACATGATGGAGAACAAAGATCATCTAGATAGAAGTATCACCAAAAGAGCACTTTTACTAATAGGGTAGAAGCAAATAGGCCTGAAAACTTCAAAGGCAATTTTGGAGTCCTAAACGGATGAATTAAGCCTACAAAATATGCAAATTCCCCTCCCCCCACCAAAATGGAGGAAAGGCTGGATTTTCCTTCCTCTTGGTTTGTTTCATAGAGATCTTTCCAATGGTACCTCACCCATGTGATTCTAAGATTCCACAAGAAGATTCCCTAAAATATTCCCTTTGGTCAAGGCCTGTTTGACCAACCAAATGGGACCTATAACACCCATTTGTGCATGTGTGTGGTATTGTGATATTTAGCTTGGTATTACAAGTACTTAAGAGATATTATTTATATAGAGATAAAGGATGGTTCTATGTTAGTCATGGTTAGCTAAAGTTAGTCATAGCTAAGATAGAGGGGACCTTAATTTAGAGGAAGTAGAAAATATGAGCACCACTATTTTGGATTTTAGTGTGTTGACTTGGTATTATTCCTAGGTGTTTGGCTTTGAAGGAAGAGTTGAGAACTCTTGGGCTCGCAAGCCTTTTTGTTTTGGATTCTTCTTTAGTCCAAGGATAGCCCATGTGAAGGAATCCTTGACTTAGTGGTTGGGTCAAGATAAGACCACATGCTTAGGAGAATATGCCCATGTGAATGGATATTCCTTTCTATTTTTTGACTTGACTTGACTTTTAGTCTAGTAACTTGAGTTACTACGGTAATTAGTAACTTTGGTACATAATTATTTCACAAGTATATAAACAAGGGTAGAGGAGGTTCTCATCATCCTTTCATTTGCAACTATCTCTCTCTCATTGAGTTCTCTAGTGAGCAATGTCTTGAGTCTTGGAATGTTAGCCTTGGAGGAGTATGATGGAGTTGGGGTTCCTTGCCTTCTTAGTCCATGGTGTGCTACCATAATAGCCATCAGAGGTTCATCCTGAGTGAGAGACAGACCGGCTCACAGACCAAGGCCAACATCTCACCCATCAAAGCATGTAATCTAATGGTGGAGCTTGCTGACATGTCACCTATCCATGTACCTAATCCTTTGGTGGAGCTTCCTTGGATGAGATCCTCCTTGGCTATATAATAAAGAGAGAAGGTGCTCCTTTGGGGCATGAGAGGATTGAGTGTGAAATCTATGTTTCCTCTCTTGCATCTCTCTTGAATAGTTCTCTTGTCCTCGGAGTAAAACAACTATTCTGCCAAGCCAAGGCTCACAATCTATGTCAAAAATTTCAGTTCCATAGCCTAACCTAACATCTAGCACTTGGATGCCTCTGACATTGTTGGAATAGCGGTAATATTGGTGCAAAAACCCATTGCACGGTCTCTCTCATTGGTGTTGAGCTCCAACAATTGCTGTAAATGTGAGCCCCAAACCAATCCAAGACCTCCCTCTTTAAAAGCATGGGAGCCTAGGAAACTCATAAGTGTCAAAAAAGTGGCTTGGGGCTATCCAACTAGGTTCACCATCGCCATACATGACCTATTAGCCACTACCACCATCTGAGACTAGCATCCAACATCCAAAATCTCATCAACAATAAGGTGGTCAAGTCGTTGAATCCCATCATAATTGTGTTGTAGAACCTCTCTAGGTAAGAGGTTTGGCCACCAAAGATGAAGACAATGAGCTTGTGATCCCACTCTAGCTGCATCTAACAACACAATAGGGTCTCATCCAAGAATGGACATGATGTGTATGCACCACCACATAGGTGCAAGAATCACTCATCAAAGCGATGTTCTCTAAAATGTAGGCTAGAGAAATGGCTTGATGAACTTGGCAATGTTGTAGTATACATAACATCTTCCAAAACACACTAAAACGGGGATCTTGAAGATCCAAACCTTGGCCAATACATGTATGTCCTTAACATGGGTATCTAGAAATCACCAAATAAATGGGACCATGTATTTCCAGATCCTACACCCCCCAACAAGGAAATGTCTATTGGTAGGGTAACCCTTGAGTAATGACATTGATAATAACTCAGGATACTAATAGGCTAAGTATACCACATGATGTAGAGAGGCTCGCCTAGCCATTTCATCTCTTTCCACATACAAGTACCTCTATACTTGTATACCTGCCTGTAGTACCGCAACTAGTCTAGTGTTAATCCCACCAAACAACTCCAACAAACATACTTCCTCTACTGGATACTGCCAAGCAATGAATGTGGTATCCATAAGTGTCAAGGTAATTGACTCTAAAGGCTCATCCTCACAGTGGTCTCTTGGTGGTACAAAGGCTCCACTCCAAGCATGTTGCACCAACTAATCTGCATGCTACTACAATGCCTCCTCTGAACTCCACAAAACAACATCCAAGGTGGATAGAATGATCCCACTTGTACTCCAAATCTGAGTGATCTCTTCTAGCATTGGAGTATTGTAATACTCCAAGGACAAGAGAAGAGAGAAAACACAGATTGCACACTCAAACATTAGATGCCCCAAGGGAGCACCTTCTCTTTATCATATAGACAAAGAGGATCTCCTCCAAGGAAGCTCCACCATAGGATTAGGGACACAGATAGGTGACATGTCAGCAAGCTCCACCTTTGGATTACTTACTTGGATGGGTGACATGTCTGGTCTAGGTCCTATCTGGTTGGTCAAACAAGCTTTGACCAGAGGGAATCTTTTAGGGAATCTTCCTATTGGAATCTCAAAATCACGTGAATAAGGTACTATTGGAAAGCTCTTGACGAGACAAAGCAGAGGGGAGGCAGGCCAGCCTTATCTCCACTAGAGGGGGGAAATTGCACATTTTTGAGGCCTAATTCATCTGTTTAGGCCTCCAAAATTGCCTTCAAAGATTTTAGGTGTATTTCGGTTCTTACTCTATTAGTAGAAGTCCCCTTTTGGTGATACCTCTTTCTGATCTGTTTAGTCCATCATTTGTAACATCCTTCCAGATGTCACCAAACCAATTCTCACCTTTAAATCATATGTCTAGCTATTGGTTCTAAGGTTCTCAAGTCTATTTTGGTTTCTGTCCTATTAGTAGAAGTACTCTTTTGGTGATACTTCTATATTATCTATTTTGACCATCATGTATAACATCATTCTAGATGTTACCAAACCAAATTTCACATCTAAATTATATGGCTAGCTCTTGGTATTATAGACCTCCCTCCTTTTAAGACGCAACATCCTCGTTGTGCAATTGTTGCTCAAATGCTTGCACCAACACAAGTGCATGTGCCAAATTGGCAACGGACTCCTAGGTGGCTTCATAGAGGGGGTAACCTTTCCATTGTACTAGATAGTCCACCCACGGATGGCGAGTACCACGCATGTGTTTTTGGAGAATCCACTCCACTTCATATTCCTATGTGCCATCAATGAGTGTCGTACAAGGTCGAATGTCTTGTGTGGAATGACCTTGGCCTGATCAGGGAGCATATCTGCATAGTAGGGAGACATGGAACACTGGATGGATCTTCATATGTGGTGGTAGCTCAAAGTGATAGGCCATAATGCCGATGCGACAAAGAATCAAGAAAGGCCCAATAAAATGAGGTCTGAGCTTACGAGGTCCAACTAATGTGAGGTTGGTTGTCAGTAGCCACACTTGATCCCCAACATTGAACTCCATGTGCCTACGGTGTGCATCAACATACTGCTTTTGTCAATTTTGCGCAATTTTTTAACTGTGCTTGGCACTCTCCACACCTTGTTGGATTCTAGAAACAAATGTGTTGACTGCATCGACCTTGGTAGCCACTGGATGGATCTTCATCAAGCTAGAAGGTGTGAAGGGATGCTCACCATACATGAGGAAGAATGGAGTGACCTGGGTGGAGGCAGGCATTCACTGAATTGTTGTAAGCAAATTCCACCAACGGGAGTAGGGTGTCCCACCTCTCTTGCTCTTCTAAGGTGAAGCCGCGTAAGATGTCTTCAATCATGCAATTAGCCCGCTTTGTTTGGCCATCTGTTTGTGAGTGATAAGCTGTAGACATGGCCAACTTGATTTTGAAGAAACCAAAGAGTGTTTGCCAAAACAAACTGGTGAATTGGGTGCCTCTATTGGTGATGAGTACTCTAGACAAGCCATGGTGAGCAAAGACTGCATCTAAGTATAATTGAGCTAGTTGTGGAGCGGTCACCTCCTTGGTGGTAGGGCGTATTGTGAGCCGGCCTGCCTCTCACTCAGGATGAACCTCTGTTGGCTATTATGGTAGCGCACCATGCACTAAGAAGGCAAGGAACCCAAATTCCATCATACTCCTCCAAGTCTAACACTCCAAGACTCAAGACATTGCTCACTAGAGAACTCAATGAGAGAGAGATAGCTGCAAATGAAAGGATGATGAGTACCTCTTCACCCCTTGTTTACATACTTGTGAAATAGTTACGTACCAAAGTTACTTATTACCGTAGTAACTCAAGTTACTAGACTAAAAGTCAAGTAAAGTCAAAAAGTAGAAAGGAATATCCATTCACATGGGCATATTCCCCTAAGCATGTGGTCTTATCTTGACCCAACCACTAAGTCAAGGATTCCTTCACATGGGCTATCCTTGGACTAAAGAAGAATCCAAAACAAACAGGCTTGCGGGCCCAAGAGTTCTCAACCCTTTCCTCAAAGCCAAACACCTAGGAATAGTTTCAAGTCAACACACTAAAATCCAAAATAGTGGTGCTCATCTTTTCTACTTCCTCTAAAGTAAAGTCCCCTCTATCTTAGCTATGACTAACTTTAGCTAACCATGACTAATATAGAACCACCCTTTATCTCTATATAAATAATATCTCTTAAGTACTTGTAATACCAAGCTAAATATCACAATACCACACACATGCACAAATGGGTGTTACAGTACATGAATCATTTTGCTGAGCCGGTCCACAAAGACCACAATGGAGTCAAACCCTGAGGTGGTCTTGGGTTATTTACAGACGAGATCCATACTCACTTGTTCCCAACGTTAGGTAGGAGTGGGGGGAGGTTGAAGGAGCACTGCAAGAGCTTGATTAGAGGCTTTGTTCTGTTGACAAAGTAGGCAGCTACGCATATAGTCCATCACATTGTTGCTCATCTTGGGCCAATAGTAATGGCGCTTGACTGCATCCAAGGTCTTGTCCACTCTGACATGAGCTGCAATGGCCAAATCATGACATTCCGCTAGAATGGTGGTGCGTAATTCTGGGGCATTTGGGATCCATAATCTGCCATCCCAAAAGGTGAGTCCTTGGGTGCTGGTGACACCTTTGGATGATTGTGCTTCTACAATCTATGGATCAGTTTTTGTAACAACCAGAATCTCTTGCCAGAATTCAGGGTTAATCTTAACCTCTACCACCAAGTTGTTGGCCATTGGCATGTGGGTGAATGCATCTGCAAGTTGCTTCTTACCTTCTATGTAGGTGATTGTCATGTCGAAGCATTGTTGCCACTCTGTCCACCAAATTTGGCGACGAGATAGATCCTTCTGCGTCTTGAGGTAGACTAGAGGTTTGTGGTCTGTCTCTACTACAAATGCCTTCTCGCCCAAGTAGTGCTTCCAATGCTTGGTTGCTAGAACGATGGCCAGCTCTTCTCATTCTATGGTGTGGTAGTTGTGGTCTACCAATAACAACTTGCGAGAGAAATATGCAATTGGATGCCATCCGTCATGCCACTCTTGTTGTAGGATTGCTCCTATTGCTACGCTTGATGCATCTATAGCCAACTTGATTGGACGTTGTAGGTCATACCACTTCAAGATTGGTGCATGCAGCAAGGCGGCCTTCAATTCTTGAAAGGCCAACTCTTGTGCAATTCCCCATGTCCACTTCTTCCCCTTGCCAAGTAGTGCCGTTAAAGGCTGTGCAACCATGGAGAAGTCCTTGACAAATCTACAATAGAATCGCATCAGCCCCAAGAAGCTCTTAAGTTGAGTCTGATCTTCTGAGGCACTCCATTTTTGAATGACCTCTATTTTATCTGTCAATACTTGAATGCCCTCTGCACTTACTCTATGCTCTAAGTAGTCTACTTCAGACTTGCCAAACTCACACTTTGAGATTTTGGCATACAACTGATTCTGTCTTAGAATCTAGAGGACCTCTCGTAGATGTTGTTTGTGTTCTGTCATTGTGCTACTATATACTAAGATATCATCCAAGAAGACAATAACAAACTTATCCAAGTATGGACAAAATATGTCTTTCATTAGACTCATGAAAGTGGCACGTGCATTGGTGAGGCCAAAAGGCATCACAAGATACTTAAAGTGGCCATACTTGGTTTGAAAGGCAGTTTTGTACACATCCTCCTCTGCAATTTGGATTTGATTGTAACCGCTTTGCAAGTCAAGTTTGGTGAAGTATCTCGCTCCATGGAGTTGATCAAACAGGTCATCCATGCAAGGTAAGGGGTATTTGTTCTTCATTGTTTGCTGATTGAGACCTCGATAGTCAATGCACATGCGCATTGTACCATCCTTCTTCTTCACAAACAAGACAGGGGCCCCATATGGTGATACGCTAGGTTGGATGAACTCTTTCTGCAACATCTCCTCAATTTGAGTCTTACACTCCTCCAACTCATGAGGTGATAGGCGATATGGGGCCTTACAAGGAGGTGTCTTCCCCGGGAGTGTCTCTATTTTGTGATCTACTCGCCTTTTTGGTGGTAATCCTAAGGGTAGATCATCGGGAAAGACATCTTGAAACTCATCCACTACATCTTTCAATTTCTCAAGAATTTGTCCATCAAGTTATGCACTCTGGACTTCTCTTATTAGACCCATAACACGTCTATTGGTCTTACAGACAGTTGCCGTCTCTACAACATATAGAGGCATTTTTTGCATGTGTGATTTTTCTTTAACCCCAATGATTGACCATTGGTGGGTTCTCACTACTTTCTTCCTCCAATCCACCATAAGGTTGTACTGCTTCATCCATGGTATGCCTAAAATTGCATCATAACGAGCTAACTGTATCACTCGCCACTCAATTGCTTCCTGATATTCTCCTACAGAGAGGGTTACCCGTCTAGGTAATGATTCAATCCTCTCTGTTTGCCCATTTGGTAACTCTACTTCTTCACTTCCATCTCTCTCTAGATCCATTCCCAATCTTATTGCAACAGAGCAAGACAAGAAATTCTTTGTTGTTCCTGGATCTATTAATACTCTCACTTGATTACCTTCTAGGATTCCATTCACGACAATCATTGCCTTTTTGGATCTTTGCGCATTATTCTTCTTCCTTCCCTTGCTTCTCTGCTTCCTTATTGAGCCAGTAAGGCCGCAAGGTACATTTACTGGTGATCTTCATTTTCCAAAGTGATTTCCACCTCCTCTTCTTCAATGTGCCTCTCCATGTTGTTCAAAGATTGCCTGTACAAAGGCCAAGGGCCTCTAGGGAAATGAGTGCGACAGTTGGTAGATATGTGCCCAATACGGCCACAATTGTAACAACGGCGTTGTTCTCCTCAAGTCCCTTCTCCTTGTGGGACTCCATCTCTTTGTTCTTCTACCCGTCCCTGCTCCCCTTGAAGCGGTTGTGCTCCTCGATCCCGGAATCAAAGGTTGCCCAATTCTATTGATACTAGTCCACCCATGTGTGGCATTTATGCCCGATAATGTTGAGGTGCAACTACTTCTTCACCTCCACCTAATGCTCCTGCTATTCTCTATGCACAAGCAATGGCTTCAAATACCGTGCGAGGATTTTGCACCATGACTTCTTGGCAAATCTGCTCTTTCAACCCTCATTTGAAATTGTCAAGAGCCTCTGCTAGACTCATGTCGGTAATTGCAACTTGTAGATCCAGAAATGCCTCCACATACTCTTGTATGCTATTCTTTTGTCTCAATCTCCATAGTTGGGTTTGAGCCATCTGCACAAAATCCACCAATTGGAAATTCTTCAACAGTCCTTCTTGCATTGCTATCCATGTGACCTCCCTTCTCTTTGCCAGCATGGATCGTTCCCAAGCATCATACCATGTGAGGGCTTTATCGGTCAAGTACCCACATGCAAACACGCCTATAGCATGCTCTGTGATCTCTATTGAGAGCGATTAGAAATATCGATTCATCCTTGAGATCCAATTTTCCACTACTCCCATCGTACACTGCCCCTTGTAAGGCTAGATGTTGCAGGTCTTCTTCATCCGGAGTAGCAATGTGGCTTCATCGTTGATAGGGTTCGTAGGCACGGGTGCCTCTCCAGGTACTTCAGTTGCAAGTACTAGGTTTTGAGATGGCTCTTCTTCTTGCATGGCTTGATCATTCCTGAAGATCTGCACTTGACTTTGTAATGTCTCCATGGTCATCTTAATCTCTTGAAATTCATTCAACATCCCTTGCATTCCTTGCACCAACTCTTGCAACTACGGATCCATGGTTCTTGCAACACTCAATTGCTAATGTCTACTTCAATACAGAGTCAATATAATCACTCTAGAAGGCGCTTGAACTATCGTAACTACCATTGGGACCTCAGAAGCTATCACTCGTTGATAATACTCCTCACCAAAATTCTTGACCACAAAATCTCTAAACATCAGTTTTGGCCTCACTACATAACAGATTTCTACTTGAGTGTTGAAAGGGAGAGGATTTGGGACATTCATATCCATATTATCATAATAGAATGTAGATTGTCAAATCTCACTCTCTGTCATATATCACCATAGGTAGAATCACCGGGTTTGGTGAGTTCATCACTTTGCCCATGAATTCCGCACCAAAGTGATAAACTAGCAATACCCTCATCTGCTCACGCTGGATGTACATAACCTTGATGTGGAATGGGTTTGAGAATGGAAAGCTAGGTGCGGGAAATTGTCCTCCCGGTGCATCCATCCCATCCACTCTCTAAAGTCCTTCCTAAGTCTAGCAATTACCCTATGTTCTCCACCTCAAATTACTCAGTTTCAGTAGTTCATGCTATTCCAAGAGGGATGATCCACTCTCTTGGACTAGAACACTCGCTCTGATACCATTGTAATACTCCGAGGACAAGAGAAGAGAGAAAACACAGATTGCACACTCAAACATTCGATGCTCCAAGGGAGCACCTTCTCTTTATTATAAGAGGATCTCCTCCAAGGAAGCTCCACCATAGGATTAGGGACACATATAGGTGACATGTCAGCAAGCTCCACCCTTGGATTACTTACTTGGATGGGTGACATGTCTGGTCTAGGTCCTATTTGGTTGGTCAAACAAGCTTTGACCAGAGGGAATCTTTTAGGGAATCTTCCTATAGAAATCTCAAAATCACGTGAATAAGGTACCATTAGAAAGCTCTTGATGAGACAAAGTAGGGGGGAGGAAGGCTAGCCATTTATTTGTTGGAGGGTGAGAATGTGCACATTTTTGAGGCCTAATTCATCCGTTTAGGCCTCCAAAATTACCTTCAAAGATTTAAGTCATATTTCGGTTCCTACTCTATTAGTAGAAGTCCCCTTTTGGTGATACCTCTTTCTAATCTGTTTAGTCCATCATTTGTAACATCCTTCCAGATGTTACCAAACCAATTCTCACCTTTAAATCATATGTCTAGCTATTGGTTCTAAGGTTCTAAAGTCTATTTTGATTTCTATCCTATTAGTAGTACTCTTTTGGTAATATTTCTATCTTATCTATTTTGACCATCATGTATAACATCATTCTAGATGTTACCAAACCAAATTTCACATCTAGATCATATGGCTATCTCTTGGTATTACAAGTATTCTCTATATGGGTGTTCCTCTCCAATAAGTCACCAGGCCAAGTAATAGAACCACTAAAAGCTAAAATTGATGCATATATAGTCTCAGGCTGTAGTAAGCCAAGAATACCACTATTGAGGAGTATTGGTAGGCAATATACTCATCTTCACCTCATTGTCAACCTATTCTATAGGAGGTTATTTCCCCCTAATAGTCAATATTGAAACCCATAAGGTATAACACTATCCTCCAACTAACACATAATATGACTCAACTACTATCATAATGGCTTGAGCTCTTACCATAGAGCTATCAATTGGATGACCAGGCTGAATATGAACAACAAGCTCTCCATATGTGATGTATTATGTAGAAACCACACCTAGAGATGTTTGGGTCTGAAATGGACCCCTCTCAACATCAACCTTCTATAACTCTAGACCGACAAATACAACCTTCTCCAACATAAAAGGTTGTGCACTAGAGTCTAATAAGACACTCTATGATGTATAGACCTTCCCTAAAGGTCCTACCAAAAAAATATGCCCCTCTAGTTATCCAATAAGACAACTCCAAGTGTAAACTACGTTCACTCAAAGGCCGGTCTAATTAGTAACTCCTCCAATCTAACCATTGCTATCTGCCATAAACCATTGGTTGTTGAGCAGATCACATGCTTCTCAACCAAGTCAGCTCCACTACCAACCACCGCTACTCTAGAAGCATGAACCATATCATCCATACTCTCACAAAGTATGGCAGCCAACCGGAACAATGAAGTACTATAGCAAGGCAAGTGTACAAGATCAACTCCCAATGTCATTGGCTAAGAACAAAGGATAGGGCATAATCCTTTGAGCCACCCCCAACATCAAGCTAGACTCAATAGGTGTAATAGTATGTGGTTTACTAGTATGTATTCCTGTGAGCCGGCCTGTCTCTCACTAAGGATGAACCTCTGATGGCTATTATGGTAGCGCACCATGCACTAAGAAGGCAAGGAACCCAAATTCCATCATACTCCTCCAAGGCTAACACTCCAAGACTCAAGACATTGCTCACTAGAGAACTCAATGAGAGAGAGATAGTTGCAAATGAAAGGATGATGAGTACCTCCTCACTCCTTGTTTACATACTTGTGAAATAGTTACGTACCAAATTTACTAATTACCATAGTAACTCAAGTTACTAGACTAAAAGTCAAGTAAAGTCAAAAAGTAGAAAGGAATATCCATTCATATGGGCATATTCTCCTAAGCATGTGGTCTTATTTTGACCCAACCACTAAGTCAAGGATTCCTTCAAATGGGCTATCCTTGGACTAAAGAAGAATCCAAAACAAAAAGGCTTGCGGGCCCAAGAGTTCTCAACTCTTCCTTCAAAGCCAAACACCTAGGAATAATACCAAGTCAACACACTAAAATCCAAAATAGTGGTGCTCATCTTTTCTACTTCCTCTAAAGTAAAGTCCCCTCTATCTTAGCTATGACTAACTTTAGCTAACCATGACTAATATAGAACCATCCTTTATCTCTATATAAATAATATCTCTTAAGTACTTGTAATACCAAGCTAAATATCACAATACCACACACATGCACAAATGGGTGTAACATTTACTCCCGGACTAAGTTTTCACTTTGTCCTCAAAGTGAAGGCCTCTCTACCTTCTATGGTACATCTTCAACTTATCATGGTTAATCCTATCAAAGTGTCTTCCTCCCAACTCCTTGAGATCATAGGTGTAATTGCCCCACACCTTCTCTACTATGAAAGGTCCAAAGTACTTAGGCAAAAACTTCTTTTGCACTCTCTTGAATCGAATGGAATCAAACAACATTACCCAATCACCTTCTTTGAAAGGCTCCACCTTCTTCTTTCCTTGCCTCTTGTCATAGCTCTCCTTTTGTTTCCTTTGGGCTTGCTCCACTCAAACCATAGCAACTGCTCTTGCCTCTTCCAACTCCATGAGTTGATCTTTCCTTGACTTCTTTGCATCACCTCCTTGTGCTTTCTTCAATCTCCTATGAATGCTTTGGAAGGTAGGAAGATCAAAGTGAATAGGTAAGGTAGACTCAATACCATACACCAATTGAAATGGAGAATATCCGATGGAAGTCTTCATGGTTGTCCTATACTCCCACAAAATTGCATGGATCCTCTTGTCCCAATGATGTTTAGCCCCTCCATTTTTGCATCTTTGGCCAACATCATGCACAAAGTCTGATTGGTTCTCTCTGCCAAGCCATTGGAATTTGGCTTATAGGATGTAGTTACTCTATGTGTGATAGAGAAATGTTGTAGCATTGCTGTAGTAGTGCTTCTTGTAAACTCTCCTCCTCTATCAAAAACCAACTCCAATGGGCATCCAAACCTAGTGATAATGCGTTCATAAAGAAATCTACACACTTCATCTTCATTCTTGTCCCTCAATGGTCTAGCCTCAACCCACTTGGTAAGGTAATTAGTAACTACCACAATGTACCGATAGTTCCTTGGGGTTCTATTGAGAGGACCTACAAAATCAATTCCCCACTTCTCAAAAGGTCCTAGCAATGGAATTGATCTAAGTGGTGGAGTGGATGTAGACTTTCTAGCAAAATCTTGACAAACATGACAAGTTTTGCAATAATCAAGACAATCCTTGAAAATCCCTCTCCAATGGTAACCTTCATCTAGAATCTTGCAAGCAGTCACCTTTCCTGCAAAGTGTCCTCCACATACTAAACCTTCATGAAACTCCTTTATGGGTAGGATAGACTCTTCCTTACCCACTGCTCTTCGAAGTAGACCATCTGCTCCTTGGTGAAAAAGAATATCCTCCACCATTGTGTAAGGTCTAGATCTTGCTGCAAGGGCCTTCCTCTCCCTAACATGCATCCCTTCTGGATAGTTACCTCTTATCACAAAATCCACAATCTCCTTGTACTCCATTGGAACCTCTTGAGTGATTGAGATTGTCATGAGCTCCTCATCTGGGAAGGAATCATCCACTGGCTCATCTCCATCATGATCATAGGCTCTAGATAACAAATCAGCATTTGCATATTTCTTTCCTGACCTATCTTCAATGGTGTAGTCATACTCAGACAAGAGTATCATCCACCTTGCTAGTCTCCCTTCAACATTAGGCTTGTTGAAGATGTACTTCAAAGCCTTGTGATCCGTGACAATGGTGGCTTTCCCTCCAATCAAGTAGTGTCTAAACTTCTTGAGACCAAAGATCACTGCCAACCCTTCTCTCTCCGTGACAGAGTAGTTCTTCTCTACTGAAACCATCTGCCTACTAGCATAAGCTATTGGATGATCATGCCTAGCTTGGTCTAATTGACTAAGAGTGCATCCTATAGCTACATTAGAAGCATTAGTGTAGAGGATGAAAGGATTACTCCAATCAGGTTTAGCAAGAATTGGAGCTACAACAAGGGATTGCTTGAGCTCCTCAAAAGCTTTGAGAGCCTCCTTGTCCTCCAAAATCACCATGTAATCTACACCCTTCTTCATGTAGGTGGTCAATGCATAAGCCTTGTTGGAAAATGAGAAGATGAACCTCCTATAGTATCCAACCATCCCCAAGAATTGGTGTAACTTTGTCAAGCTTGAAGGGAATGGAAGGTCTGAGATTTTCCTCACCTTCTCTATATCAACTGCTATTCCATCCTTGGAGATGATGTGCCCCAAAAGTAGACCTTCTTCACATCCAAAAATGCACTTCTTTGGGTTGAGTGATGCATTTTCCTCATCCAAGCATTGCAAGACTTTGATTAGGTGCTCAAAGTGCTCCTCCTTGCTCCCATAGACACAAAAGTCATCAATGAAGTCTCTCACAAATTTCCCAATGAAAGGTTCAAATACCTTGTTCATGAACCATTGGAATGTGGCTGGAGCATTGCAAAGCCCAAAAGGCATGACCTTGAAAGCATAAGTTCCCCAAGGTGTGGTGAACGTGGTGAGTTGTTGATGCTCTGGTGCAATCTTGATTTGGTTGTATCCACTATAACCATCTCCAAAACTATACCTCTCATGACTTGCAACCTCCTCCAAGATCTCATCAATGAATGGCAATGGGTAGTAGTCCTTCTTGGTAACAGCATTAAGCTTCTTGTAATCCACACATACCCAAAGCTTGCCATTCTTTTTTTTCACAATGACAATTGGAGACACCCATTCTGAATTCTCTACCTCAAAGATAAATCCAGCCTCCTTGAGCTTATCAATCTCCTCCTTAACAACCAAAGATATTGGTGGGCTAATGCGATGTTGCTTTTGGTGGATTGGTCTTGCATGTGACTCCACCTCTATCTTGTGCTCCTCCAAGGTGACTTCCATCAAATCCTTGTAACTAAAAGCAAACACATGGATGAACTTGCAGAAAATCTCCTCAAATCTTACCTTCTCCTCCTTGGTAACATTTGGGCCATACTTGAGGGTAGATAACCTTCTCTCTACCTCCTCAAGTGTCAATGGTGATTTGTTTGGGTCCTTCAAAACCTCTGGCTTAGGTGCAAAATCCATAGCACACAAAGGATACACATCTGAATCAGATTCAGATTCATCCTCCTCCATGGAAGTCTCCTCTTCCATGCTTGTGTCCACACTTGAAGCTCCTTCTTCAAAATCTGATTCCCAATAATCAGAAGATGGTGTGTCTGAATGTGAAGTGTTGGTGGTGTTAGTCACAGGAACTGTGACTCTATGGTTTGATGGCCCAATCCTCAAGTACCCTTTGTTCCATCGATCAATTGTGCGTGCTCCTCTCAACCATGGCCTCCCAAGAAGTTAGCATAGCTTGAGTCCTTCAAGACTTGGAAAGTCATGAGATTTTGAACTCCCATAACTGAAACTACCACTTTATCCATCATCCCTACTGGTCAAACTTGTTGCTTGTTTACCATGCTCACCACAAATGTTAAAGGTCTTGAGTGTATCATACCCAACTTCTTCATCAACCTTTCAAACATGGCATTTACTGTTGATCCTCCATCAACCAATGCATCCTTGATGTTGTGACCATTCACTCTCACATCAATCTTGGAGGCATATTCACAAGCCTCCCATGGTGCTGGCTTGGCATCCACCACCCCCATTGATATTGGAACTTTTGCCTTCTTCTTCCTCTTGCTCCTTGTAGAACTCAAACCACCTCTAAGCTCCTTTCTCAAGGTAGGGTTCAAAGCAATTAATTGGCCCACTGTGATGTTAGCCTTGTGACTACCAACATCCTCCAACACATTGTAGTTCCATTGTTGCTTTGAGATCAAGAAGTCCTCCATCCCCAACTTCTTCCTTGGAGTCTTTGTTGTTGATGGTGTTGAGGTGCAAGTGCTCCTAGTAGACATAGGAGTATCCTTGCTTGGAGTGAATCCTTGAGAAGAATGAACATCCTCTGCAAAACGAGCTCTCTTCTTCTCTTGTGCCAAAAGCTCCAAATTAAGACCCTTGGAGTTTGAGCACTCTTCCTTCTCATACTTGCTCTCAACCACATCTATGGATGCTATCTCCTTACCTTTGTTGGAATTAGGAGCCACTTGGGTTTCACTACCTCCTTCTTTCCCTCTATTGGCTCCCTCATAACCCCTTCCTCCATGGTAAGTGGAATTTGGGCAATTCCTTTGGATATGGCCTCTTCCTCCACAACCAAAACAATTTCTATCATTGAAATTGTTGGCTAGTTGGCCTCCTCTATATAGATAGTTTCCATAACTCCTAGGCCCTCTCCCTACATTCTGATCCACCTCTCTCTTCTCTCATAGTTGCACCACATTGATCTTGAGATCCGCAAGTTGTTCTGTGATGGTTTGAAGTGGATCTTTTGGTGGAGGTGCAAGAACTGGAGCAACCACTACTTGTGGTGCAACCCTTGCCACCAAAGTATCAGAAGTTCCACCATACTTGTAGCCTTGAGGAGTATGCACAACCTCCTTCACCACCAAATCACTCTCATCTCCTTCCAAACTCTCCTCCATATGAACTGCGATCTTGATAGCTTCAACCTTGGAAGAAGGTTTCTCATATCTCACCTTGCTTCTAATTTGTGGTCTAAACCCTCTCACAAAATTCTTGGTGAGCATGGCTCCTATGCCAATCATTGTAGTCTCCACATCATCCCCACCCTTCCTCAACACCATGTGAAATCTGGACTCTAACTTTTCCACTCTTTTCACATAGACTCTCACTTTCTCTCCTTCTCCTTGCTTGAGAAATGCAACCTCACTCATCAATCTCTCATAACTCTCATCAAGAAGAAAGTTCTCAATGAGTGCTGAAGTCAAAGTCTCCCAAGACTCCTCTTCCCCATCTCTCCTCTCTCTCTTTTGGTATTCTGATTCATACCATGTAAGTGCTGCATCCTCAAAGAAATCTGGTAATAATGAGGCCCACTCATTCTTCCTCCTCTCATTGTTTCCTATGCAAGCTCTCTTGAAGTCTCTCACAAAGGCCTCCACATCTTCTCCATCCTTGCTAAAGAAAACTGGAAGTTTCCCCATCTTAACCTCTCACTATCTTTCTTTCTCTCAATTTTTTTTCTCTTTTCTTTTCTCTCACTCTATTACTAATAGAGTATATACATGACTAACACCATCTGAGAATAATCCACTCTAGGGAACAAAAAAGGTTTAGGTTGCTCCAAGATTTCTATAGCAACATCAAATCCTAGAGTGCATGTTAATCTAACTCTCATGGATAGTTTATCCATAAGTTGAAAGATTATCTCTATCACTAATCTTAGAACTAGCTTATGAAGGTGGTAGTATTTTTGTAGCATTACTAAGACTCTCTCCAAGATCCTTCACCAAAGTATCCAAAAGTGCTTTTACTCCACTACACTCATGTCCTTTTGGAAGTCCTTCCACTCCACAAACCTCACACAACTCCTTGGTCTTAGATCTTCTCCCTCCTAATCTTGGTGAAGAAGGTCCAACATGCAAACCCAAGTCAAGTAAGCCTCTCCTTTCCCTCAATCTCTTGCTCTCAAAGGTCAATGGACATGAACTTTCCTTATGTCCATTCTTTCCACATAAAAAGCACTTAGACTCACTCTTTCCTCCAAGTGGTGTAGGTTTTTGGATCCTCTCAACACTCTCTTTTCTTCAAATCCACCCCTACAATCACCTCAAACCCTTGGTGAACCTTGCATAATCTAAATTTCCACTCTTGATGACCCCCCATGTTCCCAAGATGAATCTAAACACTCAAACATGCTTTTTGTTGATCTCAAACTCCTCATGTATGAGATCTCCACTCTACAGAATTGACCCTTCCTCACAATGTCACTCAAATCTCCCAACCAGTATGTCACACTCCTCTGAAATTTTTCACACTTGATCAAAACTCTAGGGCGTCCTTCCCTACAAAATTTCAGATCTTTTCATCGAGCTATTTGGCCTAGACACTTTTCTATTCAGCACACATATTTCAGATTTGGTCTCAAAACCACCCCCCCTCACTTCAAAAACTTATAACTCCCTATGCAAGAACGATCTCTCTCTAATTTTTGTGGCAGCAGGTAGGATACAAGGCACTAAATTTTCTTGGAAATTCACTGAAAATTGAAGAAATGGCAGACTCTATACAATTTTCGAGAGAACATGCAGTTGCGGGAGCACTTTTCCCTATCAACTTTCAAAAATTCTAGCCTAGTGCACATAGTATCTCTCACAATAATTTCATGTGTGCTTACTGAAAGATAACCCAAGCTATCATGTGTAGAAAATTCAAGTCTAGATCTCAAACTTGAGATTTTGCCCAAAATCACCTTAATCCCCAAAATCTGCAATCCATCTCACACAATCTCTCCAATTCCTCTCATGTGTACAAGATGTACAACATCACCTCAGAGACATCATAATGAACTAAAGGGTATACAAATGGATCTTGGTTCTCTAACATAAGTTTAACCCTCTCTTCTCCTAGTTCTCTCCGAGTGAGCTCTCATAGCCTCCTTCTTCCTAATGTAGAATTGAACGCGGAACATTATCTTGCCTTCTAGAGAGGTCACGGCAATAGAACCAAAAATGTGAGCCGGCCTGTCTCTCACTCAGGATGAACCTCTGATGGCTATTATGGTAGCGCACCATGGACTAAGAAGACAAGGAACCCAAATTCCATCATACTCCTCCAAGGCTAACACTCCAAGACTCAAGACATTGCTCACTAGAGAACTCAATGAGAGAGAGATAGTTGCAAATGAAAGGATGATGAGTACCTCCTCACCCCTTGTTTATATACTTGTGAAATAGTTACGTACCAAAGTTACTAATTACCATAGTAACTCAAGTTCCTAGACTAAAAGTCAAGTAAAGTCAAAAAGTAGAAAGGGATATCCATTCATATAGGCATATTCCCCTAAGCATGTGGTCTTATCTTGACCCAACCACTAAGTCAAGGATTCCTTCACATAGGCTATCCTTGGACTAAAGAAGAATCCAAAAAAAAAAGGCTTGCGGGCCCAAGAGTTCTCAACTCTTCCTTCAAAGCCAAACACCTAGGAATAATACCAAGTCAACACACTAAAATCCAAAATAGTGGTGCTCATCTTTTCTACTTCTTCTAAAGTAAAGTCCCATCTATCTTAGCTATGACTAAATTTAGCTAATTATGACTAATATAGAATAATCCTTTATCTCTATATAAATAATATCTCTTAAGTACTTGTAATACCAAGCTAAATATCACAATACCACACACATGCACAAATGGGTGTTACAGCCCATCATGCATCCCATCACCACCTACCACACCTACATTAGGACATCTAAGAGCCATGGATGTTATCTACAATGCCTTTGAGAGATTAAAAGACTAAGGGAGTCTGACCTATCTACAAGCCTCTCCTCTTTGTAGGTCCAACTCCATTGATGCTTCTCTAGGCTCTAGAGCACGTATTGCACTCCTAATCACTATGGTAGATGCATCTACTTGAGTTGCTCCGCACATGAAGTCCAAGATGTCTCTATCACCAACATATGAGGTAGAAGCCTCAACATCCAAATCTGATCTCCTCTAAGCTATGGCCATGCTAGCCAATCTCTGCTCCAATTGCTCAATCCAAGTAGCCATGGTTGTATTGGAAGTAAAGGCAGGTATTGCACCCCTACCAGGTATGGATCCTCTACCACCACCTCTACCATCTTGTCCTCCATGACTTGGAGCTCCTCTACTACCTACCATAGCAACCCTACCACTCCGTAACTCCAAGCGTAGGTCAAAGCATCAGTCACTAGTGTGACCAAATCTATAGCAATGCTCACACTATGTGCTGGTTGGGATGCACTAGAGGTATCAAGTCCGCTACCATGAGTGCACTCTCTCTTGTGGTGAGGTCCACTACAAGCTCTGCAAGCAACACCACCACTCATTGGCTGCTATTGACCTGAAAATGAAGGTGAGGGTCTAGCTACACTAGAGCCTCCACTCACTCCATAGGATCTAGGTTGTCCACCGTATCCTTGAAAACCAACATGGCATGGTGTACTTTGTTGCTTTCTAAAAGAAGTAACAACTGTGGATGAGGTCTCCCTACCAAATTCAGATGTCACCACTCTCTCCTCCACCATGTTGAGCTCAATATGCTCAACCAAACCAAAGACCATTGCCAAAGTAGCATGTAACAACATATCATCATGGACTCTACGTCACAACTCCCTATCTAGTATCCTATACCAAAACTAGACTGCTTGGGCCTCAATAACTCCTTGAGTAAAATTGATTTTTTGTCTCATGTGAGTGTATACCTCATGTAGGCTCTCTCTAGCCTTCCATCAGAAACCTTGCAATCTCCTCAACTTGTTAGTCTGCACTCCTTGGTAGTTTTGCCTCAAACATTGGAAAAAATCTGCTATAGGATTAAACCCCAATACTACACCACTTCCTATAGTGGTACCTCTACTTATAGTAGCACCATCTCCAAGGGATCCACCAACACTACTAGAGTTAAAACTTATGAGTACTACCAATCTACCCCTAAAAACCAAGCCTAAAGTGATGGAGACCTAGTTTGGAGACCAATGCTATCTCCATAGCTCAATCTCCTCCAAGTGAGCTCTCATGAACTTATGATATTCATCCATCAGAGGACCCTCCAAGTGTTGAAACAACCCTTGCCATGCCATGAATAATTTAAACAAAGTCAAGTTTTGCATTTGCTACAAATCATACCAACTATTAAACTCTTGGATGAAGTCATCCAACTCAATGGTAACCATTGTACCAAAGTAATGCTTTGGCTATAAATATTATCCATGTCCTACAACAACAATGCGGACACACCAAGTGCACTCTCAATTGGATCAACTCTTGTATCAAACTCCAACTCAAAGTCAATCTCTTCTCTCATTGGGACTTGAGATACAAGTTGATACCGAGGATCACTCTAAGTAAACCCACTGCGTACTACAATGCTATTGCCTCTAGAATCCTTAAAAAACTCCATCTTGACAAAGTAACCAAAAATTGCAAATTATAACCATAACCACCGCCAGTACTCCACCAAGAATCACCACCAAGTGCCAACACTACTTGTAACAATATGGAGTTTAGCGACGAAGTTAGTAGGGCTAGCAAAGTAGCAAATAAGAAAAACTAGGCTAGAATATTCCAAAAGTATCTAAGAAGCTTCTTGGGAAGCTTTTTGGCTAGCTTAGCTTGCACCTCAAGTAAGTAGCTTCTAGAAGGAGGCTTCTAGAAGCTTCTAACTAGCTTAGCTTGCATGCCAAGTAGGTGGTTTCTAGAAGGAAGCTTCTTGAGAAGCTTCTTAGTTAACTTGGCTTGCACTCTAAGAAAGCGGCTTGAAGAAGCTTCTTGAGAAGCTTCTCAAGGGCCTTGTATACTACCTATAAATACCAAAGCCAAAGCTCATGCTAGGCATTTGAAGTTTTCCCTCATTCAAGTGTCCCAATGTGAGCTTCCATTCTTCTATTTCTCTCCGTGGTCACGGTCTTTTACATTGGTATTAGAGCAAGAATGGGATGGATGGAATTTATAGACCACCAAATCCACTTCCGCCAAACCATTGGGATTTTCATGTCCAGATATTACCCAAGCATCATTTCATCCAATTGATCACCTTGTGTTTTGGGTGGGATTTTCTGCATATGATCACCTTGTCTGAGGAACCCTTCATACTTCCGGTTGTAACTTATGAAGACCGGTGGATGTGCTGCATCTATGTGTTAATAAATTATATAAATTGAGAGTAATGGGATAGAGTAGTAGCCATAGCAGCAATATTGGGCATTATCCTTGTGATACAACAACAAATCAAGCACCTTACTCAATTGTTGGATGAACAAGAGCACCAACAACAAGAGCACATAGAGAGCACCAATTCGAGATAGAGAAGATGGCATCTGATTTCCAAAAACCAAGGTGTTTGAAGGAAAGAATCTTTCAGGCACAATGGAGAATTTTGTGTTTGACTATGAATATTACTTTGAAGCCACCAATCTTCAAGATGAACAAAAATAGATTCTCTTGGCTTTCAACCAATTGGATGGTGTGGCAAAACTTTGGTGGCAATTCTGAGTGGAGCGAGCTAAACAATGGATTGTTGCACCAATTTTGACATGGGCAGAATTCAAGGATACAATACTTGGCCAATTTCAAACTATAAATGCTACCCAAGCCGCACAAGATAAATTGGCAAAGTTGAAGCAGATTGGCTTTGTAAAGTGCTACATCACACAATTTTAGAACATCATCATGCAAAATTCTAGATATACAAGAAGGTGAAGTTTTGGATTGATTTGTGCAAGGATTGAAGTCACAAATCAAATTGGAGGTGACCATGTGAGAACTAAAAAATGTGAAAGAAGCCATGCAATTGGCTGAACGCTTTGATTCCTTGGTTGCAACAACATGGTCTTGACCTTGACCTACACAAAGCCTACCAATACACTACGCATGGGTGGAGGAATTGGCACCAATGAAGATTGATGCTATCCAATAGAGACCACTTGGTACATTGGATAGAGAAAGATTGCAACAAAATGGAGGTTTTTTTTATTATCATCAAGTTAGACATCGCAATGTTGAATGTCCACTTAGGAATGGGTGACCCCAACAAGTTTCCAAAATGGAGTTTGTGGAATAGAATGATCAAGGAAACAAGGAATCCCAATAGGAGATTTTGAGCCGCCTATTGGAAGCTTGGTTAGTTCTAATGGGATTGAAGGCTTGACCTATGCAAGTTTGCTTCACTTGCAAGGTATAATATCTAATTGGGGTTGTAGGATTTTGGTTGATATTAGAAGTTCAGAGAATTGCATGTCTATGCAAGTAGCAAAGGAATTGGGTATTCCTATCAAGCCAATGATTGGAAGTAGATTGATGATGGCGGATGGTAGAAAAGGTTCTGCATTCCTTACCTTGCATCCTATTACCTTTAAAATTGGGAAGGAGTATTTGGAGTGTATGAGGTTTGTAGTGGCACCTCTACACTATGATGTCATTTTAGGACTACCTTGGCTTGAACATCACAAAGTTCAATTTGATTGGACCCAACAACAAATTCAAGTACAACACCAAGGTAGGAAGTTCCGATTAGGTTGTTTGGCACCTCTGAGTAAGACACCTAAGAATAGTCAGTCCCAAGATGGGAAGTTTGTTGAGAAGGTAGCCATAAAGCATACCTTGAAGGGAGAGGAGTCCCAAGATGGGAAGTTTGCCAGAAGGGCAACCAAGGTGTGGTGCCCACATTTTTTGTTTTTTTTCAAAATAAAGGAGAAGAGGTGTATAGAGAAGTCGGATTGTGCTTGTATGGCCAAAGAAGACAAAGAAAATTGTCTTCGGGGTGAAACCCGAAGTAAAGTGACTTCGGGTCATAAGGTGAAGTACTCTGAAATGCCGTGTTAGCATACAATACGAAGTAAATTGTCTTCGGCTCGAGGGGAGCTCAACCCGAGGCAAAGATAGTCTAACAACCTTTCGTCGGGACGAGAAATTCAAGAAGGGGCCGTTTCAAAATTGGCGGCTCATACACGTGAAGGTTGAGTGACAGTGACAGGTGCATGCCGGAGGTCTGATTTCTCGGTAGAAACTCGAAGCGACAGAAGACGAAGAAGTGCAACTCTATAAAAATCGAAACTGCAATGACAAAATGTCGAGCAATTTTCCTTCGCCGTTGAGGAGTCATCTTGCAGGTGATCGGGGAAAGGGAAATAGAGTTGGACTTGTGTTAGTGCAAAAGGGAGAAGTTGAGAGAGAGAAATCGAGAGACCGAAAGAAAGCAGAAGAGATGGGAGGAGGGAAGAAGAACTCTGAATTTTGCAGTGAGAAATCATGCAATTCGGAGATTAGATATAATAGCAAGGATTGAAGTCTTGAACCGACTTCGGATCACTTTTCTGGCATGGAACTGGAACGTAAGTTTTCCAGGATTCATGACAGAAATCATCGAGAGTAAATGTCTTGATGGTCCCGAGGAAGAAGGGAAGAGAGGAAATCCGGCTCGCTAGACAGAGTCGGATTGGAGACTCGTACTCGGGAAGGAGGCAGGCTCGGAGCAAGGAGCCACGTTCTTGGGGAAAGGAGAGATAACCCAAGAAACGCAAGAGGTGAGAGATGCCTTCTCGTCGAAGAGGACAAAGAATGGGTATAAAGTTGAGAGCTATAAAGACCCTGTGAGGAGAGGAATTGCGAGTGCACTAATGGCCCTCCTGAAGCCGAAGAGAACTACCTATGTGATGAAACACCAAGCGGTGTTCTTTCACAAGTTATTTGCAAGAGAACGATCAATTGGGCAAGGTGCTTTCACGGAAGAACGAGGCAGATGGTGTGGAATCTGCGGGATAAGTCACCTCCACACTACATTGTACCATTTGCAGCCCATTTTTACCTCGGGTTAAATCTGCTCAATTTGGCGGAGCGTAATCGAATGGTGTCTCATTTCCATCTTGATTTGAGAAGAGAAGTCGACGCAGAGGAGCAGCAATACATTCTCCAAATCCAGAGCACGGACAATTACTACGCGAAGACAGGGAAGAATGTGGAGGTCATTGAAAGTACCCCGACAAAGAAGAGAACTCGGCAAGCAGAAGCCGAAGAAAACAAGAAACCTTGGAAAATGCAGAAAAATAACCCGATGTGAGGAATGGTGGTGATTGAGTCGGAAGATGAAGACTCAAAGGTGAAGCCGAGCTCAAGACGGAGGACTCGGACCGTGAGGAGGAACCTGAGCTGACATTGCAAAGTGGAGATACAAGCAGTGATAGTGAGGAAGGAGGAGAGATGACATCGGTACCGGCGGCTGAAGAATACGAAGAAGAAATGCAAGCCGAAGTAGAAACCGAAGACAATGCGGCGCTGGAAGATGAAGTACCAATGTGCGAGGAGAAGAAGATCACATTACAGCAAGGAATTCGCTCGAGACGTAAGGCGAAGTGTGAAGCGGGACCGAGTAGAGTGAAGGAAGAGGTAGAAGGAAGCTCGGGCAGTGAGGCATCGATCCCGATACGAAGACTCCAGAGAAGAAGGCGAGTATCAGGAGAACACGAGGAAAGAAGAGAGACCACTCCGCGGGAGGACGAAGTTGTCAATAATGGAGTAGATTACCTGCAGATGGTAGTATGCCTGCTATTGGTGAAGATGGAGAAGAAGAAGAAGGAGATACAGTCTACTTGTTCAGAGGTAAAGACTGTGTTGCAGGTCTTATCAAGATTAGAAGAAGAAAACTCGGAGTTGAAGAAGAGTATAACCCGAGGTGAGGAAGAGAGAGAAGTACTGCAAGCGGAAGCAGTCGAGAGGAGTCAGGTAATTGAAGACCTGAAGAGAGAAGTGAGTTATCGAGAAGATCTTGCAAGGAAGAGTGACATCGCAAGGGAGAGACAGGTAGCGGAGCATGAAATCTTGAAGCAGCAGTTTGCTGATTCAAGAGTTGAACTTATCCATGCTATGGCGAGGGTAGCATCAAAGGATCAAGAGCTCAATCGAGTGATGGAGAGTATGGAGGAGAAGAAGAAACTCTGGCAGTGAGAGTTGGCTGCGAGATATAAAGAAGAAGAGAGATTACGAGAATTAATTCGTAATCAGGAAGAGAAGGTTGAACAGAAAGAGAAAGAGAAGGAAGCGGTGAAGGCCGAATTCGAAGAAGAATTGGCAATGTACAGAGAAGAATGGCTTGCAGATCAGGAATGCAAACGCAAGACAAGATTGGAGCCATTGAAGGAAATAGTCCTCAGAGTGAACGCGATGTTAAGTACAGAGGCCAGCGTTCAAATTGAAGAGACGAGATTGCACGAGTTGAAACTGTTGGTGCAAGAAACAAGGCGAAGACAAGCAAAAGATACAGATTTGAATGCCTTGTTGATTAAATTGAGAAATCGTGTAGATAGGAAGATATTAGAAGTAGAAGACAATATTGCGATTAGATTAGACTTAGTGAGAATAGAGTTAGAAAAGCTTCGGCAAGATGTTAAGGCAAAACCCGAAGTAGATAACATAGGGATCCAAATGTCTTCGGAGTTGCCCTCAGAGACATTAGAGAAGAGTGGGTCGAAGGATGAGGAGTTAGATAGATTAACCACTAGTGCAATTTTAGATCCGGAAAGAGAATTGCTGGATCTGGTAGAAGATGTAGGAGATCTGAAACCCGAGGAAAATGTAGTAGGAAGTAAGATTACTTCAGGTTTGGGTTTGAAAGCCGAGGAAGAAGTAGACATCGGATCGGATTAGAAACCGATTTGAGATTTGAAGGGGCAGATATGAAGAGGTGCATTGTCATTTCGGATCTGTAGGTTAGAACAGTTGTGGTAGAACGGTATAGTTGTTAGAACTGTCGATTGCTTCACTATTTAAGAGTGGCATTTGCAGTATTATGTTGTTCAGTGCTCATTATTTCTGAGAATAGATAAAGCAAAGTGCTGTGAAGCAGTGCTCGTCGCTTGAGCTTGATTCTGAGTATCAATTTTGCAATTGTGTTTGTGAATGTTTGGAGAAATTTGAAGTGCAAGTTAGAGTGCTTGTTGGATGTTGGATTCCACAGCCTTGATCTTCATTCTGTGTGTTTGATCCTGAGTGAAGTGCAATCAAAGCAATGCCTTGACAGATCTGAGAGGAATTGTAGTGTTGGTAGTATTCTGCATTTGTGAGTGCAGTGCAAGGTTGATGTGAAGCAATTTTGATCGAGGAAGTTGTGCCTTCAGTGGAGGGGTAGAACACAATTCTAAGGCAAAGTCGTTTTGCAGTGAAGTGCCGTTTTTGGGAGAGCCTGAATCATCACAATCAAGATTGTTTGGAAAGAACTAAAGGATTTGTGATTAAGAAGTGTGAATTTGTGACAAGACTGCGAATCAGTGCTTGTTACTCTCTTCTGGGTGTGGTTTCTACCTGAGAGATTAAAGACGCAACCAAGAAGAACTGAAATTGTTACTTTGCTTCGTATTTGACCAATTCTGACTCATATCTCTACGGGAACAAACTTTACTTACCCGATTACCGCAAAAGTGATATTTGCCGGGTTGTCACACAAGGAGCAAGCTTTGCAGAGAGATGAGTCCCTAGACCAAAAGTTTGTTAGTGAAGTAGCCATAGAGCAAGCTTTGGAGGAAAATAAGTCTATTTTTGCGGTGTGGATCAAGCCGATTGCATGAGGACAATCTGAGGAGGGCAAAGAGCCTCATCAAGCAATGGTTGATAAGATAGTTCAGGAGTTTGTGGATGTGTTTTTGGATGATCTACCAAAGGGATTACCCTCCAATCGTGGTATGTCCTTCAAGATTGAGTAATTGCCAAGGAGTACTCCAATGAGTAGACCAATCTATTGGCTCTCACCAAAGGAGTTGGAGGAGTTGCAAACAACACTTACAAAATTGTTGGAGAAGGACTTCATACAGACATATTACCTCTCCTTGGGGAGCACCACTACTATTTGTTTCAAAGAAGGATTGTGGTACCCATACTTTTCATTTTGGATTAGTTTTGAAGAAGAAGTGCCTTGTTGAAACCAAATTGAAACCAAATGGAGAAGAAATGAGGAGAAACATATGTTTTGATCAGACCCAAGGAAGTTGACTTCATGTAAGAGGACTCGGACACGGACTAGATCACACTCCAAGAAGCTTACTTTGTGTCAGAGGAGGAAAAAGACTCGGATCAAACGTTGAAGGAGTGCAAACCCGAATAAGAAATGGAAGTTACAGGTTGGGATTCTTTCGTGGACCATATCTCATTGACCACAAGTTTAAATCATGTGTGCTATATCTCGTTGGAAGCATCTTGTTCAAGGCTTTCTATTTCCACCAAAATTGCAGAGTTTAGAGGTTTATAGCAAAATTAACAAGCATTTGAAGTTTTGGGAGTAGATATACAAAGTAGTTTAGTGTCTTTGGGTTGGTGTCTTTGGGTCTACCCGACTTCGGACTTGAGACTTGAGACTCCAAACTTCAAGTTTACACAACTTTGGGTCATGAGACTTTGCTTCAAGACAAAGATGACTAGATCTGAGGTAGTCGGACCTTGGAGTGCAGTGAAGTTGACTTTGGGAATCTTGCCAGAGGCATTAGAGGAAGTTAGAGTAAAGAAAGAAGATATTTAGAACACTCATGACTTCAATTGATCAAAGATATGATAGAATTAGAAGAGAAATAACAGTATTGGATAAACCCAAAGTGCAAAATCAGATAGTAAGTGTCTTTGGGTTAGTTACATGAGTGATTAGAGGAAAGTGGGTTGCAAATTGAAGGCGTAGATAGTATACCCATGCTTTCAATTACAATTCTTGATGAGTACATAGTAGAATTAGTAAAGGAATTGATAGTAGTTAGACCCAAAGTAAGAGAGGTAAGAAGGCAGGTGTCTTTTGATTTGACATTTGACATTTTAGAGAAGAGTGGGTCACGAGATAAGGAGTTAGATAGATTACCTGCTAGTGGAATTTCATATCAAGAAAGAGAAATGTTAGATTTGGTAGAGGAATTAGGAGTTGTGAAACCCAAGGACAGAATAGTGAGTGAAGTTACTTCGGGATTGAGATTGAAAGCCAAGGAAGAAGTAGACATCAGATCGGATTAGAAACAATTTTGAGATTTTGAAGAGGCAGATATGAAGAGATGCATTGTCATTTCAGATCTGCAGGTTAAGAGAGTTGTTAGGAAATGGTATTTTTGTTAGAATTGTCATTTGTTTCACTATTTAAGAGTGGCATTCGCAAGAATTTTGTTTAGTGCTTATAATTTCTAAGAATAGATAAAGCAAAGTGTTGTGAAGTAGTGCTCGTTGCTTGAGCTTGATTCCGAGTATCAACTTTGTGTTTGTAATTGTGAGTGTATGGAGAAATTCAAAGTGCAAGGTAGTGTGCTTGTTAGATGTTGAATTCCGCAGCCTTGGTCTTTATTGTGTGTGTTTGATCCTCATTGAAGTGCAATCAAAGCAATGCCTTGATAGATCTGAGAGGAATTGTAGTGTTGGTAGTATTCTGCATTTGTGAGTGCAGTGCGAAGTTGATGTGAAGCAATTTTGATCAAAGTTGTGCCTTCAGTGGAGGGGTAGAACACAATTCTGAGGCAAAGTTGTTTTGCAGTGAAGTGCCATTTTTGGGAGAGCCTGAATCATCACAATCAAGGTTGTTTGGAAAGATTTGATAGAGTTGTGGTTAAGGAGTGATAATTCGTGACGAGACTGCGAGTCAATGCTTGTTACTCTCTTCTATGGTGTGGTTTCTACTTGAGAGATTAAAGAAGAACTCAAGAAGAACTACATTGTTTGACTTTGTATTTGGAGTATTTGACTTTGTATTTGGACATTTCTGACCAATATCTCTATGAGAATGAACTTTATTTGCCCAATTATTGCAAAAGTAATATTTGCCGGGTTGTCACAAGGATGGAGGACTTTGTTTCTGTATTGATTATCATGGGCTCAATAAGCAAACAATGAAGAATGCATATCCTTTGCCTTGGATTGATGACTTGCTTGATCAATTGAGTGGAGCACAATACTTTTCCAAGCTGGATCTTTGAAGTGGCTATTGGCAAATCCTCATTGATAGGGAGGATCTGCAAAAGACTGCCTTTCGCACAAGGTATGGGCATTTTGAGTGGAGATTTCTACCTTTCGGGCTCACTAATGCTCTAGTAGTCTTCATGGATTAGATGCATTGGATGTCGGATGGACTATTGGATTGGTATGTAGTGGTGTTCTTGGATGATATCTTGATCTATAGTAAAACAGAGGCAGAACACATGAATCAAATGTGAGAAGTCCTAAGATAATTGCGACAATGGAAATTTTAATGCAAGAAGTTGAAGTGTGCCTTTTGGCAAAAGGAAGTTACCTTCTTGAGTCACAAGATCTCATTGGAGGGGATCAAGATGGAAGAGGAGAAAATCAAGGCCATTACTGATTGGCCTACTTCAAAGGATGCTACAAAAGTATGGGCATTTAATGGGTTGGCTAGTTTTTATTGATGGTTCATCCATTATTATGCTCATGTGGCTGCACCATTGATTGACCTCTTGGAGAAGGACTTGAGCTTCCAATGGACCACCAAGCACAAAGAAGCATTCCAAAAGTTGAAACATATGGTTCCGTTTGATCCTCAACTACCCTGTGTGGTTGATTTTGATGCTTCTAACTTTGCAATTGGAGCCGTGTTGCAACAAGAATTCCCAAATGGACTACATCCCATTGTCTTTGTGTCTTGTCGACTCAATACGGCTGAAAGAAACTACTTTGCTCAAGATCAACCACATGCAATGGTATATGCCACTAAGGTGTGGAGACATTACCTCTTTGAGAAACAAGTGATCATGCAAACTGATCACAACCCATTGTTGCAAACCTTACACTTGGAACACATGAAGAGTCGACATCATCAATGGGAGGAACAACTCCAATTGTTTGACATCAAACTTGAGTAAAAACCAGGTCAGTTCCACATCATCCTTGATGTTTTATCATGATGACCTGATTTGAAATCTCTTCCTCTCATCACAATGGCAATTACAACGGTGTCAATTGACTCCAAGGTCCAAAACAAGTTTCAGTCAACTCTACAACAAGATCTCTTCTTCTTAATGGTACATGGTCACCTTACAATATGTAACAAGGAGTACAACACCTTCTCCATCAAAGAAAGCCTTCTATTCCATGAGAATCGGATCTATGTTCTAACCACCAAAGGTAATCTTTGACTTGTGTGCCTTCAAGAAGCCCATGATTTACTCACAACTAGTTGCATGGGTGTGGACAAGACCTTGGGTACCCTCCAACGCCAATGGTGGTGGCCTAACATGATGCAAGATGTTTGAGAATTTGTCCAATCGTGTGAGAGTTGCCAACGTAACAAGGCCAGCAACCAAAAGTTGAGTGGACTCCTTCAACCATTCACCATTCCATCCGCTTGATGGGAGCATGTGAGCTTGGATCTCATCACATCCTTGCCCAAGACAAAGCAAGAACACACAAAAATTGTGGTGTTTGTGGATAAGCTTAGTAAGCAAATCCACTTAGCACCAACCAATGATATCATGGATGCTCCAACCTTAGTGCAAATCTACTTCAATAATGTCTTCAAGCATCATGGGATGCCACGTGTACTCATCTTGGACCATGATCCTTGATTTACCAAGAAAATTTGGCAAGCATTCTTCTAAATACTTGGCACCAAACTTGCTTTGTCCACGGCCTATCATCCTCAAACTGATGGAAAAACCAAACGTGCAAATCATACATTGGAGGATATGCTACATGGCTTTGTCAATGTCTACCATACCAATTGGGATGAATGTCTTGCAGTTATAGAATTTGCCTACAACAATTCCAAATAGGTAAGCACCAGATTTTCTCCTTTCTTTCTCAATTTTGGCCAAGATTGGCTTGTTTCCGATTCTCTTCTTGCTCTCCCTCCATCTCAAGTTCCTCATACTTCAACATTCTTGACTATTATATCCCAATCTCTCCAACAAGCCAAATCTCACCTCCTTGTTGCTCAAAATTGTCAAAAACAATATGCGGACCACCATTGTCGTGATCTCACCTTTGAAGTGAGTGATAAAGTCATGTTATGCTCTAGTAACCTCCCTCTCCCACTTGATACCCAAGTTTGTAAACTTGCCCCTAATTAGATAGGACACTTTGATGTCACTAAAATTGTCTTTCTTGTTGCTTATCAACTTGCCTTGCCTTGCCTTGTCACATGCGTATCCATCCTATCTTTCATGTTTTTAAGTTGAAACCTAACGCTCTTCCTTTTCCTCTCAAATCCAACTTCCCCCTCCTCTTGTCCCTATCAATGATCATGAGGAGTACAAAGTTGATCGTATCTTTGCGTGTTGCTATATTCAACAAGGCCGTTGACAACATGTGGAGTACAAGGTCCTTTGGAAAGGGTATCTCCTTCATGATGCCACATGGGAACCTCTTTCTCACTCTTGAATGCATAGATGGCCATCCAGGAGTTCAAAGCTACACTGGCAATGAGGACATCACCAACTAGCGGTGGGAGAATATGTAACAATATGGACTTTAGTGATGAAGTTAGTTGGGCTAACAAAGTAGCAAATACAACAAATTAGCCTAGAATATTCCAAAAGCATCTAAGAAGCTTCTTGGGAAGCTTTTCAGCTAGCTTAGCTTGCACCTCAAGTAAGTAGCTACTAGAAGGAAGCTTCCAACTAGCTTAGCTTGCACGCCAAGTAGGTGGCTTCTATAAGGAAGTTTCTTAAGAAGCTTTCTAGTTAACTTGGCTTGCACTCTAAGAAAGCAGCTTGAGGAAGCTTCTTGAGAAGTTTCTCAAGGGCCTTGTATGCTACCTATAAATACCAAAGCCAAAGCTCATGCTAGTTTTCCCTTATTCAAGTGTCCCAATGTGAGCTTCCATTCTCTTATTTCTCTCCTTGGTCTTGGTCTTTTACACTACCAACCTAACGTCGCCCACTAATGTAGATCTAACTACAATAACTACATTAGGAGAAAGGGCAACCTATAACCCAACATAACAACATGCACTCTCATAATATATAGGTCATCACTTCTTGCCTCACCAAAGAGAAACATAAGTAGTCTAATTGGTCATCACTCCAGCCTCACTATTGAGAGCATACCAGAGCATCAATGCTCTAAAGTCATGGCACCTCGGACAAAAATGGTGCACAAACAAAAAGTAGAGAATGGAGGAGTTCCAATCACAAGAAGGCTAAACAAAAACCCTCTATTTCATAAATCAACACCAGATTGACTTTGCCACCATTTAGCATTTGATATAATCAAAATACCTATCTACTTCCTACGCTATGAGGATCACCAAGAATGGGATCAAACTTTCTCTTGCCAAAATCTGATCTAAATCCTCCACAAAATCTGATATAAATCTGATGTAAATCTGACATAAATCCCTAGAGATGGTTGATCACCAAAACCTCCGCTAAATCTTCACTCAAGCCAAATTGGACGGATGAGATTCTCCAAATCTCTAATTCATGTGGATGGGTTCCCAACTTCACCTTGAATTTCACTTTCTAAGCTCAACTCGCACTAAATTGGTAATACTTTCACCTCTTGAGCTCAAAACAAACACTAATGCTTGAAATAGACTCTCTTTGGCTCTAGATTGGCCAGTGCTTCTACACACAATCACTCTCAAGGAAACTTGAACTACAATCAAGGTACCACAATCCATCAAGCATGGAGATACCACCAACACCCTCAATTTCCGCACCCAATTTCTCCTAACTCTCACTTCTCTAATGTAATCAGTTTATTCATAACTCAAATCACACTCAACCAGATTAGTACAATTAGATCTATCACTCAAAAATCTGCCAACAACTGCACATTGATTACAATGAAGCCACACCCACTCTAGGTAAGAGACTCCAAGTGACGCTTGTCCACTTTCTATCCACCCTAGCTAGGAACTTGAAAGCTCAACATCAAAAAGTGAGCTCTCTAGAGATGCACTTTCAATTATACCTCTGATTTTGACCTGGATCTCCAACCCTAACGGTCCAACTAATGGCACACCCGACGGTGAAAACCATGCAAGTGACGGTAGACCACACCATGTAGTAAGTACCCCAAACATGAAATCTGACCATCAATACGTAATCTATGAGTAGTTGCCAAAATACTTTTGACTACCAACACTACTACTCCAAAGTCCAATCAATCTAGGTGTGACATTACAAATGGCATGACACTTTGATAGGAGGATTATGGGAATCTTTGGTGATATTATTAGACCATGGATATTTGAGTGTGTGATAAGAGATTTGGCATGTAGATAGATGGCTCTACCAATCTTGTGTGGAGGATGTGGCTTGCTATTTATAGAGGAGACAGCATCTATAGCATTTTTGCATAGTTGAGCTCTCTTGGCACTCCTACTTTCCTCTTGTTTTATGGTTGTTGATAGGCCAGTTTTGGAGACTTATGTGAAAGAGGTGGAGGAGGGATCATTTTCTCTCTATATGTTATTGTGACAAACAAGAGATAGTCTATTTCCATGGGCATACAAGGACTTTTCATTATTTGCTTCACTATCGTTAGATTGGACTAGAGGTTTACCCGCTTCCTTAATGGAGTGATAGTGTGAGCATACACTACATTCTCTCTTAGTTGACTTGTCCATTCCTTAGGATACTAGAGCACATCTTTCCTCTTGCTCTGGCAAGGGTATAGGCTCTTGGATCCTAGCTCAACCATGCATTAGAGCATTTCATCTTGCATTGCTACTTTCTCTACAACAACCTAGATTTGGTCCACCCATTTGCGTCTTCATCACTCACTTGTGAGTATGGTTCTACATTCGATGTAGCAACGGTCCATGTGACACGGTGTCCTTTTGGAGGTCACAGGATAGCTACCCATGATGTTATTAGTGACATAGTGTTTGTTATGGCATGAGAGAGTGGATATTTGGCTTGGATGGAGCGTTTGTATGCTTTGCAAATGACACATGTCAAGGCAGACTTATACTTGGTCCGAGATGATCAGTTGATAGCAATGGATGTAGTGGTTACAAACCTTGTGTAGGATATAGTTTTGAAGAGAGTGATTATCCATCCTCTTGGATGGGCTGTAAGTGCAGCAGTAGGTCACAAGGTCTCCAAGTATAGGGACATGCAATGAGGTCACATCTTTGTTCCTCTAGCCTTGGAGTTATATGGAGTGATGGACACGGCATTCGACATATTTGTCAGAGAGTGGACGAGAGCTTATCATGTTAGGCGCTAGTTGGTACCACTCTCACTCTCATACTTTGTAGTAATATACTCTAGACAGCGTGTGTCCATTGCTCTATAAAGAGCATTATTATTATTATTACTATTATTACTATTATTATTTATTTTTTAAATTTGGTCATTGTAATTAAAATTTATCATCTCCAAGTCATAAAGATAAAGAAATTAATAACTTGTTTACAATGACACTTGATAATGAGACCGTAGCTTGTTGGTTCAACTTAAGATTCATATGACAGACTTTAATATTCACTTAGCTTTTCTTTGTCCTAATGGTTAGTAGAATTATGAATCTGATTTGTACTAATATTTATAGTTTGCAATCAGTCTTTAGTAAATCTTACAAGGATCCCTAAAAGTAGAGAAAAGGGCGACCGCGTTCAAAACAGGAAAATAATATAATACAAATACGAAAATACAAGGAACCTAAAAACAATATATGTTTGAACTGGTAACTAAATGAGTTGACTGTTTTTTAAACCTCAGCAATTGATATATTCATAGTCGAGTAATTACTGATGATTCATGCAATGATTAGTTACTTTTGCAGCTCAACGTTCACGGAGTTGCAGATCAATGATTCTGTATCAGGTTCTAATCACAAAAATATGGTTATTTCAGCTTACTTCTTAGTCTAATTGAAAACCTTCTAGTTGAAATTTCTTACTTATATTGGTCTAATTTAAAAACTTCTAATTGAAAAACATCTTTTATCTCTCCCTTGTTCTTCCATCCTTCTTGTGTTCTACTTGGTCGCCTTTTCTCGTCCAATTGAAAACTGTAATATAATCATGATCATGTTGCAAATCAATAATGAATTCTGTGTACGAAAATAATTTAAGTAGGATAAATCATGAAATTAATGTGACGTAGTAACCTTACGATCTTGTAATTTCAATCCAAAAGGAAAAGATTGAATTCAAGAAAATTGAATTTTTTTATAACTGCAGAGTTTCTTAAAAGATGAATAGATCTCTTCCATATCAATATTAGGTATCCTTGACCGTCCATAGTCTTCATTATAATTACTTTCATCCCATGATTTACCTAGTACTCCATGAAATATGATTCAGATGTGCTTTTCAACAAAGTTTACTTCATCCACTATATATGTGCTCATGTAAACTCAAGAAGCTTCATAATATACTCAGAAGAATTTCAGAACATAGAATTTATGACAAGTTTCCTATAGCCTTTCTCGATTCTCTAAAGTAAAAATTGTAAACAAATGCACGTGAATCCAAACGAAACTGGACAAGACTTGTAAGGGTGCTCGCATCCTCACGGTCCTCCGGGTTGGACAGGAAGCTCCCTAAAACTCGAGAGGAGGAGGATGTACTGAAGTGATGTACTGTACTGTACTGAAGTGATGATCAAACAGACAAAGCACTTTAGGCCTGGGAATCAGGGGGGATCAGGAAGCTACATTGAAGGTGCAATGGAGTGG